>JANKKI010000446.1:0-400000 GCA_025175665.1 Cinchona pubescens
GTCATTATACAGGGTGTAATTGGCTTCATTTCTCAGAAAACCATCAAAACTGTCTCTTATACACATCTAGATGTGTATAAGAGACAGCTCAAGGGACCTCGAAAGATTACCATTTTTATGGTAATGGAAGCATGCTGTGAGCATAATTCTTGTTATAGTTACTCTCCTTTCCGCTTAAATTATCATGTAGGATGGTCTAGCCGTCAGCGCTAAATGAGAGCCAGCAAACTTATCAAATGGGATGGTCTAGTCCATACCCTTATGAAGACTATCAAGAAAATTCCTACTCTTTCCTCCATCACAAGAGCCTTCATATTATCAATTGGAGTCATAGTTCCTTACCACCAAACAACTCAAGAAAGTGAAGACATGCAGAAGGATGGACAGTGGATGCAAGTTAAAGAATTTGAGGAAATGGCCAACCTGGAAGCGAAAGGGCTCAATTTGAAAATGATAAGCGAAACTTGAGTCTTTTCTCAACACAAACGAAATAGAGACTCCGTGAAGAGCAAGCCACTTCAACATTCGGTTACCACAGGTAAAGAAGGATCTAATCCAGACTATATTGCCAATATGATGAAGTGGATCCTAGCTAAATGCAAAGGTTAATGACCTAACAAAGTGTAATCCAGTCTCATATATCAGATTAAGAAATGACTTGGATTTCTTATAGTAAGTCGTAACTCAAGATAAGAACTTAAAATCACGATTTGATTTGCCGAATTAAGACAAGTGATAACTACCATAAAGAATAAAAGAACTAAATATATCTGATAGTTTTGAAATAAGTGAGAAAAGGAGGCCAAGTATACGTGCTTAATCACAATGGAAGGAGTAGTAACAAATGCAAATAAGAACTATGAAATGATGACAAATCGTACAAGGTTAAATACTAATAAGCAGGATCATGTCGCATAAGATTAAGAAAAACAAGAAAGGATCCTCAACAAAGTACATGTAGAAAACTTAATAAGTTCTAATATCATGATAACAACATCAAATGTGATTTAATTATACCTAGATTAAGGATAAAGAATCAGTTAAATGAAAAGACTTTAGGCAAAGATGATTTATCTAACATTATTGAAGTGTGCCAAGCCAATTACACATTGTATAATGACAAAGGAAGAAGCGATAATCGTACAATATTGAGAACTAAAAATCGACTAATCACACATCTAGATGTGTATAAGAGACAGTCTTACTTGTGCAATTCACAAGCAAAGAAGGAGATTAGTTAGGTAAGATTATGAAATATGAATAGTTCCAATCATAGCACATTTGGAAAAGATATGAGATCAAATTTCACAAGGTAAGAACATAAATAGGTTTTAATAAAGATAGATTAGAACCAAGCTGGACCTATTCCTTGAAGATTTAGAACTAAAAACATCATTGAATAGCATTTGCAAAGAATAGAGAAATGCAGCCGATCAAACTTGCTTTACGGTAAGGAAGAAGTTGCGATCGTTCGATAATGAAATAAAAAATTGACTATTGTTTATGTATTATGAATGCTAAAGGAGAACACATATTAAAATATTAGAGAGATAATTAAGAAACTAGAAAGGTGATCTAATCGACATACATGTTGAAAATATGAGAAAATCTAATATGGATGATAAGCCCTATTACGTATTAGTTAGACTAGATTAGAACCATGTGGGACCATGCACAAAAGATTTAGATCAAATGAATGATTAAGTCGCATTCGAAAGAGAATGGGGCAACCATATTAGTTTAATAACTATGGAGATGTGTATAAGAGACAGCCTAAGTCAATTAGATGTGTGAAATGATACACATCTAGATGTAAGAGACAGGCCAGAAAGGGTCTGTCGACTATATTATGACACGATAAAATGGATCTAATCAAATGCGAGTTAAGAACTAACAAAGTACATCGAGTCATATTAGATTAAGAAATAGAACTGAGTTCATAAAAAGTAAATCTCGTAAATCAAGATAAGAACTTAAAATGCGATTTGTTTGGCCAAATTAAGAACCATGAGTGATAACTATGCATAAAAGAATAAGAACTAAAATATAATATGATGGTTGAAGAAATAATTGAGAAATGAGGCCAAGTATACGTATTAATCACGGTGGAAGGAGTTGCACTCATCGATATTGAGAACTAAGAAAGGACAAATCGTTAAGAGACAGATTAGACTTAATTACTTGGATCAATCGCATAAGATTAAGAAACAAGAAAGGATTCTCAACAAAGTATCTTAGAAACAGTCTAAGTTCTATTATCTCATGATAACAAGATACAATGTGATTTAATTAAGCAAGATTAAGAATACGAGATTTACGGGTTCAAACAATTTAAAGAAAAAGTTTCTTAATCATATATGACTCGTAACAAGGTTTAACACAACGAAAAAGTTATCTAATTGCCCAACATCATCCCCCCAATAAGAGACAGACGAAAAGGTAATCGGCTTGCAAAAGGACATTCAATCACAAAGCTATACAATGAAAAAAACAAAAGGAGACATAACATATGCAATTCACAGAACAAAGAGGAGATTAGTCGTGGATTGTGATATCATGTGTTGCTCCTTATACACATCTAGATGTGTATAAGAGACATTTCTTTCATCATTCTCTATTAACATCTTATTGATTATTTATAAGATCCAAAAATTATCTTAATCCAATCAAGGTTCTTAATTCACAAATGACCAGCCCATTAATAATCCGTCGTTACTCATCTCCACGAAATTGTAATAGTACGATACTGAGAAGTAAGAAAGGGTCTAATCGTACTATATTATGACCATTTAAACCCAATTCTTGTACACTTAACTAATGGCTGAAATACATGGCCCAAAAAGCAAATAATTACGTCTTGAGTGGAACTCCTCTCATATTTCACAATCTTACACGACTAATCTCCTTAAGATGTGTATTTGAGACAGCCAAATTAAGAACCGTAGTGATATCTACGCATCTTAGAATAAGAACTAAAATATAATATGATGGTTTCGAAGACTTCTAATATGAGAATTGATCTCATCTGTACGTATTAATCACGGTGGAAGGAGTTGTACTCATCGATATTGAAAAACTAAGAAAGGGGACAAATCGTACAAGATTAAATACTAATAAGCGGATCAAGTCGCATAAGATTAAGAAACAAGAAAGGAGTTCTCAACAAATTACGTAGAAACATAATAAGTTCTAATAACTCATGATAACAACGTAAAATGTGATTTAATTATGCTAGATTAAGAACCAAGAATCAGTTCAAATTGAAAAGGCGTTGAACAAAAGATGATTATCTAACCTTATTTGAAAAAGAACTGAAATGAAGCCAATTATACCTGTATAATGACAAAGGAAGAAGTGATAACCATACCTTTGTCATTATAGACGGTATAATAACCGAGCTATACAATAAATTGTAAAGGAGACATAATGTATGCAATTCACAGAACAAAGAAAGGAGATTAGTCGTGTAAGATTGTGAAATATGAGAGGAGTTCCAATCATAGCATCATTTGGAAAAGATATGAGATCAAATTTCACAAGGTAAGAACATAAAATATGTTTTAATAAGAATGGATTAAGAACCATGTGCTGGACCTATTCTTTGAAGATTTAGTAGATCATCTAATAGAATTTGCAAAAGAATAGAGAAATGAGGGCGATCAAACTTGCTTTGAGTAACGAAGAATTACGATCATTCGATAATGAGAGCCAAGAAATTGACTAAGCTGTTCTATGTAATGAATCGCAAAGGAGAACACATGAGAATATTAGGAGATAATTAAGAAAAACTAGAAAGGTGATCTAATCGACATACATGTTGAAAAAAACAGATGTGTATAAGAGACAGCGGCTAGACCATCCCACATGGTTCTCAATCTAGTCTAACTAAGTCACGTATTAGGGGCTTACATAAGGTTCTGTCTCTTATACAATTCTCGTCCATCCTTCCTTCACCAAACAATTTCTTGAAAGTGTTTGACGAAAGAAGGATGACGAGTGGATGCAAGTTAAAGAATTTCAGAAATATAGCCCAACTTCTAGGCGAAAGGGCTCAATTTCGAAAATGATGGCCAAAACGAGAAAAACTTTCTCCACTTCAAGAAATAGAGAGACTCCGTGAAGAGCAAGCCACATCCAACATTCGGTTCTGAGACCGACTTGTGAGATTCAAGGTAGAAAGGGGATTAGACATTTATCATAACACAACACTTGTCCATCTAGATGTGTATAAGAGACAGTCTTAAGGGACCTCGAATGTCTTGCAAGAAACCGGTTCTCAAGAGCCTCACGAAGTTGAAGTTGCAACAATGAAACACTCAACGCTTATGTAGAGGAATCGCCAACTTTCCTTTGCATGAGTGTGCGTTTGTCCCGATTACAATAAAAGTTCTTTTTCAAATAAGTTTAGATAATCATCTTTTGCTCAAAGTCTTTTTCAAGAAGGATACATTCTAGAGGGGGGCCAAGGAGGCACAACCTACATATGCCGAAGTTCATTTCATTGGAGACTTCTTAGGAGCTCAACAATGTTACAAATTCAACAGGGCTTGCTATATCCTTGGGAAGCTTCCTTGGTGTTGTGGGAGTAGTTCTTTCATTTTTCTTTATTATGCTGTCTTTACTTTACTTGCTTTAGTTTAAATATCTTGTTGGTAATAAAGGCTTAGCCTTGTGCTTTATTTAGTTGTGGTGTGTTATTGGAAAATGATTTGTTTGAATCTCTTGGACAAATGCGGTTGTTAATGAGAATGGTCACGACAATATATGACTTGTTGTGATTTGTGAATGATGAACATGATTTATTGGTTGGACTTGGACTTGGTTTTATCTTTTGATTATGGATATTCTAGTTGTTGATACACTTCACGTGATAAATATTTGAGCTTATTTTTAGGAAATCATATGAATGCTGTGATTTGGATTAAGAGTAGTCTTTGTGATTGAATGTCCTTTTGAAGCCGATTAATCACAAAAACTAAGCTTGGGGGGATGAGTTGGGCAATTAGACTTTTTTTTCGTTGTGTTAAACCTTGTTACCCTTATATGTGCTTTTCTTTTTCTTTAAATTGTTTGAACCCGTGAATCCCTGAGGACCCTTCCTTAGTATAACTATGATTGGATGTCGAAGAAAAATCAATATTTAGGATTCATGATTAATTGGAAATTGCATTTTTATGATCTACTTGAAATTTGCTCATTGCTTAGTCTTGATTTGTTGGAATCTGTTGGACAAATGCGGTTGTTAATGAGAATGGTGATGACAATATATGACTTGTTGTGATTTGTGAATGATGCACATGATTTATTGGGTGGACTTGGACTTGGTTTTATCTTTTGATTATGGATATTATAGTTGTTGATACACTTCACGTGCTAAATATTTGAGCTTATTTTGAGGAAATCATATGAATGCTTGATTTGGATTAAGAGTAGTCTTTGTGATTGAATGTCATTTTGAAGCCGATTATGTGTGAAACTAAGCTTGGGGGATGAGTTGGGCAATTAGATAACCTTTTCGTTGTGCTAAACCTTGTTACCCTTACATGTGCTTTTCTTTTTCTTTAAATTTTTTGAACCAGTGAATCCCTGAGAACCCTTCCTTAGTATAACTATGATTCGTTGTCAAAGAAAAATCAATTTTTAGGATTCATGATTAATTTGGAAATTGCATTTTTATGATCTACTTGAAATTTGCTCGTCGCTTAGTCTTGATTTGTGTCGTGCTCAATGTTGGTGAAGTCCATAATTAAAGCTGTAGGACTCTTGTTTTTAAGTTCAATTTGTGCTTAATGGGTCTAAATGCCTGTCTCTTATACACATCATTAAAGTAAATAGAAGATGAACAACGTTTGTTCAATTTTATGGATGTGTATCTCTTAGACAGGTCCTTGCGTGTTCTGGAACAATCAGAGTTCGGGGTGTTATTCTTGGCGTTGGAATGGTTTCTTTTGATGAATGTAAATATTTGTGTGGTGAAATTTGGAAGGAAAATTGATTGATTAGGTACTCGATGAAGACAAATGACTTGCAATATCATATGACCGAGTTATTTAAATTTGGCTTTCAGCGAATTTTGTACGGTTTACTAGTTCTTTTGCAATAAACACGGTTTAAAAGCCATGTCTTACTATGTTCAGAAAGTGAGGCACTTGTTGATTAATGCTCCAAGGTGGTTGCATTCGACCCTTTATGATATTCAATATCGTACGAGTACAACTCCTTCCAGGAATTTTACTTTTCTCATATTCTTACCTTGTGAAATTTTACACGATAATCTCCTCTTTGTTCTGTGAATTGCATACCTGTCTCTTTTACACATCTTATGTGTATAATCTCCTTTCTTTGTTATTGAATGTTGTATGTGTTTGCTGGCTATCAGGAGTTGTCTTCTTAAGCTGTGACTATTGATGTGAATAATATCTTGGGTACGTTTCATTCCTTTTCCATGGTTGATCTTGGGTACGTCCTGTACTCACCAACAAGTTGAATTTGGAATAGGAAGCTTCGTAAAAAAACCTGTAAAAAAAACTTTGCATTTAGGAATAAGGTGAGTACAGGATTCCGGCATGTACCCATGTTATTTCTCTGAAATAAGCCATTAGAATAGTAAAAGTCGAGTACGGGATTCCGACATTTACCCATGTTGTTTCTAATTTAAGAACCTAAAGGCTGTCTCTTAACATCTAGAAATTTTAAAGAGACAGGTTGGAATAACCAAGTGTTAACAAGCATGTCTCTTATACACATCTTGAAAAGTATGGAATGACTAGTTAAAATAGTTCAATTGTTATACGGTCTTCAAGGTCCCTTGAGAGGTCTCCTAACTATTCAAACTACATCCATTATTCACCTTTTCTGTGACAATCTTGGGGATGTGTAATATGCTGTGTCTTATGATTGGTGCCATGTGTTTTGTGTTGTTAAGTTGGGCCTGTCTCTTATACACATCTAGATGTGTATAAGAGACAGCATACTAACATGTAACTGGGATCAAGTCGCATAAGATTAGGAAACAAGAAAGGAGTTCTCAACAAAGTACATCTAGAAACATTATAGAGTTCTGTCGTGTCTTTGACTTAACTTCGTTGGGAGTTAAGTTTTTGTTCGTCTTTGTTTGTCCTTCATTTCTTGGCCTATTTGTGAGAATTTTATTTATATGTTTAGGTGTTATGTTAAGTGTTTATTATAGACAATATTGTTCTCCTTTGTGATAAGGTCATGAAAAAATGGCGCATTAATCGGACGTCGGATGAAGATTTTGGAAGCAAAACTATGAAGTGCTACATTTAAGAAATTCAATCCATATCGCGATCTCTAGTTTGGCCTAGTACTATAGCTAAGATCCTCCCTCAAATGAGAGAGGATCTTAGCTAGTAGAAGTAGGCCAGATTAGAGAGTAATTTTCTTCATTTTCCTCATTTGGGGAGGGATTTCCTGTAGATTAGAGTATATTAGGGCTTCTCTTTCTTGTAGATTTCAAATCCAAGCTAAAAATTGGAGCTTTTTAGTTGTAAGTGCTTAGTTTGTGTTAGAACACATCATTTAATTTCACGTTCCTTTAGTTAATTAGTTTAATTGCTTCCTTTACTTGTTTTCTTAGACTAATTGTTAGATTAGTTTATGGGCTTTTCTTTAAAATGCTTTTTTTAGCGATAATTTTGTAGTTTAGATTGGTTAATTAGGATAGATTGGTTTATGGGTTTTTCATGTAACTGCTTTCTTTACTTGCTTTCCTAGTTTAATTGGTAGATTAGTTAATGGGTTTTCCTTAATTGTGCTTCCTTAATGTTAATTTGTAGTTTGGGCAAGTTAATTGCTTTAGACACCTATTTTTGTCCCGTAAGTTTTCCCCTATTTTTCTTTTAATTTGACTCCTTAGCAACAAGGAAAATTAACATCTTTTACGCATCTAGTAGGTGTAATAAGATTTCTCTCTTAATTTATCCTTTCTGTCTCTTTACACATCTAGATGTGTGTAAGAGACATGTTGTGTTTTCTGCATTTTTGAAATACAAAGAATGAGTTTTAATATTATTTAAGTTTTTAGATTTTTCAAAAAAAAAAAAAAAATTAATTAAATATTTAAAAAAAAAAAAGTTAGTAGCGTGTGACTGCGCACGTCTTGTTCACGTAGCGAGCAGTCATTTCAGCCAATTTACCGTTTGGCCATGTTTTCTCTGCGTTTTTCACCCATTTTTCACCAAAAATTTCAGATTCCCATACTCCCCACATGACAAGGAATGGTCTTTGACCATTTTGCTCTACTGTCTCAATCCAATTCATTAAAAGCACAAAAAATCAGTCTAAAGTGTAGAGCCTCGTGTCTAGTGTCCTTCGAAGCAAAAAAAAAACTCTGCCAACAGCCAACTTTGAGCCAAAATTTCATACGATCGGAGATGTGTATAAGAGACAGCGGTAAGATTCACACATTTTAGCGCGTTTGGCTTTAAAGGTTCTAGATGCACCGCAACAGACAGGCCTACGGTGGCCCTACATCGGTGGGGTTAGCCTACATGCTGTTGGTCAGAGGATTTTCCAGAAAATTTCTGAGTCTGGAAAATTTTCAGATAGCCAACTTTCAGCCAAAATTCCATACTATCAGAGTGGAAATAGACTAAAATCAAAGAACAAAATTTGTAGAGGGTACCTGGAACTACAACTTCTGTTTTGAAACCCAAAGAAAAATCGTCCATTTTGAGGGTCAAAAACGTGGTAGAATAAGGCTCTTGGTCCAGAGGATTTTCCAGAAAAATTTCTAAGTCTGACTCCAGTTCCTCATCCATAGATTGAAATCTATGGCTCAGGAAGTTGAGATGTGTATAAGAGACAGGGTCTTACCGCCTCGTGTCTAGTGTCCTAATTTTCAAATCCGAAGCAAATTCGTTAATCTAGTGGGTCAAAGCGTGGTGGAAAAAGGCTGGTAGCCCAGCAAAATCTAAAGAAAAGAAAGGTTAGAAAATTTTATTTCCATTTCTCATCAGATTGAGTTTTTGCATTTTAGCAAAGATATTTTAAATTACATTTAAGCCGTTCGATAGGGCCCATTTGGCGCCACGTCATCGATGGCGTGGCACTCTCAGATGCGCCACGTCATCGATGGCGTGGCATTTTAAAAATCAAAATTTCAGAAAAAAATTTATTCTTTTTGGCCTCAGTTTGGTTCTACGCATTTTATCCCTCAAATAATTTTTAAAATTACATTTAGGCCATAAGGACTTTTCTTTAATATTACTATTTTTTCTCTTCAAATATTAATCAAAAAATATGTATTAAAATGTAAATAGACTTTGATCTTTGCACATATTTTTTGATTAATAACTTTTGTGATGATTGGTGCTAGATTTTAATGTTTGACAGTCTCAGATGTGTATAAGCCTTATCTTACTTGTTAAATTATGCGAATTACTCTTTTGCCCTCAAATTTTGATTGATTTGCACAACTAGGCGTTAAATATTTGAATCAAATTCAATTAGCTTGAGGACTTAATAATTGTATCAATAATATAAATTGGGCTAGAAATAAACTCCGGCGTGCATGATAAATGGCTATTTTGCCCACTTGGGAGTTAAAGAGGCACTACTGGCTCAGTGTGCGACTTTTAATTGGACGGGCTAAATCTACAGCAATATGAGGAAAGGAAAATAAATGGCCTTAAATATTAACACTGTCTCTTATACACATCTAGATTTTAGGATTGAAAACACCCACGTATGTTACAAAGCGTGATAATGAATACTAAAATTGAAAAGGCTTGATAAAATCACTTAACAGGTCAGCCAGGGTAAAGTGGTGCGAGGAAATTCAAATCAATCCCAAACCTTCATTTTACAACGAGGATTCCCGAACTCATTTCTTGAGTTACGTGGACCGAGGATAACGCATCTCCCTCCAGGCTTCTGGCAAATACCCTCATTGCTATTGTGTCATGCGCACCAACCTGCCAGTGGCGACTCAGTCTTGTTTTCCCTAGTTTAGATTGTTTTTATATAATTCATAGTCGCATTGAAGGCCGTTATGTATATACCTCTATACTGTGTATAATTTAAAGTTGCTGTTCTAATTCAGTATTTGTCTCTTATACACATCTAGATGTGTATACCGGCGAGCCATGGTCGGTAAGTAGCAGTAAAAGAAGCGGCGGCAATAGCCTCCAGGGACTTTGAGAATCAGGCGCACGATTTTAACGCGTTTCTTTCAATTTTACCCGTTCATTATAAACGGCTAATTAAGAGACAGCCCTGCAACCAAAGAATAACAGGCCATAAATTGTTTGCATGCCATATGCTATATATTACAACAGATGTGTATAAGAGACAGGCATAATGGTGAAATACATTAAAACAAGTGTAAATATAAGAGACAGAGCCACGGGCATTTGTACTAGTGTTTGGTGGGTGTCGTTCACATTCCATGTAAATTAAGATGATCTACAGGATATGCGGTCGTGACACAATGTACGCATGCTTGATATCTATGGCGATCACCCAACCCGAGCGATAAAGCCCATTGGAATTGTGGATTTTATTTTTGGGCCAATGTGAAGGTTCGGGATCATAACATAAATTAAGAAGGAATTAGTAAGCCTGTCTCTTATACACATCTAGATGTGTGTATCTACTTCCAGTAAGAAAGAATAAATTTCAATTTTTGCATTGCATAAGCCTTAGGTAGAGTCAAAGGCATATGGTTGTCAAAGCCTAATAGGAAGACTTCCACTACAACATGTTTCAAAGTTTTATTATCCCTTGTGTGCATGTAAGCTAACCCACCGATGTAGGGCCACATGGAAACTACTTATTGCATATCACTAGCCATAGAAGGGATACCTTATCGGATACCGTACATAGAATTGCATACCTATCCCTAGGTACATAACCTACAATGGGATTTGCAAGATTGCGTGTTCATTTTATAAAGGCTCGAAGGGTACAAGCCTCGAGTAAGGCTAACATGTATTTCATGCGAGATGAGTTCTTCGAGTAATGGAAAGGCGACCAGTGCCCTCTTTTGCGCGAGGTGGGAGCGAAACATGCAGTTATCGGGAACCGATCGATAGATAGTTATTTAGGTCACCTAGTATGTCTGCAGGATATTGAGCCGAGATCGAGCCATAATAGATGCTTTTACAAGTGTGGGACAGGTGAAGGCAGAGCGTGTTCGGATTCGGGAAGTTTGAAATGGTGCCACACTAGAAAATGCAGGATTTCTCGGGGCCAGACTTCAAGGATCGGCGTTATACTACGTCCTAGTACTACAAGGACTTCTCTTTGTTCCGGCATATAGGGGCCACAATACCGGGGACCGAGGCTAGTTCGGTTACTTTGATGTTTTACGAGCACTTTGGCTCAAAACAAAGGATTTCAAAGAAACAGACTCATTTTTACATCCAGAAGTCACAGGCCCCGAGAAGCGAGTCAAGTTTTGCTCTGTAGCCGGCAGTGCATATATTTCCGAGGTCGGATGGGAGGATGGCATTTAGATCGAGTGGAATGTTAGCGATTTGATACATGTGGTGGTCAAGACCACCATAATTCATACTATTCTAGCAGACATATTGGTAGCTTGTACAAGCGTCGAGAATGGAGTCAAATTTTCAAGGGTTCAAGCTTTTATTGCAAGCTGGTTCATGGAGCATTTAGGGCGAAGATCGAGTCGTCATGATTTTCTGGGGTAGAGTGAATTGGGTACAAAGTCACAATCAGCATCAGCAGGCGAAATTCTTGAAGGACAAGGAGAAGTACATCCGTGGTTATCTTCATTGAAGGAGTCGGACATACAGTGGGTTCTAAAGTGGGTACCTGTCATGCCGCAGAGCCTACGAGTCTGCTGCCTTCCGTTCATACCCTTGATAGGAAATGAAGGCATTGTTCCCTACATGCCTTTGGGTCTTACGTCGATTTGGGAGGGTTCAGCAGTACCTCAAAATCGGTGTGATCGGCTCAATATTATGTTCGACAAAGGGATGCGGCGAATCAATGAGAAAAGGAGAGTATTTTGTCGGCGTGGGCATCAGGCGTGCATGTCGAGTCGTTATCCCGATCCCACGGCAGCGTGGAATTTCGGCAACCACACCTCGGTATGATGCATACATTTGGAACATTTGCTTAGCTCTGAAGGGTCTAATAGACCCTTCAGAAGAAGTTGCTCGATTGACCGCACTATTGGAGGCTAAGGACAAGAAAATAGTAGAAAAGGAGATTAGCAAATTAAGGACTCAGGCAAGCTTACAAAGACTTCAAGAACAACAATCCTGTATTGAGAGCGGGAATACAACGAAGAGGGCATGCCTTGAGATGGCCAATGATGGGACGCCTAATGCACAATGGGGCTCTGAATCACAAGTAGCAAGCTACTGCGGTACAAGGAGCAAATAATGAAGATACGAGACCATCTAAAGGAGTTCGCCTAATAAGTTCAAGCAGGCTTCATCCCCTTTAGAGTTTTTGCTTCGGGTTCTGAGGAAGGAACCACGTTTTATCTGTAAATTTATGTTTATGTTTGTTTATATATCTGAATTTTCTTTATGTTTTAATATGTAGGTACTAAGTGTCAAAATAGCTGCCCAGCGCAGCCCTATTTATACGCTGCGTGCACAAACTCGATTTTATAATTCCAAGATCTATTAAAACTACCCTTATACTTATGGGCCTCACCCCGCCAATCAGGATATGCTACCTCCTCATATTCCTAATCCCGGCATGGGGATGCACTACTACCACCACAGAATCAACCTCCTCCTTTCGTGCCACCAGCGCAGATCCAATTCCACAACCACCACCTCCTCTTGAGTTGGAGTACAGGAAGGCTGAATTAATGCCACCACCACCTTTTACATGCCGTCAATGATACCCTATTGAAAAAGATGGAGCGGTTCGATAGTTTCATGAAGCGGCGAGACGGATAAATTTGGAGCTATCGACTACCAAGATCTATGTCTATTTCTGAGGTGCAATTGCCGCAAAATTTAAAATCCCGAATTTCCAAAGTACAATGCATTTGTGTATAAGAGACAGAATAAGATGAATGAGGAAGGCAATAAAACTGCGAGGGATTGGGCGGATTTGGCAAATGTTTTGTGAAGCGCTTGACGACCTAACCGTGACCTTAACCAGACCGTGTGCTCTGATACACTTGTCTCTTAAGCCCTCAGAGAATCAGTGAGTATGTGAAAAGATGGAGGCGTTAGGCTGCAGTGAGCCCACCTATGACTAGGGGCTGAGATGGTCAAACTTTTATTGATGCACAAGAACCTCCTTACTATGAAAAGTTGACCGGGTCTATTGGCAAATCCTTTTCGAGAAATCGTCCGGCCAAGCGGAGATTTGTTGAAGGGGCTTGAAAAGCGGGAAAATTATTGACATGGCGGCTTTCAAACTTGCGATAGAATCCATGCGAGGGAGCACGTCATGTGGCTAAGAAACCCCGAGCAAGCAAGCTTGACAAGAAGGAAGAGGAAGTGACTTTTATTTTCAACCAACCCAACTTCGCCAACCACCCCGCAATTTCCATCAATATCAAAGACCTAACCCACAACCCTTTTATGCACCACCTCACTACCACCTCAATATTGATCCTGTCCCGTATACCAAACACAAGTACAAGTGCCCGTGCCTAATCCACAGCTCCCATAATATAATCCAAGACCACAACCCTCAAAGCAGTCAAAGACCCAACCAGCCAAATAACCCCTCCACCAAACCCCAACCAAGCCGAGACCACATGGACCGCCACAATTTCACCAACTTGGACGGCCCATCGAGCAACTATATGAGCAGTTGAGATCGTGAGGAGATTGAATCCTATAGCTCCTCCTCGGTATTCGAGGAGTTCGGATAGGTTTGGCCAACGCGCCAATGTGCCTATCATTCCGGAGCCCAGGCATTCCACGGCTAATTGTTGGTCTTATACACATCTAGGCTAAATGCTGTGGCAGGCATATGGCATGCTTTTCATGTTGGGATGGTTTGTATAGAAGCGAAGATCGAAGAGGAAGAAGGAGCAATCAAGACTATGACAATAACTCAGATCAAACCGTTTTATCCTGGATTGAGCCATCAGGCCTTTTATCATAGGCGTGGATCCGTTTGAGGTAGAACCCCAAGATCCGTTGTGATTGAACTACCAACACAAAGCAAGAACAAATCACACCATAGACAGGATATGGCCTGTCTCTTATACACTCGAAAAAGTGAATATTCGGTAGTGGGCAATGAATAAGATGCCCTCACAAATTTCTATGCTCAACTTATTGTTAACATCCGAGCTACACATAGAGGCAGTATTGAAGATTTTGAGTGAGGCCCATGTGTCTCGTGACATTCCCACTGACAAACTTGCTGGGTTAGTGGGCAGTGTGCTGGCATCAACCCAAATTTGTTTTTCTGATGATGACTTAACTTCTGAAGGGAGCGACCACAACAAGGCTCTATTCATCTCGGTTAGAAGTGAGGCGCGGCATTTGCCTAGGGTCATGGTTGATAATGCCTCTCTCTTATACACATCTAGATGTGTATATTGGATAAGGCAGGAATCTCTCATGACTGGTCAGAATTCATCCATGGTGATCCGAGGTTTTGACGGGCTCGAAGACAAGCCACCGGAGAGATAAACCTTGTTTTAGAAGTCGGTCCATCTGTTCATCAGGTCACTTGCCAGGTTCTTCCAATTGTTGGGGTATATAATTTGCTGCGCTGGGACGTCCCTGGATCCATTCTGCTGGGGCTATTCCGTCATCTTTGCATCAAAGGGTTAGATTCATTTACGAGCTTAAGCTAATCCCCCGCTCACTGACAATGAAACCTAATAACTTTTTGGAAGGAGCTCCAAAGGCGCAGAAGCGACAACACTCCGGTGCCTTTCATAGCTTATGATGTGGTCTCTGTCGTAGGGCACTGGAGAGCGATCATCAATGAAACATTATCGGGATAAGGCGAGTGTAATGATTACAAAGGAAATGCTACGTGGAGGATATCGCATCGGCCAAGGTTTGGGGATGAATTTTCAAGGCATAATACACCCTATTGAGGCTAGCCACGCAGATGAATACATTTGGGCTCGGTTTTCGCGAATGTTAGGCGGTGAGGAGATTAAGGAGGAGAGAGAGTGAAAAGGAAGGTCGAGCATGACTATGGTCATTCCACCTCTTAAGATTACTTTCCCACGTTACGCGCCATTATGGCTCTGATGCGAGATGTCCGACACAAAGAAATTGAAGCAAGTCTCGGACGAAGAACAGCGTCCGATCATATTTCCAGAAGACTTTACTTCGATCGGACGCATGTTCGGATTTGCCAATAACGCTGTCTCAACTTTGGCCATCTAGATGTGTCAAAGAGCATCCTTTAAAAAGTTTGACCATCTCAGTCTCCCATACCTGTCTCTTATACACATCTAGATGTGTATAAGAGACAGCATGAATACAATAAATGAAACAGGCGTGCATCTGTCTCTTATATCACAGCTAGAGGGTCAAAGAACATCGATTCGCCACTCTTATACGGATACATTGGGGTTACCGACAATACTAAGAACCTGAACAATGACATGGTAGATGGTCTTTGTGCCCAATTCAAGATTAAGCATTGGAATTCCACCATCTACAGGCAAAAAATGAATGGGGCAGTTGAAGCAGCCAACAAGAATCTTAAGAGAATTATTCGAAAGATGGTTGACAGTCAGCGTGATGGCATGAAAAGCTGCCATATGCACTGCTGGGTTATCGGACTTCCATCAGGACATCTACTGGGACAAAGCCTGAAATTCGTTTACGGTTAAATGAAAATAAGAAGTGATAGAGATCCCTTCTCTACGCATTCTTATGGAGGTGAGTTAGAGGATGCGAGAATGGGTAAGACTCGGACATGAACAGCTTGCACTCATTGATGAAAGACGGCTAATTTGTGTCATGGCCAATGTTATCAACGGAGGATGGCGAGCTTACAACAAGAAAGTCAGCCAGACATTTTCAGTGGCGATCTAGTTTTAAAGCGTATATTGCCAATACGGAGGCTCTTTACCTTTGCTGGATCTGTCTCTTATACACATCTAGAAGTCTATATGAACCTATCTTTCGTTTCAATTGTGCTTTGTCCCTATCATTTTCTGCAAAAACAAATTGGAACTGAGTTCATTTACGATGTTGGGGCAAATTGTTGTTTTGGGTGGCAAAAAAAAACAAAACAAAAAACAGTTTTAAAAACAAAACAAAAAAAAACAAAAAAAAAAAAAGCTGTCTCTTCTCCACATCCTGGAAAAAAACAAATACCCAACAAAACTATGTTTGTTATAATAAAACTGGGGCAATTTTTTTTCATCATTTCAACTAGTTCAGTCAGTTGCATTCAAGTAAGACTCTCAACCCAAAACTGAGGCAATTCTTTTAGATAAGGGACATAACCAGTTTTCCTCAGATTACCAACCCATTTCTTCCATCCCTTGTAGCTATGTTCTTTCCAACCAAAGTGCCCATCTTAAGCCAGGGCAGCACACTGCCCACTAATAAGAGACAGGTGGAGAAAGATTGCAACTTATTTCTCCAACCTGCAAACACGAACATTCATGTCAAAGAAATAGGAGTAGTTTGTATGCGGTCTCGCGATTGATGTTAACATGTCTATCCCAATAACAGGGAAGGCGGCCTTGCGATGCCGAAAAACTTTGAAAACTAAGGTTCGTATGCATTGGAAAAGGCGATTACTTTGTCGGGCGTCTTAGTTACTCCCACACCTTGCTTTTTACTTGGACCTCCTAGGCGAAAACCGGAAAGGGCACCTTTGTTTGTTTAAGGTTAAAAACTTGTTAAACCAATAGCCTATGTTCTGTCTCTTATACACATCTAGATGTGTATAAGAGACAGGGTTAAAAAGACATTAAAAAGAAAAAATAAAAGTGCTGTATTATTTATTCAATTGTACAGTTGCCTTATCTCACACATTGCCATTTTGTTTGTTTGTAGTTATTCTTCTTGTTGTTGATGTCTTAGTTGTCAAATATGTGAAAATCATCTGTTTAATCACAGATGATTTTCACTGATTCCCAGTGGGATACGTAGGCGTATAAGAGACAGGAGTATTCTGCCTTGCTTATTATAACACTAAGATTGACATTTTGTATGTTATGACACTGACCAATTCGAGTTTTCTTTCAAAATTTAGCTGTTTTGAGTAATTGCAGGCAACACGAAATAAAGTGGATGCTAAAATAAACGACAACTGGGGCAAATTTTTAAAACAGCATGGCTCGTGTGCGTGTCATTCTTATTGCATTTTCACCCGATAAACGAATTTGGGTTCTCATTTCCATTTTTATCAACTTTGATAAGCGAATTTCAGGTTTGCATTTTCCTCCCGATAAGCGAATTTTGGGTTCTCATTTTCATTTTCATCAACTTTGATAAGCGAATTTCAGTTTGCATTTTCATCCCGATAAGCGAATTTGGGTTCTCATTTTCATTTTCCCCGATAAACGAATTTGGGTTCTCATTTTCATTTCATCAACTTGATAAGCGAATTTAGGTTTGCATTTTCACCCGATAAACGAATTTGGGTTCTCATTTCCATTTTTATCAACTTGATAAGCGAATTTCAGTTTGCATTTTCCTCCCGATAACGAATTTGGGTTCTCATTTTCATTTTCATCAACCCGATAAACGAATTTCAGGTTTGCATTTTCATCTCCGATAATCGAATTTGGGTTCTCATTTTCATTTTCCCGATAAACGAATTTGAGTTCTCATTTTCATTTCATCAACGATAAACGAATTTCAGTTTGCATTTTTATCCCGATAAGCGAATTTGGGTTCTCATTTTCATTTTCATCAACCTCATAAGCGAATTTCGGAGTTGGCATTTTCCTCGATAAACGAATTTGGGTTCTCATTTTCATTTTCATTTTCATCACACGATAAACGAATAATTTCAGTTTACATTTTCATCCCGATAAACAAATTTGGAGTTCTCATTTTTCATTTTCATCAACTTTGATAAACGAATTTCAGTTTGCATTTTTCTCCGATAAGCGAATTTCGGGTTCTCATTTTCATTTTTATCAACTGATAACGAATTTCAGTTTGCATTTTCTCCCGATAAACGAATTTGGGTTCTCATTTTCATTTCATCAACACGATAAGCGAATTTCAGTTTGCATTTCATCCCGATAAGCGAATTTGGGTTCTCATTTTCATTTTCATCAACTTTGATAAACGAATTTGAGTTTGCATTTTCATACCCGATAAAAAGAATAAACGAATTTCAGGTTCTCATTTTCACTGTTTCATCACCCTGATAAACGAATTTCAGGTTTGTATTTTCATCCCCGATAAACGAATTTCGGGTTTAATGCTATTAACCTGATAAACGAATTTCAAGTTTGCATTTTCATACCCGATAAACGAATTTCGGGTTCTCATTTTCATTTTCATCAACTCGATAAACGAATTTCAGGTTTGCATTTTACCCGATAAACAAATTTTGGCTTTCATTTCAAGTTTACATTACACGACAAACTCACATTTGGGTTTCATTTCAAACATCAACTGCCGAGACCGTACAAACTGCTCCCTTTAAGTCGGGTTGTCTCTTATTTACATACTCTTGTGTTGAAGATACAGGATTCGAGCTTTTAATTCACATTGAGCGTAAAGTCCTTCATTACCATAGTTTAAATGTTATGTAAAAATAGTACATCTTAATCCAGGAAACACCGCGTGCATACGTTTCATTCTAAATCCCTGATTAGATAGGCACCAGATCGAGATAAAAATTATACACATCTAGAGCAATTTATGTAAAAATCGTGCCATCACCGTATTAACACCGCTTTGCCTT
This sequence comes from Cinchona pubescens, assembly GCA_025175665.1. NCBI lineage: Eukaryota > Viridiplantae > Streptophyta > Magnoliopsida > Gentianales > Rubiaceae > Cinchona > Cinchona pubescens. The sequence continues at coordinate 18,826 of JANKKI010000446.1, forward strand.
TCATTCTAAGTTATTTGGACCCAATCAGAATGACACGCACACGGAGCCCTGTCTCTTATATCATCCCCAGTGTGTTTGTCAAGATGGTGAATTTTTGTTCCATGACCTCATGAGCTGTTCTTATACACATGTAGCAAATTTTGTTGCACGATTGGAATCATCCAGTCATGCGGTGTCTACAATCTTAAATTCATTGGGCACTACCTCTTCTGCGTTTTTCACCCATTTTTCACCAAAAATTTCAGATGCCCATACTCCCCACATGACAAGGAATGGTCTTTGACCATTTTTACACTCAATCCAATTCATTGAAAAGCACAAAAAATCAGTCTAAAGTGGAGAGAAAAAATTTTCTGCAGAGAACTTTCTGAAGCAAAAAAAAAGTCTGCCAAACAGCCAACTTTGAGCCAAAATTTCATACGATCGGAGAGGAATTAGACTGAACTCAAAGAAGAAAAATTTTAGAGCGTTCCTGGGGATAAAACTTCTATTTGAAAATCTTAAGCAAAATCGTCCATTTAGAGGGTCAAAAATGTGGTAGAAAACGGCTGTTGGTCCAGAGGATTTTCCAGGAAAAATTTAGTCTCTAAATGGACGATTTCTGTCTCTTATACACATCTAGATGTGTATAAGAGACAGCATCTTAGAAAATCCTCAAAGAAAGAAAATCTGTAAGTAGGGTACCTGGAACTACAACTTCTCTTTTGAAACCCAAAGAAAAATCATCCATTTGAAGGGTCAAAAACGTGGTAGAAAAAAGGCTCTTGGTCAGGAGGATTTTCAAGAAAAATTTCTAAGTCCTGGAAAATTTTCAGCACAACCAACTGATAACTTTTATTCTTTGATCTTATACTCCAGTTAAACATCCATAAATGAAAAGTTATAGAGGGTTCCTATAGCTACAACTTTTAAAGCGTGGGTCAAAAGCGTGGTGGAAAAAGGTTGGTAGCCCACCAAAATCTGCAAAAAGAAAAGAAAGGTTAGAAAATTTTATTTCCATTTTACTCCTCCAGATTTCAATTTTTTGCATTTTAGCCCTAGAATATTTTCTTAAATTACATTTAAGCCCTTCTGATAGGGCCCATTTGGTGCCACATCATCGATGACGTGGCACCTCCAGATTGCGCCACGTCATCGATGACGTGGCATTTTTAAAAAAATCCAAAATTTCAGAAAAAATTTATTGGGTGGTTGGCCCTCCAGATTGCCATTTGCATTTTTATCCCTCAAATAATTTTTAAAATTACATTTAGGCCCTTAAGGACTTTTCTTTAATATTACTATTTTTCTCTGGAAATTTTTTCTAAATTTAAATGTTTTATAAAAATAACCACGGAAAGTTTTAAAAATGATTTTCTGTTTGGCATTGTAATCGCAATAAAGTCTAGATTGTGAAATTACAAGTTTAACGCCTTATAAGTTTAAACACTAAATAGACTTTGAACTTTTAACACCTTTTTCAGTACATGACTTTTGTGATGATAGGTGCTTTATTTTAATGATGTTGGTCTCAATATAATATTTATGCCTTATCTTACTTGTTAAATTATGCGAATTTACTCTTTTGCCCTCAAATTTATGCATTTAGTTAGCGTTTTTCGATGCATAAAAATTATTAATCAAATTCAATATAGACATCTACTGAATAATAAGAGAAGATACTTCAATGTGGTCGCAATGAATTTTCATGTTACTTGTGTATCAAAGAATTTGCCCCTTAGATTAAAAGTCGCACACAAGCTAAGGTAGTGCCCTTTAATTCCCTCTTTTAAACTATCTCAAAGCACACGTATGTTACAAAGCGGCAATAAAGAATACTAAAAATTGAAAAGGGAAAGCGATAAAATCACGCAACAAAAGTTGTAACGCCGGGTAAAGTGGGTGCCGAGGGAAATTCAAATCAATCCCAAACCTTCCCATTTTACAACAGGATTCCCGAACTCATTTTCTTGAGTTACGTGGACCAGGAGTCAATCTAAACTAGGGTTTATTTTCTTTTTAAATTTTGATGTATTTTTGTGTCCGCGCACCAACACACGGGTGGCGACTCGATCTTGTTTTCCCTAGTTTAGATTGTTTTTATACAATTCATAGTCGCATTGAAGGCCCGTTATGACAGCCTACTATGTGTACTAACACATATCCATAGTACCTTAAATAGTAAAGTATGTTTGTAAATTGTAAGTAGGATTTTGCATTCAATCACCTATTTCACGAGCAACACACGTTGGCGGCGTGCGTCCCACGGTGCGGCGGACCATGGTCGGTAGGCCAAGAGTATGTAAATACCTGCTTTCAAGAATAGTTTATGTGCTATCATTATTTCTGATTTCTTAGTGGTAATTAGTAGTCTAGATTAGTCAATTGCTTCTTTAAGTTATTTTTCCCTTTTAATTGCTTTCTAAAAAATGACTTCTTTTTACATGCTTCCATTTTACTTACTTTCATAAACATGCTTTCTTAGTGTTAGTCTTTACTTTAATCCAATAGATAGTCTTTAAATTGCTTTCTTAGTTCTTTAGTTCTACTTTTAGTTAAATCTCTTCTCTTAATCAATCGCTTCAACTTGTATTCTAACCGTATAACCGATAATCATCGACTAATACTTGTGGTACGATCCCTACTTCCCTTTGCTTCTGGTTGACAAGCGTATACTTGCGGGATGCCACCTAATTAGTAGTAGGAATTAGGTGTTTTATAAATCTATAACTAGGTGTGTAAAGCATCAAGTTTTTGGCGCCGTTGCCGAGCGATGATTGGTTTTCAGTGATATCGAAGCCTAGATTGAAGACTACATTGAAGCCTTTTGTTTTCTTGTATAGTTGTTTCACCCATTTGGAAAAACAAAAAGATTTTCATTTTGTAGTTGTATTCTTATTTTCAAAAATCCGAAATGATTTTATTTGTGATGGATGGTTTAGACTAACTTGTAGTCTAAACTTCCCTAATTTTCTTATTTGTGTTGTGTTAGATTGTTTTCTTGTTTTTATTTGTGTTGTTGATGGTTGAAGAACATGCAAGGACCTAATTGGAATGAGTCATACCAAGGAGATTACCATTTTTATGGTAATGGAGGTATGCCCAATGAGCATGATTCTTGTTATCGTTACTCTCCTTTCCCCTTAGATTATCATGTGGGATGTTCTAGCCATCGATTCACTTATGAGAGCTTGAAAACTTATCAAATGGGATGGTCTAGCAATACGAAGCGGACAAAAAAAAAAAAAAATTTCTCTCCGGAGTTTCTCGACTTTTTCTCAGTAAATAAATTTTTTCTGAAATTTTGGAACATGGAAATACTCCAAAAAAGCTTTCATACCATTGGTTTTAAAGGCCATTTTACCATCGGATACCTTGACTACAAGCACATACTTATCAGATTTTCTTTGGAGGAGGATTTTCTAAGATGTTGGCTCAAGAACACTTGGATAGTTAATGGATACTACATGAGAATTCTACAATAGCATGGCACTTGCTTCATACCTGAGGAACTATCTATAGTTCCCATCTAGATTACTTTTGAAGTCGGTCTTCCATCAGTCTTCTTCAACAAACATGTTGTGTTTAGCCTCGCTCAAGCGGTTGGTACTCCTCTCAAACTTGACTTGGCAACCACAAATTTCACTAGGCCAAGTGTTCCAAAAGTATGCGTGGAAGTCGACCTCCTTTCTGAGCTCCCTTCTAGAGTTTGGCTGGGGGTTGGTAGGGAAGGCATTTGGTAGAAAATCAGCTATGAAGAAGTGCCATGCTATTGTACAAAGTGCAAGAAAATAGGCCATACCAACGAAGCATGCAGGAAAGGAGAGCTGGTGTTGGCAAACAAATCAAATGGGTTTAGTGAACACATGAAGAATCACACAAAGACATCAACCCAAATACGCTGGACACCAGTGAAGCATCATGAAGTTGGACCTTCTAGAACAAAGCAACCTTTACCACCTTCACTCGAAGATGATGGGAAGACGGTGATTGATCAAATTTCACATCCTCCATCACAGCACCCATTGACAAAAAATCCACCAGGAGTAGTTAAGCTGAACAAGACCTCACCACGGTTCAACCCATGGAGGCGGCCCAACATCAAGAACAAGAAGTTTCAGAAATTCCGGCACCAAAAGTGGTGGTAACCACCATTCCGGGTGTCACGCCCCAAAAATGGGACCGTAACACGCCGCGCTAATGGCACACGGTCCAAAGCGCAAGGCACAAACGAACGAGCAACAAACTTAACCGCAATGTAATAGAACCATCAAACCATTTCTTAACTATAAAACCGAATATTTCATTTTTACACAAAAATACGAATTACAAAATTCCTTCTTAGTACAAAAGATGCTGTCTCTTATACACATCTAGATGTGTATAAGAGACAGGGGTATACACTACCCCTTTCCAAACAAATAAAATTAATTGGCCGTATCGCTCTATTACCACAGTAATGTGGTATCTGGAGAAAATCTAAAAGCTGCTAACGCGGTGGAGAGTAAAAAATGAGCACCTAATCTGAAAAATTATAAATCACGTGGGGTGAGCATAACTAGCTCAGTGGATATCATAAAAGCTCTTCAAATGGGGCCAAGCATTTCGATAAAAAGAAAACATAAAGATAATAACATTTGCGAAAACCATAGTCATGAAGCAGTTTCTAAAATGTCTCATGCCATTTAAACGTCAATAAACCATAATCATAAGTAGTTTCTAAAATGTATCATGCCATTTAAACGTCAGGCATGTCCAAAACATAGCCAAAAAGATCCAATCATTTCAAAACATAGTATGCTAAAGCATAGCGAACATTCCAATACGATTTCAAATCCATAATATAATAAAATAGCATGAGTATCTTTTAGGCTCGAAGGTATGACCTACAAATACTAGTCGAGATCTAGTAATCTACCACACCTACTAGTCGACCATGGAGTCAAGTTATCCCATCACAAGACCCCTGATCAATTAGTTCAAAACATTCACAGATCACCATGGCGTCCCATGGATGACTATAGAACCGATTCTCCACAAATCAAACATTTCCAAACAACATCCAAAATTATATACCTAGGTCACCTATGAGCCAAAACAGTCATAGAATGCTTTCATATCAAAATAGTTTGCAAACATATCAATTGATTAACATAAAATAGCTTGGTCCCGATTTCATATGTAATAATTCCAAAACATTGTAAAAGTGCAGTTCCAAACATCATACACATTTTAAAATCCATCCAAACATATTTCGACTAATCTCATTAAACAGTTTTTGCTTTGGAGGTGGGTAACATAGACCCTCCTATCAAAGCAAAAACTGCACACATGATCAGAAGCGATCGCGGCGGTAGGTGGCGTGGTACCTAAAACAGATATAAGAGGACTCTTAGAAGAGATGTAGAAGTTAAAGAATGACTAGGGAAGCGAACGGCGAAAGCGATAGAAAACGACACCATGTGTATAAGAGACAGTCCTATACTGTTTTGGCTCATAGGTGACCTAGGTATATAATGTATAAGAGACAGGGCATACGATTGAGTTCCTAGAGAATTTATGTATAGTCATTATGGGGTATGGTTGGTGTGGAATGCTATGACTCAAAACAACATATTCAACCAACCAACAAAATCCATAAACGGAAAGATTCACCGGAGCAATAGCCGGGACTATATCAATAGCATTTACAACAATCCATACCCCATAACCAAGAGACACTCTATTACAACATTAGAGCAACTTGATACCAAATTATCCTAGTTGCGCCAAACTTCCGCTTACTTACAAAATGAAGGAAATCAATTCCACTTGGTTTCAAGTCTCAATTCCTATCCAAACTAACCTTAAAACACTCTTAAAACATCATTATGTGCATAGACATAAGCATTCATAGCATAACATTCTAGGGCACATATGGAAGACAAAACCCTAACTCATAATCTTAAAATTTGTAATCTAACCATGGAAAGTTGTTAAAAATCAACCCCAATCACTTTCCAACCTCCAAAACACTAAAAACAACCCATAACATACATAAATCATAACTTATAAGGCTGCAAAGAGGGTTTTCTCAGCCATAAAGAATCCTACAAAACTTGAAATTAAAGCTTGGATCATAAAGCCCATAAGCCATAAATGCTAAAATACATAAAATCTTACCTTCCAAGTGATTCCTACTTGAAATCCAAGAAAATTTTGGGAAAAAGGAGGAAGAGAGTTCCCAGCAGCTGGAGAAAATGAGGAAGACTTATGGGCTTTATGATCCAAGCTTTAATTTCAAGTTTTGTAGGATTCTTTATGGCTGAGAAAACCCTCTTTATTTTATTATAAGTCCGGATTGATGTATGTTCTTGCCATAAAAATGAACTCTTATACACTGTCTCTTATACACATCTAGATGTGTCGAACCAAATAGACACACTTGGTACGAAAAATCGCGTAAATCGAAAAATTTGCCGAATTGAAAAACGAATAAGTTGAAGTACTTAATGACTAAAAATAATATGAAAAACATTTTAAACCAGTTAAAATCAAAGAACAAGGCTATTAAAATACTGGGTTTTACACCGGGGCTGAACCACTACCATTTCGGCTCCCAACAAACCTGGAATTTCAAATTTTTAATTCAATGGAAGATAAGGTGGTTGCAACTCCTCAAACAAGCCTATCAACTCAGCATCCTAATCCCTTGGAAAAAGGGTTTACCAATTCAAGCTGAGGGGGCTTATCATCCGTTATTAGATATTCTTATCTGTTCAACATTTACCCATTCAAAAGAAGCAGCCAATTCGTCCAAATGAGACACACGAATGGCCAACTCAACTTCTTACCAAAGATGACCAAGCTCTTGCAGCTGTCCGAATAATGGAGGAGCTTCCTTGCTACTTTTCAGACACGGATACCCCATGAGAAATAGCAGCCAGGTCGACTCAACATCTCATGGATTCAAGGGATTTGTCCGAGAATAGGACTGCCCCAAAGAAAAAGATTAGAAGGAAACTCACCTACACCATGCCGCGGATGCGAACGAGGCTATCCAAACCGCCATCCTCTTCCCCCAATTAATGGAATATCTTGCAAACTAAGGATTCATGGGGTGAATAACAAACCCTCAATTTTAGATAAAATAGTTAACAAAAGAACACAAAATAAAATTCCTTGCTTTGTTAGAACCTATGATTGACAAAGACCGGATTCATTCCTTTGCTCATAGATTAAGCTTGATTGATTGCTGCATATCCAATCCTAATGGGAAGATTTGGATTTTTGGAACTTCTATCATTTGTTGTCTCTATATTGGTAAGTTCAGACCAGCTCATGCATGTTTCCATCTCTTCTAATCAACTCCAACAAGATATCCTAGCTACATTCATTTATGCTAAGAACAAATTGAAAATGTCTTGCAAAAAACCGGTTCTCAAGAGCCTCCTGAAGTTGAAGTTGCAACAATCGAAACACTCAATGCTAATGTAGAGGAATCACCGACTTCCCTTTGCATGAGTGTGCATTTGTCCCGATTACAATAAAAGAGGTTCTATTTGGGGTGTTTGTGGAGAAAGAGCCGGTTCTTAGAGGAGTAGAAGAAGAAGGATACATTCTAGAGGGCCAAGGAGGCACAACCTACATATGCGAAGTTCATTTCATTGGAGACTTCGGAGGAGCTCAACAATGTTGCAAATTCAACAGGGCTTGCTATATCCTTGGGATATGCTTCCTTGGTGTTGAGGGAGTAGTTCTTTTTTTTTCTTTATTATGCTGTCTTTATTTACTTGCTTTAGTTTAAATATCTCGTTGGTAATAAAGGCTTAGCCTTGTGCTTTATTTAGTTGTGCTTTAGTTTAAATATCTCGTTGATAATCGTACAATATTGAGAACTAAGAAATCCGACTAATCAAGCTATACAATGAACATCTAGATGTGTATAAGAGACAGGTCTCGTATACTTGGCCTTATTTCTCACTTATTTCTTCACTCCTCTCATATTTCATAATCTTACACCTGTCTCTTATACACATCTAGATGTGTATAAGAGACAGAATAAGGTAAGAACATAAATATGTTTTAATAAGAATGGATTAAGAATCAAGCGCTGGACCTATTCCTTGAAGATTTAGAAGTAATACATCATCTAATAGCTTTTGCAAAAGAGTAAAGAAATGAGGCCGATCAAACTTGCTTTACGAGTAAGGAAGAAGTTGCAATCGTTTGATATTGAGAGCCAAGAAATTGACTAGCTGTAAGCGATCTATGTAATGAATCGCAAAAGGAGAACACATGATAAAATATTAGGGAGATAATTAAGAAACTAGAAAGGTATAAGAATCGACATACATGTTTAAAAGATAAGAATATCTAATAATTTGGATGATTAGCCTAGAATACACATGACTTAATATTAGACTAGATTCTCAACCATGTGTTAAGAGACAGGTGCACAAAAGATTTAGATCAAATGAATGATCTAATCGTATTCGAAAGAGAACGGAGGCAACTATATTAGCTTAATAACTAAGGAAGAAGTGTACTCGTAAGATATTGAGAACTAAGAAAGTCGAGTAATCGTAATATATTGTGAGTCGCAAAAGGAGATACAATCAAACAAGATTGAGATCTAATAAAGGAGAATTAGTGGTATTACATTTAAAAAGAACCAAGAGCGGATCGTATTCATTTCTCTTATACACATGCAGATGAGTCTAGTTAGTTCTTAAGGAAGAAATTGTAATAGTACGATCGAGAAGAAAGAAAGGGTCTAATCGTACTATATTATGACACGAAAAAGCATTTATGGCTACAGGATTAGTTCTAACAAAGTAGATCGAGTCATATCAGATTGTATAATAGAACAGGAGTTCTTATAAAAGTAAATCTCGTAACTCAAGATAAGAACTTAAAATGCGATTCGATTTGGCCAAATTGATAACCATGAGTGATAACTATGCATAAAAGAATAAGAACTAAAATACAATATGATGGTTTTGAAGAAATAAGTGAGAAGAGACAGCCATTCGTGCTTAATCACTGTGGAAGGAGTTGTACTAAATACGATATTGAGAACTAAGAAAGGGACAAATCTTCCATGATTAAATACTAATAAGCGTGTTTCAAGTATTTTAGATTTTCTCCTATTCTATTATCACTTGCAAGATTACATGTAGTCTCTTATAAGTTCTAGATGTGTATCATGATAACAACGTACAATGTGATATACAATTTTGCTAGATTAAGAACCAAGAATCAGTTCAAATTGGAAAAGACTTTCAACAAAAGATGATTATCTAATCTTATTTGAAAAAGAGCTGAGAAATGAAGCCAATTACACCTTGTATAATGACAAAGGAAGAAGTGATAATCGTACAATATTGAGAACTAAGAAATGCGACTAATCGAACTATACAATGAACAACAAAAGGAGACATAACATATGCAATTAACAGAACAAAGAAAGGAGATTAGTCGTGTAAGATTATGAAATATGAAAGGAGTTCCAATCATAGCACATTTGGAAAAGATATGAGATCAAATTTCACAAGGTTAGAACATAAATATGTTTTAATAAGAATGGATTAAGAACCATGCAATAGACCTATTCCTTGAAGATTTAGAACTAATACATCATCTAATAGCATTTGCAAAAGAATAGAGAAATGAGGCCGATCAAACTTGCTTTACGAGAAGGAAGAAGTTCCGGTCGTTCGATATTGATAGCCAACTCCTACAGAAATTGACCAGCTGTTCTAAGTTATGAATCATAAAAGGAGAACACACGATAAAATATTAGGGAGATAATTAAGAAACTAGAAAGGTGATCTAATCGACATAAATGTTGAACAGATAAGAATATCTAATAACGGATGATAAGCCCCTAATACGTGACTTAGTTAGACTAGATTGAGAACCATGTGTGGGACCTGTGCACAAAAGATTTAGATCAAATGAATGATCTAAGAACGGAGGCAACTATATTAGCTTAAAAACTAAGGAAGAAGTGTAATCGTAAGATATTGAGAACTAAGAAAGTCGACTAATCGTAATATATTGTGAGTTGCAATAGGAGATACAGATCAAACAAGATTGAGAACTAATAAAGGAGAAGTAGTAGTATTAGATTTAAAAATAACCAAGAACGGGTCGTATTCATTAAAGATTTATAATTAAGAGATTATCTAATCGTATAAGAAAATGAACTGAGAAATAAGGCCTATTAATTATGCCTGCACAATGATGATATGATTCGATCAAAGTGGATCGAATCATATCAGATTAAGAAATAGAACAGTTGTTCTTATAAAAGTAAATCTCATAACTCAAGATAACAACTTAAAATGCGATTTGATTTGGCCAAATTAGGAACCATGAGTGATAACTATGCATAAAAGAATAGGAACTAAAATATAATATGATGGTTTTGAAGAAATAAGTGAGAAATAAGGCCAAGTATACGTGCTTAATCACTGTGGAAGGAGTTGTACTCGTACGATATTGAGAACTAAGAGAGGGGACAAATCGTACAAGATTAACTACTAATAACTGGGATCAAGTCGCATAAGATTAAGAAACAAGAAAGGAGTCATCAACAAAGTACATGTAGAAACGTAATAAGTTCTAATAACTCATGATAACAACGTAAAATGTATACAAGGTGTTTTAATTATGCCAGATTAAGAACCAAGAATCAGTTCAAATTGAAAAAGACTTTGAACAAAAGATGATTATCTAACCATATTTGAAAAAGAACTGAGAAATGAAGCCAATTACACCTTGTATAATGAAAAAGGAAGAAGTGATAATCATACAATATTGAGAACTGTCTCTTATACACATCTAGCTGTGTATAAGAGACAAGTGTAATTGGACATAACATATGCAATTCTTTGTTCTGTGAATTGCAGATTAGTCGTGTAAAATTTTGAAATATGAGAGGAGTTCCAATCATAGCACATTTGGAAAATATACGAGATCAAATTTCACAAGGTAAGAATATAAATATGTTTTAATAAGAATGGATTAAGAACCATGAGCTGGACCTACTCCTTGAAGATTTAGAACTAATACATCATCTAATAGCTCATTTGCAAAAGAATAGAGAAATGAGGCCGATCAAACTTGCTTTACGAGTAATGAAGAATTTGCGATCGTTCGATATGGAGAGCCAAGAAATTGACTAAGCGGTTCTATGTTTTGAATCGCAAAGGTGAACAACACATAATAAAATATTAGGGAGATAACTACGAAACTAGTATAGTGATCTAATCGACATACATGTTGAAAAGATAAGAATATCTAATAACGGATGATAAGCCCTAATCGTGACTTAGTTAGACTAGATTGAGAACCATGTGTGGGACCTGTGCACAAAAGATTTAGATCAAATGAATGACCTAATGGCATTCGAAAGAGAACGGAGGCACCTATATTAGCTTAATAACTAAGGAAGAAGTGTAATTGTAAGATATTGAGAACTAAGAAAGTCGACTAATCGTAATATATTGTGAGTCGCAAAAGGAGATACAATCAAACAAGATTGAGACTAATAAAGGAGAAGTAGTGGTATTAGATTTAAAAAGAACCAAAAATGGGTCGTATTCATGAAAGATTTATAATTAATTGATAATCTAATCGTATAAGAAAAAGAACTGAGAAATGAGGCCTACAAATTAAGCCTGCACAATGATTAAGGAAGAAATTGTAATAGTACGATACTGAGAAGAAAGAAAAGGTCTAATCGTACTATATTATGACACAGTAAAGGAGATCTAATTGTACAGGATTAGGAATTAACAAAGTAGATCGGTCATATCAGATTAAGAAATAGAACAGGAGTTATTATAAAAGTAAATCTCGTAACTCAAGATAAGTACTTAAAAAGGGATATCATTTGGCCAAATTGAGAACCGTGAGTGATAACTATGCATAAAAGAATAAGAACTAAAATCCTAATATGATGGTTTTGAAGAAATAATTGAGAAATGAGGTTAATATCTAATCTGTTTAATCAGAGTCTTTTTTAATTTGAACTGATACTTTGTTATTACCTGTCTCTTATACACATCTAGATTTTAGAGACAGTACAAGGTGTAATTGGCTTCATTTCTGAGTTCTTTTTCAAATAAGGTTAGAAAGGAGTTCTCAACAAAGTACGTGTAGAAACATAATAAGTTCTAATAACTCATCTTATATGATAACAACGTAAAATGTGATATAATTATGCTAGATTAATAACAAAGAATCAGTTCAAATTGAAAAAGACTTTGAACAAAAGATAAATATCTAACCTTATTTGAAAAAGAACTCAGAAATGAAGCCAATTACACCTTGTATAATGACAAAGGAAGAAGTGATAATCGTACAATATTGAGAACTAAGAAATACGACTAATCAAGCTATACAATGAACAACAAAAGGAGACACAACATATGCAATTCATAGAACAAAGAAAGGAGATTAGTCGTATAAGATTATGAAATATGAGAGGAGTTCCAATCATAGCACATTTGGAAAAAATACGAGATCAAATTTCACAAGGTAAGAACATAAATATGTTTTAATAAGATTGGATTAAGAAACACGAGCTGGACCTATTCCTTGAAGATGTAGAACTAATACATCATCTAATAGCGCATTTGCAAAAGAATAGACATAGTGTATAAGAGACAGTGTTTTTGCGATCGTTCGATAATAAGAGCCAAGAAATTGACTAGCTGTTCTATGTTATGAATCGCATAAGAACACGTGATAAAATATTAGGAAGATAAATAAGAAACTAGAAAGGTGATCTAATCGACATACATGTTGAAAAGATGAGAATATCAAATAACGGATGATAAGCCCTAATACGTGACTTAGTTAGACTAGATTGAGAACCATGTGTGGGACCTGTGCACAAAAGATTTAGATCAAATGAATGACCAAATCGCATTCGAAAGAGAACGGAGGCACCTATATTAGCTTAATAACTAAGGAAGAAGTGTAATCGTAAGATATTGAGAAATAAGAAAGTCGACTAATCGTAATATATTGTGAGTCGCAAAAGGAGATACAATCAAACAAGATTGAGAACTAATAAAGGAGAAGTAGTGGTAGTAGATTTAGTAAAAATCTTGTACGATTAGTATTCATTTAGTTATCAATTCGTACGATTACAACTCCTTCCACAGTGATTAAGCACGTATACTTGGCCTTATTTCTCACTTATTTCTTCAAAACCTTCATATTATATTTTACGTATACAATAACAAGATGTGTATAAGAGACAGTATCATAATCTTGTACGATTTGTCCCCTCTCTTACAGGTTATTAATATCTTACGAGTATCATTATCAGGTCAGATCTCTTAGAACACAATCTTCTTATATAAAGTAAATCTCCTTCTCTTCAAGATAACAACTTATAATGCGATTTGATTTGGCCAAATTAGGAACCATGAGTGATAACTATGCATAAAAGAATAGGAACTAAAATATAATATGATGGTTTTGAAGAAATAAGTGAGAAATAAGGCCAAGTATACGTGCTTAATCACTGTGGAAGGAGTTGTACTCGTACGATATTGAGAACTAAGAGAGGGGACAAATCGTACAAGATTAACTACTAATAACTGGGATCAAGTCGCATAAGATTAAGAAACAAGAAAGGAGTTCTCAACAAAGTACGTGTAGAAACATAATAAGTTCTAATAACTCATGATAACAACGTAAAATGTGTTTTAATTATGCTAGATTAAGAACCAAGAATCAGTTCAAATTGAAAAAGACTTTGGGCAAAAGATGATTATCTGACCTTATTTCAAAAAGAACTGAGAAATGAAGCCAATTACACCATGTATAATGACAAAGGAAGAAGTGATAATCGTACAATATTGAGAACTAAGAAATACGACTTCTCGAGCTATACAATGAACAACAAAAGGAGACATAACATATCTCTTATTCACAGATCAATGTGTAGGAGATTAGTCGTCTAAGACTGTGAAATGATAGAGGAGTTCCAATCATAGCACATTTGGAAAAGATATGAGATCAAATTTCACAAGGTAAGAACATAAATATGTTTTAATAAGAATGGATTAAGAACCATGCGCTGGACCTATTCCTAGAAGATTTAGAACTAATAGATCATCTAATAGCATTTGCAAAAGAATAGAGAAATGAGGCCGATCAAACTTGGTTGTACAAAAGATTTAGATCAAATGAATGATCTAATCGCATTCGAAAGAGAACGGAGGCAACAATATTAGCTTAATAACTAAGGAAGAAGTGTAATCGTAAGATATTGAGAAATAAGAAAGTCGACTAATCGTAATATATTGTGAGTCGCAAAAGGAGATACAATCAAACAAGATTGAGAACTAATAAAGGAGAAGTAGTGGTAGTAGATTTAAAAAAAACCAGGAACGGGTAGTATACATTAAAGATTTATAATTAAGAGATTATCTAATCGTATAAGAAAAAGAACCAGAAATGTTATCATGAGTTATTAGAACTTATTACGTTTCTACATGTACTTTGTTGATGAGTGTCTCTTGAGAATCTAGAAAGGGTATAATAGTACTATATTATAACTGTAGTTTTTAATCTTCTTCTATACACATAATAGATCAGGATTAAGAACTAACAAAGTAGATCGAGTCATATCAGATTAATAAATAGAACAGGAGTTATTATAAAAGTAAATCTCGTAACTCAAGATAAGAACTTAAAATGCGATTTGATTTGGCCAAATTAAGAACCAGGAGTGATAACTATGCATAAAAGAATAAGAACTAAAATATAATATGATGGTTTTGAAGAAATAAGTGAGAAATGAGGCCAAGTATACGTGCTTAATCACAGTGGAAGGAGTTGTACTCGTACGATATTGAGAACTAAGAAAGGGGACAAATCGTACAAGATTAAATACTAATAACTGGGATCAAGTCGCATAAGATTAAGAAACAAGAAAGGAGTTCTCAACAACTTTTTCATAGTACGTGTAGAAACATAATAAGTTCTAATAACTCATGATAACAACGTAAAATGTGTTTTAATTATGCTAGATTAAGAACCAAGAATCAGTTCAAATTGAAAAAGACTTTGGGCAAAAGATGATTATCTGTTATTTCTTATTTCAAAAAGAACTGAGAAATGAAGCCAATGACACCATGTATAATGACAAAGGAAGAAGTGATAATCGTACAATATTGAGAACTAAGAAATACGACTAATCGAGCTATACAATGAACAACAAAAGGAGACATAACATATGCAATTCACAGAACAAGGAAAGGAGATTAGTCGTCTAAGAAAATGTCTATGTTCTTATCATGTATCATTTGGAACTCATATTTATTCAAATTTCACAAGGTAAGAACTCTTATATGTTTTAATAAGAATGGATTAAGAACCATGCGCTGGACCTATTCCTAGAAGATTTAGAACTAATAGATCATCTAATAGCATTTGCGAAAGAATAGAGAAATGAGGCCGATATCAAACTTGCTTTACGAGAAAGGAAGAAGTTGCGATCGTTCGATAATGAGAGCCAAGAAATTGACTAGCTGTTCTATGTTATGAATCGTAAAAGGAGAACACATGATAAAATATTAGGGAGATAAGTAAGATACTAGAAAGGTGATCTAATCGGCATACATGTGGAAAAGAAGAGAATATCTAATAACGGATGATAAGCCCTAATACGTGACTTGGTTAGACTAGATTGAGAACCATGTGTGGGACCTGTGCACAAAAGATTTAGATCAAATGAATGATCTAATCGCATTCGAAAGAGAACGGAGGCAACTATATTAGCTTAATAAATAAGGAAGAAGTGTACTCGTAAGATATTGAGAACTAAGAAAGTCGACTAATCGTAATATATTGTGAGTCGCAAAAGGAGATACAATCAAACAAGATTGAGAACTAATAAAGGAGAAGTAGTGGTATTAGATTAAAAAAGAACCCAGAGCGGTTCATATTCATTAAAGATTTCTAATTAGTTAAGAGATTATCTAATCGTATATGAAAAAGAACTGAGAAATGAGGCCTATTAATTATCCTGCACAATGATTAAGGAAGAAATTGTAATAGTATGATACTCAGAATATAGAAAGGGTTAATCGTACTATATTATGACACAGTAAAGGAGATCTAATCGTACAGGATTAAGAACTAACAAATTATATCGAGTCATATCTGATTAAGAAATTGAACCGGAGTTCTTATAAAATTAAATCTCGTAACTCAAGATAAGAACTTAAAATGCGATTTGATTTGTCCAAATTAAGAACCATTTCTGATAACTATGCATCTAGAATAAGAACTAAAATATAATATGATGGTTTTGAAGAAATAAGTGAGAAATGAGGCCAAGTATACGTGCTTAATCACTGTGGAAGGAGTTGTACTCAAATGCGATATTGAGAACTAAGAGAGGGACAAATCGTACAAGATTAACTACTAATAAGCGGGATTATACACATAAGATTAAGATTCAAACAGGTCCCACACATGGTTCTCAATCTAGTCTATACCAAGTCATGTATTACACTTTTGCATCAGGTATAATACATAACATATCAATTCACAGAACAAAGAAAGGAGATTAGTCTCTCATAGATTGTGAAATATGAGAGAAGTGCCAATCATAGCACATTTGGAAAAGTTATGAGATCAAATTTCACAAGGTAAGAACATAAATATGTTTTAATAAGAATGGATTAAGAACCATGCGCTGGACCTATTCCTAGAAGATTTAGAACTAATAGATCATCTCTAATAGCATTTGCGAAAGAATAGAGAAATGAGGCCGATCAAACTTGCTTTACGAGAAAGGAAGAAGTTGCGATCGTTCGATAATGAGAGCCAAGAAATTGACTAGATGTTCTATGTTATGACATCGCAAAAGGAGAACACATGATAAAATATTAGGGACGTTAAGAAACTAGAATTCTGATCTAATCGACATTTATGTGGAATAGATGAGAATAGTCTATTAACTTACTTATCTCCCTAATATTTTAGATGGTTAGACTACATTAACTTTTCTCAAACGTTGCTATGATTGGAACTCCTCTCATATTTCACAATCTTACACGACTAATCTCCTTTCTTTGTTCTGTGAATTGCATATGTTATGTCTCCTTTTGCTGTTCATTGTAAATATTGAGAACTAAGAAAGTTGAGTAATCGTAATATATTGTGAGTCGCAAAAGGAGATACAATGAAACAAGATTGAGAACTAATAAAGGAGAAGTAGTGGTATTAGATTAAAAAGAACCAAGGCGGTTCATATTCATTAAAGATTTCTAATTAAGAGATTATCTAATCGTATATGAAAAGAAGCGAGAAATGAGGCCTATTATCTGTCCCTGCACAATGATTAAGGAAGAAATTGTACTTAGTATGATACTGAGAAGAAAGAAAGGGTCTTATCGTACTATATTATGACACAGTAAAGGAGATCAAATCGTACAGGATTAAGAACTAACAAATTATATCGAGTCATATCTGATTAAGAAATTGAACCGGAGTTCTTATAAAATTAAATCTCGTAACTCAAGATAAGAACTTAAAATGCGATTTGATTTGGCCAAATTAAGAACCAGGAGTGATAACTATGCATAAAAGAATAAGAACTAAAATATAATATGATGGTTTTGAAGAAATAAGTGAGAAATGAGGCCAAGTATACGTGCTTAATCACAGTGGAAGGAGTTGTACTCGTACGATATTGAGAACTAAGAAAGGGGACAAATCGTACAAGATTAAATACTAATAGCTGGGATCAAGTATTCACATAAGATTAAGAAACAAGAAAGGAGTTCTCAACAAAGTACGTGTAGAAACATAATAAGTTCTAATAACTCATGATAACAACGTAAAATGTATTTTAATTATGCTAGATTAAGAACCAAGAATCAGTTCAAATTGAAAAAGACTTTGGGCAAAAGATGATTATCTAACCTTATTTCAAAAAGAACTGAGAAATGAAGCCAATTACACCATGTATAATGACAAAGGAAGAAGTGATAATCGTACAATATTGAGAACTAAGAAATACGACTAATCGAGCTATACAATGAACAACAAAAGGAGACATAACATATGCATTTCACAGAACAAAGAAAGGAGATTAGTCGTCTAAGACTGTGAAATGATAGAGGAGTTCCAATCATAGCACATTTGGAAAAGATATGAGATCAAATTTCACAAGGTAAGAACATAAATATGTTTTAATAAGAATGGATTAAAAACCATGCGCTGGACCTATTCCTAGAAGATTTAGAACTAATAGATCGTCTAATAGCATTTGCAAAAGAATAGAGAAATGAGGCCGATCAAACTTGCTTTACGAGAAGGAAGAAGTTGCGATCGTTCGATAATGAGAGCCAAGAAATTGACTAGCTGTTCTATGTTATGAATCGGAACTCCTCCTAGTTCTGATAAAATATTTGGGAGATAAGTAAGAAACTAGAAAGGTGATCTAATCGACATACATGTGGAAAAGATGAGAATATCTATTAACGGATGATAAGCCTAATACGTGACTTGGTTAGACTAGATTGAGAACCATGTGTGGGACCTGTGCACAAAAGATTTAGATCAAATGAATGATCTAATCGCATTCGAAAGAGAACGGAGGCAACTATATTAGCTTAATAACTAAGGAAGAAGTGTAATCGTAAGATATTGAGAACTAGGAAAGTCGACTAATCGGAATATATTGTGAGTCGCAAAAGGAGATACAATGAAACAAGATTGAGAACTAATAAAGGAGAAGTAGTGGTATTAGATTAAAACAAGAACCCAGAGCGGTTCATATTCATTAAAGATTTCTAATTAAGAGATTATCTAATCGTATATGAAAAAGAACAAGAAATGAGGCCTATAATTATCCCTACTTCTGTATATTAGACAGTCTCAATCTTGTTTCATTTATCTCCTCTGTCTCTTAGGGTCTAATCGTACTATGTTATGACACAGTAAAGGAGATCTAATCGTACAGGATTAAGAACTAACAAAGTATATCGAGTCATATCAGATTAAGAAATTGAACAGGAGTTCTTATAAAATTAAATCTCGTAACTCAAGATATGAACTTAAAATGCGATTTGATTTGTCCAAATTAAGAACCATGAGTGATAATTATGCATAAAAGAATAAGAACTAGTTATAATATGATGGTTTTGAAGAAATAAGTGAGGAATGAAGCCAAGTATACGTGCTTAATCTCCTTGGAAGGATTTGTGAATCGCGATATTTAGAAATAAGAAAGGGGACAAATCGTACAAGATTAAATACTCTAAGGTGTGGCTAATACACTGGGGTCAACTCCATAAGATTAAGAAACTCTTATAGTTCTCAACAAAGTACATGTAGAAACATAATAAGTTCTAAAAACTCATGATAACAACGTAAAATGTGATTTAATTATGCTAGATTAAGGACCAAGAATCAGTTGAAATTGAAAAAGACATTGAGCAAAAGATGATTATCTAACCTTATTTGAAAAAGAACTGAGAAATGAAGCCAATTACACCTTGTATAATGACAAAGGAAGAAGTGATAATCGTACAATATTGAGAACTAAGAAATGCGACAAATCGAGCTATACAATGAACAGCAAAAGGAGACATAACATATGCAATTCACAGAACAAAGAAAGGAGATTAGTCGTGTAAGATTGTGAAATATGAGAGGAGTTCCAATCATAGCACATTTGGAAAAGTTATGAGATCAAATTTCACAAGGTAAGAACATAAATATGTTTTAATAAGAATGGATTAAGAACCATGCGCTGGACCTATTCCTAGAAGATTTAGAACTTTCATCATGAGTCTAATAGCATTTGCAAAAGCATATTAGATGACTAGTGGCGTGCCAACTGCGTTACGAGTAAGGAAGAAGTTGCGATCGTTCGATATTGAGAGCCAAGAAATTGACTAACTATTCTATTTTATGAATCGCAAATGGAGAACAACACATGATAAAATATTTGGGAGATAAGTAAGAAACTAGAAGGGTGATCTAATCGACATACATGTATGAAAAGACAAGAATATCTAATAACGGATGATTAGCCCCTAATACGTGACTTAGTTAGACTAGCTTGAGAGCCATGTGTGGGACCTGTGCACAAAAGATTTAGATCAAATGAATGATCTAATCGCATTCGAAAGAGAACGGAGGCAACTATATTTGCTTAATAACTGAGGAAGAAGTGTAATCGTAAGATATTGAGAACTAAGAAAGTCGACTAATCGTAATATATTGTGAGTTGCAAAAGGAGATACAATCAAACAAGATTGAGAACTAATAAAGTTGAGAAGTAGTGGTATTAGATTTAAAAAGAACCAAGAGCGGTTCGTATTCATTAAAGATTTATAATTAAGAGATTATCTAATCGTATATGAAAAAGAACTGAGAAAAAAGGACTATTAATTATCCCTACACAATGATTAAGGAAGAAATTGTAATAGTACGATACTGAGAAGAAAGAAAGGGTATAATCATACTATATTATGACACAGTAAAGGAGATCTAATCGTACAGTATTAAGAACTAACAAAGTAGATCGAGTCATATCAGATTTAGAAATAAAACAGGAGTTCTTATAAAATTAAATCTCGTAACTCAAGATAAGAACTTAAAAAGCGATTTGATTTGGCCAAATTATGAAACATGAGTAATAATTATACATAAAAGAATAAGAACTAAAATATAATATGATGGTTTTGCAGAAATAAGTGAGAAATGAAGCCAAGTATACGTGCTTAATCACAGTGGAAGGAGTTGTACTCGTACGATATTGAGAACAAAGAAAGATACGACAAATCGTACAAGATTAAATACTAATCTCACTGGGATCAAGTCGCATAAGATTATGAAAACGAGAAAGGAGTTCTCAACAAAGTACCTGTAGAAACATAATAAGTTCTAATAACTCATGATAGCAACGTAAAATGTGATTTAATTATGCTAGATTAAGAACCAAGAATCAGTTCAAAATGAAAAAGACTTTGAGCAAAAGATGATTATCTAACCTTAATTGAAAAAGGACTGAGAAATGAAGCCAATTACACCGTGTATAATGACAAAGGAAGATGTGATAACCGTACAATATTGAGAACTAATAAATATGACTAATCGAGCAATACAATGAACAACAAAAGGAGACACAACATATGCAATTCACAAAACAAAGAAAGGAGATTAGTCGTGTAAGATTGTGAAATATGAGAGGAGTTCCAATCATAGCACATTTGGAAAAGATATGAGATCAAATTTCACAAGGTAAGAACATAATTATGTTTTAATAAGAATGGATTAAGACACCATGCGCTGGACCTATTCCTTGAAGATTTAGAACTAATAGATCATCTAATAGCATTCACAAAAGAATAGAGAAATGAGGCCGATCAAACTTGCTTTACGAGAACGGAAGATGTTGCGATCGTTCCATATTGAGAGCCAAGAAATTGACTAGCTGTTCTATGTTATGAATCGCAAAAGGAGAACACATGATAAAATATTAGGGAGATAAGTAGGAAACTAGAAAGGTGATCTAATCGACATACATGTTGAAAAGATGAGAATATCTAATAACGGATGATAAGCCCTAATACGTGACTTAGTTAGACTAGATTGAGAACAATGTGTGGGACCTGTGCACAAAAGATTTAGATCAAATGAATGATCTAATCGCATTCGAAAGAGAACGGAGGCAACCATATTAGCTTAATAACTAAGGAAGATGTGTAATCGTAAGGTATTGAGAACTAAGAAAGTCGACTAATCGTAACATATTGTCAGTCGGAAAGGGAGATACAACAATCAATAACAAGACAAGATTGAGAACTAATAAAGGAGAAGCAGTGGTATTAGATTTAAAAAGAACCAAGAGCGGGTTGTATTCATTAAAGATTTATAATTAAGAGATTATCTAATCGTATAAGAAAAAGAACTGAGAAATGTGACCTATTAATTATCCCTGCACAAAGATTATGGAAGAAATTGTAATAGTACGATACTGAGAAGAAAGAAAGGGTTTAATCGAACTATATTATGACACAGTAAAGTGGATCTAATCGTACTGGATTAAGAACTAACAAAGTATATCGAGTAATATCAGATTAAGAAACAGAACTGGAGTTCTTATAAAAGTAAATCTCGTAACTCAAGATAAGAACTTAAAATGCGATTTGATTTGGCCAAATTAAGAACCATGAGTGATAACTATGCATAAAACAATAAGAACTAAAATATAATACGATGGTTTTGAAGAAATAAGTGAGAAATGAGGCCAAGTATACGTGCTAAATCACAGTGGAAGAAGTTGTACTGACGTACGATGTTGAGAACTAAGAAAGATGACAAATCGTACAAGATTAAATACTAATAACTGGGATCAAGTCGCATAAGATTAAGAAACAAGAAAGGAGTTCTCAACAAAGTACATGTAGAAACTTAATAAGTTCTAGTAACTCATGATAATAACGTAAAATGTGATTTAATTATGCTAGATTAAGGACCAAGAATCTGTTCAAATTGAAAAAGACATTGAGCAAAAGATGATTACCTAACCATATTTGAAAAAGAACTGTGAAATGAAGCCAATTACACCTTGTATAATGACAAAGGAAGAAGTGATAATCGTACAATATTGAGAACTAAGAAATGCGACTAATTGAGCTATACAATGAACAACAAAAGGAGACATAACATATGCAATTCACAGAACAAAGAAAGGAGATTAGTCGTGTAAGATTATGAAATATGAGAGGAGTTCCAATCATAGCACATTTGGAAAAGATATAGATCAAATTTCACCAGGTAAGAACATAAATATATGTTTTAATAAGAATGGATAAAGAACCATGCGCTAGACCTATTCCTTGAAGATTTAGAACTAATAGATCATCTAATAGCATTTGCAAAAGAATAGAGAAATGAGGCCGATCAAACTTGCTTTACGAGTAAGGAAGAAGTTGCGATCGTTCAATATTGAGATCCAAGAAATTAACTAGCGGTTCTATGTATTGAATCGCAAAAGGAGAAAAACACATGATAAAATATTAGGTAGATAAGTAAGTAACTAGATTGGTGATCTAATCGACATACATGTTGAAAAGACAGGAATATCTAATAATGGATGATAAGCCCCTAATACGTGACTTAGTTAGACTAGATTGAGAGCCATGTGTGGGACCTGTGCACAAAAGATTTAGATCAAATGAATGATCTAATCGCATTCGAAAGAGAACGGAGGCAAGCATATTAGCTTAATAACTAAGGAAGAAGTGTAATCGTAAGATATTGAGAACTAAGAAAGTCGACTAATCATAATATATTGTTAGTCGGAAAAGCAGATACAACAATCAAACAAGATTGAGAACTAATAAAGGAGAAGAAGTGGTATTAGATTTAAAAAGAACCAAGAGCGGGTCGTATTCATTAAAGATTTATAATTAAGAGATTATCTAATCGTATAAGAAAAAGAACTAAGAAATGAGGCTTATTAATTATCCCTGGACAATGATTAAGGAAGAAATTGTAATAGTACGATACTGAATAGAAAGAAAGGGTCTAATCAAACTATATTATGACACAGTAAAGTGGATCTAATCGTACGGGATTAAGATCTAACAAAGTACATCGAGTCATATCAGATTATGAAATAGAACTGGAGTTCATATAAAAGTAAATCTCGTAACTCAAGATAAGAACTTAAAATGCAATTTGATTTGGCCAAATTAAGAACCATGAGTGATAACTGTGCATAAAAGAATAAGAACTAAAATATAATACAATGGCTTTGAAGAAATAACTGAGTAATGAGGCCAAGTATACGTGATTGTGTTAATCACAGTGGAAGGAGTTGTACTCGTACGATATTGAGAACTAAGTAAGGGGACAAATCGTACAAGATTAAATACTAATAACTGGGATCAAGTGGCATAAGATTGAGAAACAAGAAAGGAGTTCTCAACAAAGTACATGTAGAAACTTAATAAGTTCTAATAACTCATGATAACAACGTAAAATGTGATTTAATTATGCTAGATTAAGAACCAAGAATCAGTTCAAATTGAAAAAGACTTTGAGCAAAAGATGATTACCTAACCATAGTTGAAAAAGAACTGAGAAATGAAGCCAATTACACCTTGTATAATGACAAAGGAAGAAGTGATAATCGTACAATATTGAGAACTAAGAAATACGACTAATCGAGCTATACAATGAACAACAAAAGGAGACACAACATATGCAATTCAGAGAACAAAGAAAAGAGATTAGTCGTGTAAGATTGTGAAATGATAGAGGAGTTCCAATCATAGCACATTTGGAAAAGATATGCGAGATCAAATTTCACAAGGTAAGAACATAAATATGTTTTAATAAGAATGGATTAAGAACCATGCGCTGGACCTATTCCTTGAAGATTTAGAACTAATAGATCATCTAATAGCATTTGCAAAAGAATAGAGAAATGAGGCCGATCAAACTTGCTTTACGAGTAAGGAAGAAGTTGCGATCGTTCGATAATGAGAGCCAAGAAATTGACTAACTGTTCTATGTTATGAATAGCAAAAGGAGAACACATGATAAAATATTAGGGAGATAATTAAGAAACTAGAAAGGTGATCTAATCGACATAAATGTTTAAAAGATGAGAATATCTATTAACGGAAGAGAAGCCCCTAATACGTGACTTAGTAAGACTATATTGAGAACTATGTGTGGGACCTGTGCACAAAAGATTTAGATCAAATGAATGATCTAATCGCATTCGTATAAGAACGGAGGCAACCATATTAGCTTAATAACTAAGGAAGAAGTGTAATCGTAAGATATTGAGAACTAAATTTGAAAGTCGACTAATCGTAATATATTGTTAGTCGGAAAAGGAGATACAACAATCAAACAAGATTGAGAACTAATAAAGGAGAAGTTGTGGTATTAGATTTAAAATGAACCAAGAGCGGGTCTAATCATTAAAGATTGATTATTAAGATTTTATCTAATCGTATAAGAATTAGAACTGATAAATGGGGCCTATCTCTTATCCCTGCATCAATGATTAAGGACAGAAATTGTAATAGTAAGATATTGAGAAGAAAGAAAGGGTCTAATCGTACTATATTATGACACAGTGAAGGAGATCTAATCGTACAGGATTAAGAACTAACAAAGTAGATCGAGTGATATCAGATTAAGAAATAGAACAGGAGTTCTTATGAAAATAAATCTTGTAACTCAAGGTTAGAACATGAAATGCGATTTGATTTGGCCAAATTATGAACCATGAGTGATAACTATGCACAAAGAATATGAACTAAAATCAATATGTCTTCTTTTGAAGTTCATAAGTGTTAGAAGATCTTATTTTCATAAGTTCTTAATCACTGTATTCTTAATTGATATCTGTCTCTTATACACATCTAGATGGGTACTAATCGTACAAGTCTAATATACTAATAACTGGGATCAAGTCGCATAAGATTAAGAAACAAGAAAAAGTTCTCAACGAAGTACATGTAGAAACTTAATAAGTTCTAATAACTCATGATAACAACGTAAAATGTGATTTAATTATGCTAGATTAAGAACCAAGAATCAGTTCAAATTGACAAAGACTTTGAGCAAAAGATGATTATCTAACCTTAATTGAAAAAGAAGTGAGAAATGAAGCCAATTACATAGTGTATAATGACAAAGGAAGAAGTGATAATCGTACAATATTGAGAACTAAGAAATACGACTAATCGAGCTATACAATGAACAACAAAAGGAGACACAACATATGCAATTCAGAGAACAAAGAAAAGAGATTAGTCGAGTAAGATTGTGAAATGAGAGAGGAGTTCCAATCATAGCACATTTGGAAAAGATATGAGATCAAATTTCACAAGGTAAGAACATAAATATGTTTTAATAAGAATGGATTAAGAACCATGCGCTGGACCTATTCCTTGAAGATTTAGAACTAATAGATCATCTAATAGCATTTGCAAAAGAATAGAGAAATGAGGCCGATCAAACTTGCTTTACGAGTAAGGAAGAAGTTGCGATCGTTCGATAATGAGAGCCAAGAAATTGACTAACTGTTCTATGTTATGAATAGCAAAAGGAGAACACATGATAAAATATTAGGGAGATAATTAAGAAACTAGAAAGGTGATCTAATCGACATAAATGTTTAAAAGATGAGAATATCTATTAACGGAAGAGAAGCCCCTAATACGTGACTTAGTAAGACTATATTGAGAACTATGTGTGGGACCTGTGCACAAAGATTTAGATCAAATGAATGATCTAATCGCATTCGTATAAGAACGGAGGCAACCATATTATTCTTAATAACTAAGGAAGAAGTGTAAGTCATCGTAAGATATTGAGAACTAAGAAAGTCGACTAATCGTAATATATTGTTAGTCGGAAAAGGAGATACAACAATCAAACAAGATTGAGAACTAATAAAGGAGAAGTTGTGGTGTTAGATTTAAAATGAACCAAGAGCGGGTCGTAATCATTAAAGATTGATAATTAAGAGATTATCTAATCGTATAAGAAAAGAACTGATAAATGGGGCCTATTAATTTTCCCTGCACAATGATTAAGGAAGAAATTGTAATAGTAAGATATTGAGAAGAAAGAAAGGGTCTAATCGTACTATATTATGACACAGTGAAGGAGATCTAATCGTACAGGATTAAGAACTAACAAAGTAGATCGAGTGATATCAGATTAAGAAATAGAACAGGAGTTCTTATGAAAATAAATCTTGTAACTCAAGGTTAGAACATGAAATGCGATTTGATTTGGCCAAATTATGAACCATGAGTGATAACTATGCACAAAAGAATATGAACTAAAATATAATACTTGATGGTTTTGAAGAAATAAGTGAGAAATGAGGCCAAGAATACGTGCTTAATCACAGTGGAAGGAGTTGCACTCGTACGATATTGAGAACTAAGAAAGGGGACAAATCGTACAAGTCTAAATACTAATAACTGGGATCAAGTCGCATAAGATTAAGAAACAAGAAAGGAGTTCTCAACGAAGTACATGTAGAAACTTAATAAGTTCTAATAACTCATGATAACAACGTAAAATGTGATTTAATTATGCTAGATTAAGAACCAAGAATCAGTTCAAATTGACAAAGACTTTGAGCAAAAGATGATTATCTAACCTTAATTGAAAAAGAAGTGAGAAATGAAGCCAATTACACCGTGTATAATGACAAAGGAAGAAGTGATAATCGTACAATATTGAGAACTAAGAAATACGACTAATCGAGCTATACAATGAACAACAAAAGGAGACACAACATATGCAATTCAGAGAACAAAGAAAAGAGATTAGTCGAGTAAGATTGTGATAAATGAGAGAGGAGTTCCAATCATAGCACATTTGGAAAAGATATGAGATCAAATTTCACAAGGTAAGAACATAAATATGTTTTAATAAGAATGGATTAAGAACCCTGCGCTGGACCTATTCCTTGAAGATTTAGAAATAAAACATCATCTAATAGCATTTGCAAAAGAATAGAGAAATGAGGCCGATCAAACTTGCTTTACGAGTAAGGAAAAAGTTGCGATCGTTCGATAATGAGAGCCAAGAAATTGACTAACTGTTCTATGTTATGAATCGCAAAAGGAGAACACGTGATAAAATATTAGGGAGATAATTAAGAAACTAGAAAGGTGATCTAATTGACGTAAATGTTGAAAAGATGAGAATATCTAATAACGGATGATAAGCCCCTAATACGTGACTTAGTTAGACTAGATTGAGAACCAGGTATGGGATGCACAAAAGAATTAGATCAAATGAATGATCTAATCACATTCGAATGAGAACGGAGGCAACCATATTAGCTTAACTTAACTAAGGAAGAAGTGTAATCGTATGATATTGAGAACTAAGAAAGTCGACTAATCGTAATATATTGATAGTCGGAAAAGGAGATACAACAATCAAACAAGATTGAGAACCAATAAAGGAGAAGTTGTGGTATTAGATTTAAAAAGAACCAAGAGCGGGTCGTAATCAATAAAGATTTATAATTAAGAGATTATCTAATCGTATAAGAAAAAGAAACTGATAAATGAGGCCTATTAATTATCCCTGCACAATGATTAAGGAAGAAATTTTAGTAGTACGATATTGAGAAGAAAGAAAGGGTCTAATCGTACTATATTATGACACAGTGAAGGAGATCGAATCGTACAGGATTTAGAACTAATAAAGTACATCGAGTCATATCAGATTAAGAAATAGAACAGGAGTTCTTATAAAAGTAAATCTCGTAACTCAAGCTAAGAAATGAAATGCGATTTGATTTGGCCAAATTAGGAACCATGAGTGATAACTATGCACAAAAGAATAAGAACTAAAATATAATATGTTGGTTTTGAAGAAATAAGTGAGAAATGAGGCCAAGTATACGTGCTTAATCACAGTGGAAGGAGTTGCACTCGTACGATATTGAGAACAAAGAAAGGGGACAAATCGTACAAGATTAAATACTAATAATTGGGATCAAGTCGCATAAGATTAAGAAACAAGAAAGGAGTTCTCAACAAAGTACATGTAGAAACATAATAAGTTCTAAAAACTCATGATAACAACGTCAAATGTGATTTAATTATGCTAGATTAAGAACCAAGAATCAGTTCATATTGAAAAAGACTTTGAGCAACAGATGATTATCTACCCTTATTTGAAAAAGAACTGAGAAATGAAGCCAATTACACCGTGTGTAATGACAAAGGAAGAAGTGATAACCGTACAATATTGAGAACTAAGAAATACGACTAATCGAGCTATACAATGAACAACAGAAGGAGACATAACATATGCAATTCACAAAACAAAGAAAGGAGATTATTGAGTCGTGTAAGATTGTGAAATATGAGAGGAGTTCCAATCATAGCACATTTGGAAAAGTTAGGAGATCAAATTTCACAAGGTAAGAACATAAATATGTTTTAATAAGAATGGATTAAGAACCATGCGCCGGACCTATTCCTTGAAGATTTAGAACTAATACATCATGTAATAGCATTTGCAAAAGAATAGAGAAATGAGGCCGATCAAACTTGTTTTACGAGTAAGAAAGAAGTTGTGATCGTTCGGTAATGAGAGCCAAGAATTTGGCTAACTGTTCTATGTTATGAATCGCAAAAGGAGAACACATGATAAAATATTAGGAAGAAAATTAAGAAACTAGAAAGGTTATCTAATCGAGATACATGTTGAAAAGATGAGAATATCTAATAACGGATTATAAGCCCCTATTACGTGACTTAGTTAGACTTGATTGAGAACCATGTGTGGGACCTGTGCACAAAAGATTTAGATCAAATGAATGATCTAATCGCATTCGAAAGAGCAACGGAGGCAACAATATTAGCTTAATAACTAAGGAAGAAGTGTAATCGTAAGATATTGAGAACAAAGAAAGTCAACCCATCGTAATATAATGTTATTCCGAAAAGGAGATACAACAATCAAACAAGATTGAGAACTAATAAAGGAGAAGTAGTGGTATTAGATTTTAAAAGAACCAAGAGCGGGTTGTATTCATTAAAGATTTTTCATTAAGTGATTATCTAATCGTATAATAAAAAAAAATGAGAAATGAGGCCTATTAATTATCCCCACGCAATGATTAAGGAATAAATTGTAATAGTACTACACTGAGAAGAAAGGAAGGGTCTAATCGTACTATATTATGACACAGTAAAGGAGATCTAATCGTACAGGATTAAGAACTAACAAAGTAGATCGAGTCATATCAGATTAAGAAATAGAACAGGAGTTCTTATAAAAGTAAATCTCGTAACTTAAGATAAGAACTTAAAATGCGATTTGATTTGGCCAAATTAAGAACCATGAGAAGTGATAACTGTGCATAAAAGAATAAGAACTAAAATATAATATGATGGTTTCGAAGAAATAATTGAGAAATGAGGCTAAGTATACGTGCTTAATCACAGTGGAATGAGTTGTATTCGTACGATATTGAGAACTAAGTAAGGGGACAAATCGTACAAGATTAAATACTAATAACTGGGATCAAGTCGCATAAGATTAAGAAACGAGAAAGGAGTTCTCAACAAAGTACATGTAGAAACATAATAAGTTCTAATAACTCATGATAACAACGTAAAATGTGATTTAATTATGCTAGATTAAGGACCAAGAATCAGTTCAAATTGAAAAAGACTTTGAACAAAAGATGATTATCTAACCTTATTTGAAAAAGAACTGAGAAATAAAGCCAATTACACCTTGTATAATGACAAAGGAAGAAGTGTATCCGTACAATATCGAGAACTAAGAAATACGACTAATCGAGCTATATAATGAACAACAAAAGGAGACATAACATATGCAAATTCTTTGTCTCTTCACAGAATAAAGAATGGAGATTAGTCGTGTAAGATTATGAAATATGAGAGGAGTTCCAATCATAGCACATTTGGAAAAGGTATGAGATCAAATTTCACAAGGAAAGAACATAAATATGTTTTAATAAGAATGGATTAAGAACCATGCGCTGGACCTATTCCTTGAAGATTTAGAACTAATACATCATCTAAATAGCATTTGCAAAAGAATAGAGAAATGAGGCCGATCAAACTTGCTTTACGAGTAAGGAAGAAGTTGCGATCGTTCAATAATGAGAGCCAAGAAATTGCATAACTGTTCTATGTAATGAATCGCAAAAGGAAAGCAATTGATAAAATATTAGGGAGATAATTAAGAAACTAGGAAGGTGATCTAATCGACATACATGTTGAGAAGACAAGAATATCTAATAACGGATGATAAGCCCCGAATACATGACTTAGTTAGACTAGATTGAGAACCATGTGTGGGACATGTGCACAAATGATTTAGATCAAATAACTCGAATGATCTAATCGCATTCGAAAGAGAACGGAGGCAACCATATTAGCTTAACAGCTAAGGAGGAAGTGTAATCGTAAGATATTGAGAACTAAGAAAGTCGACTAGTCGTAATATATTGTTAGTCAAAAAAGGAGACACAACAATCAAACAAGATTGAGAACTAATAAAGGAGAAGTAGTGGTATTAGATTTTTAAAGAACCAAGAGAGGGTCGTATTTTTTAAAGATTTACAATTAAGAGATTATTTAATCGAATAAGAAAAAGAACTGAGAAATAAGGCCAATTAATTATACCTGCACAATGATTAAGGAAAGAATTGTAATAGTACGATACTGAGAAGAAAGAAAGGTTCTAATCGTACTATATTGTGACACAGTAAAGGAGATCAAATCGTACAGTATTAAGAACTAACAAAGTAGATCGAGTCATATCAGATTAAGTAAATAGAACAGGAGTTCTTATAAAAGTAAATCTCGTAACTAAAGATAAGAACATAAAATGCGATTTGGCCAATCTGATTTGGCCAAATTAAGAACCATGAGTGATAACTGTGCATAAAAAAATAAGAACTAAAATATAATACAATGGTTTTGAAGAAATAAGTGAGACATGAGGCCAAGTATACGTGCTTAATCACAGTGGAAGGAGTTGCAGTCGTACGATATTGAGAACTTAGAAAGGGGAAAATCGTACAAGATTAAATACTAATAACTGGGTTCAAGTCGCATAAGATTAAGAAACAAGAAAGGAGTTCTGAACAAAGTACATGTAGAAACATAATAAGTTCTAATAACTCTTGATAACAACGTAAAATGTGATTTAATTATTCTAGATTAAGAACCAAGAATCAATTCAAATTGAAAAAGACTTTGAGCAAAAGATGATTATCTAACCTTAATTGAAAAAGAACTGAGAAATGAAGCCAATTACACCGTGTATAATGACAAAGGAAGAGTGATAACCGTACAATATTGAGAACTAAGAAATACGACTAATCGAGCTATATAATGAACAACAAAACATATGGAGACACAACATATGCAATTCAGAGAACAAAGAAAGGAGATTAGTCGTGTAAGATTGTGAAATGATAGAGGAGTTCTAATCATAGCACATTTGGAAAAGATATGAGATCAAATTTTACAAGGTAAGAACATAAATATGTTTGAATAAGAATTGGATTAAGAACCATGCGCTGGACCTATTCCTTGAAGATTTAGAACTAAAACATCATCTAATAGCTTTTGCAAAAGAAAAGAGAAATGAGGCCGATCAAACTTGCTTTACGAGTAAGGAAGAAGTTGCGATCGTTCGATAATGAGAGCCAAGAAATTGACTAACTGTTCTACGTTATGAATCGCAAAAGGAGAACACATGATAAAATATTAGGGAGATAATTAAGAAACTGGAAAGGTGATCTAATCGACATAAATGTTGAAAAGATGAGAATATCTAATAACGGATTATAAGCCCCTATTACGTGACTTAGTTAGACTAGATTGAGAACCATGTGTGGGACCTGTGCACAAAAGATTTAGATCAAATGAATGATCTAATCGCATTCGAAAAGAGAACGGAGGCAACAATATTAGCTTAATAACTAAGGAAGAAGTGTAATCGTAAGATATTGAGAACAAAGAAAGTTAACCCATCGTAATATAACGTTATTCCGAAAAGGAGATACAACAATCAAACAAGATTGAGAACTAATAAAGGAGAAGTAGTGGTATTAGATATAAAAAGAACCAAGAGCGGGTCGTATTCATTAAAGATTTATAATTAAGTGATTATCTAATCGTATAAGAAGAAGAACTGAGAAATGAGGCCTAATAATTATCCCTGCACAATGATTAAGGAAGAAATTATAATAGTACGATACTGAAAAGAAAGAAAGGGTCTAATCGTACTATATTATGACACAGTGAAGAAGATCTAATCGTACCGGATTAAGAACAAAAAATGTATATCGATTAAGAAATAGAACAGGAGTTCTTATAAAAATAAATCTCGTAACCCAAGATAAGAATTTAAAATGCGATGTAGTTGATTTGGCCAAATTAAGAACCATGAGTGATAACTATGCACAAAAGAATAAGAACTAAAATGGCCTAATATGATGGTTTTGAAGAAATAAGTGAGAAATGAGGCCAATATACTTGCTTATCACTTATTATGTTTCTACATGTATTTCTTCAAAACCATCATATTATATTTTAGTTCTTATTCTTTTGTGCATAGTTACTGGGATCAAGTCGCTTAAGATTAAGAAACAAGAAAGGAGTTCTCAACAAAGTACATGTAGAAACATAATAAGTTCTAATAACTCATGACAACAACGTAAAATGTGATTTAATTATGCTAGATTAAGAACCAAGAATCAGTTCAAATTGAAAAAGACTTTGAGGAAAAGATGATTATCTAACCTTATTTGAAAAGAACTTAGAAATGAAGCCAATTACACCTTGTATAATGACAAAGGAAGAAGTGATAACCGTACAATATTGAGAACTAAGAAATACGACTAATCGAGCTATACAATGAACAACAGCTAAAGAAAATGTTACATATGCAATTCACAAAAGAAAGAAAGAAGATTAGTCGTGTAAGATTGTGAAATATGGGAGGAGTTCCAATCATAGCACATTTGGGAAAGATATGAGATCAAATTTCACAAGGTAAGAACATAAATATGTTATAATAAGAATCGATTAAGAACCATGCGCTGGACCTATTCCTTGAAGATTTAGAACTAATACATCATCTAATAGCATTTGCAAAAGAATAGAGAAATAAGGCCGATCAAACTTGCTTTACGAGTAAGGAAGAAGTTGCGATCGTTCGATATTGAGAGCCAAGAAATTGACAAGCTTCCTTAGTTATTAAGCTAATATGGTTGCATCCTGTTCTCTTGAGTTAATTAAGAAACTAGAAAGGTGATCGAATCGACATACATGTTGAAAAGATGAGAATATCTAATAACGGATGATAAGTCCCTAATACGTGACATAGTTAGACTAGATTGAGAACCATGTGTGGGACCTGTGTACAACAAAAGATTTAGATCAAATGAATGATCTAATCGCATTCGAAAGAGAACGGATGCAACCATATTAGCTTAATAACTAAGGAAGAAGTGTAATCGTAAGATATTGAGAACTAAGAAAGTCGACTAATGGTAATATATTGTTAGTCGGAAAAGGACCTTCGGCTTCGGGCTCCGCCTTCGGTATGGCGAATGTAAAATTCTAATCAGTGGTATTAGATTTAAAAAGAACCAAGAGCGGGTTGTATTCATTAAAGATTTATAATTAAGAGATTATCTAATCGTATAAGAAAAAGAACAGAGAAATGAGGCCTATTAATTATCCCTACACAATGACTAAGGATGAAATTGTAATAGTATGACACTGAGAAGAAAGAAAGGGTCTAATCGTACCATACTGTGACACAGTAAAGGAGATCTAATCGTACAGGATTAAGAACTAACAAAGTATATCGAGTCATATCAGATTAAGAAATAGAACAGGAGTTCTTATAAAAGTAAATCTCGTAACTGCCTCAAGGTAAGAACTTAAAATGCGATTTGATTAGGCCAAATTAAGAACCGTGAGTGATAACTACGCATAAAAGAAAAAGAACTGAAATATAATATGATGGTTTTGAAGAAATAAGTGAGAAATGAGGCCAAGTATACATGCTTAATCACAGAGGAAGGAGTTGTACTCGTACGATATTGAGAAGTAAGAAAGGCGACAAATCGTACAAGATTAAATACTAATAACTGGGATCAAGTCGCATAACATTAAGAAACAAGAAAGGAGTTCTCAACAAAGTACATTTACAAACATAATAAGTTCTAATAACTCATGATAACAACGTAAAATGTGATTTAATTATGCTAGATTAAGAACCAAGAATTAGTTCAAATTACAAAGACTTTGAACAAAAGATGATTATCTAGCCTTATTTGAAAAAGAACAGAGAAATGAAGCCAATTACACCTTGTATAATGACAAAGGAAGAAGTGATAATCGTACAATATTGAGAACTGAGAAATGCGATTCTAATCGAGCTATACATTGAATAACAAAAAGAGACATATCATATGCAATTCACAGAACAAAGAAAGGAGATTAGTCGTGTAAGATTATGAAATATGAGAGGAGTTTCAATCATAGCACATTTGGAAAAGATATGAGATCAAATTTCACAAGATAAGAACATAAATATGTTTTAATAAGAATGGATTAAGAACCATGCGCTGGACCCATTCCTTGAAGATTAGAGCTAATACATCATCTAATAGCATTTGCAAAAGAATAGAGAAATGAGGCCGATCAAACTTGCTTTACGAGTAAGGAAGAAGTTACGATTGTTCGATATAGAGAGCCAAGAAACTTACTAGCTGTTCTATGTTATGATTCTTAGCAAAAGGAGAACAACACCTGATAAAATATTAGGGAGATAAGTAAGAAACTAGAATGGTGATCTAATCGACATACACGTTGAAAAGATAAGAATATCTAATAACGGATGATAATGTAACTAATACGTGACTTAGTTAGACTAGATTGCTTTATTCTTAACCATGTGTGGGACTTGTGCACAAAAGATTTAGATCTAATCGCATTCGAAAGAGAACGGAGGCAACTATATTAGCTTAATGACTAATGAAGAAGTAATAAGAAAGTCGACTAATCGTAATATATTGTGAGTCGCAAAAGGTGGTACAATAAAACAAGATTGAGAACTAATAAAGGAGAAGTAGTGGTATTAGATTCAATAAGAACCAAGAGCGGATCGTATTCATTAAAGATTTATAACTAAGAGATTATCTAAACGTATAAGAAAAAGAACTGAGAAATGAGGCCTATTTATTATGCCTGCACAATGATTAAGGAAGAAATTGTAATGGTACGATGCTGAGAAGAAAGAAAGGGTCTAATCGTACTATATTATGACATAGTAAGGTGATCTAATCGTACAGACTAAAGAACTAACAAAGTAGATCGAGTCATATCAGATTAAGAAATAGAACAGGAGTTCTTATAAAAGTAAATCTCGTAACTCAAGATAACAACTATAAAATGCGATTTGATTTGGCCAAATTAAGAACCGTGAGTGATAACTACACACAAAAGAATGAGAACTAAAATATAATATGATGGTTTTGAAGAAATAAGTGAGAAATGAGGCCAAGTATACGTGCTTAATCACAGTGAAAGGAGTTGTAGTCGTACGATAAGGAGAACTAAGAAAGGGGACAAATCGTACAAGATTAAATACTAATAACTGGCATCAAGTCGCATAAGATTAAGAAACAAGAAAGGAGTTCTCAACAACGTACATGTAGAAACATAATAAGTTCTAATAACTTATGCTAACAACGTAAAATGTGATTTAATTATGCTAGATTAAGAACCAAGAATCAGTTCAAATTGAAAAAGACTTTGAACAAAAGATGATAATCTAACCTTATTTGAAAAAGAATAGAGAAATGAAGCCAATTACACCTTGTATAATGACAAAGGAAGAAGTGATAATCGTACAATATTGAGAACTAAGAAATACGACTAATCGAGGTATACAACACTGAACAGCAAAAGGAGACATAACTTATGCAATTCACGGAACAATGAAAGGATATTAGTCGTGTAAGATTATGAAATGTGAGAGGAGTTCCAATCATAGCACATTTGGAAAAGGTATTAGATCAAATTTCACAAGGTAAGAACATAAATATGTTTTAATAAGAATGGATTAAGAACCATTGCTCTGGACCAATTCCTTGAAGATTTAGACCTAATAGATCATCTAATAGCATTTGCAAAAGAATAGAGAAATGAGGCCAATCAAACTTGCTTTACGAGTAAGGAAAAAGTTACGATTGTTCGATATAGAGAGACAAGAAATTGACTAGCTGTTCTATGTTATGAATAAGAAACTAGAAAGGTGATCTAATCGACATACATTTTGAAAAGATAAGAATATCTAATAACGGATGATAAGCCCCTAATACGTGACTTAGTTATACTAGATTGAGAACCATGTGTGGGACCTGTGCACAAAAGATTTAGATCAAATGAATGATCTAATCGCATTATACGAAAGAGAACGAATGTAACCATATAAGCTTAATAACTAAGGAAGAAGTGTAATCGTAAGATATTGAGAACTAAGAAAGTCGACTAATCGTAATATATCGTTAGTCGGAAAAGGAGATACAACAATCAAACAAGATTGAGAACTAGTAAAGGAGAAGTAGTGGTATTAGATTTAAAAAGAACCAAGAGCGGGTCGTATTCATTAAAGATTTATTATTAAGAGATTATCTAATCGTATAAGAAAAAGAACTGAGAAATGAGGCCTATTAATTATCCCTGCACAATGATGAAGGAAGAAATTGTAATAGTACGATACTGAGATGAAAGAAAAGGGTCTAATCGTACTATACTATGACACAGTAAAGGAGATCTAATCGTACGGAATTAAGAACTAACCAACTAGATCGAGTCATATCAGATAAAGAAAAAGAACAGGAGTTCTTATAAAAGTAAATTTCGTAACTCAAGATAACAACTTAAAATGCGATTTGATTGGCCAAATTATCTGAGAACCGTGAGTGATAACTACGCATAAAAGAATGAGAACTAAAATATAATATGATGGTTTTGAAGAAATAAGTGAGACATGAGGCAAAGTATACGTGCTTAATCACAGTGGAAGGAGTTGTTGTCGTACGATATGGAGAACTAAGAAAGGGGACAAATCGTACAAGATTAAATACTAACAACTGGGATCGAGTCGCATAAGATTAAGAAACAAGAAAGGAGTTCTCAACAAAGTAAATGTAGAAACATAATAAGTTCTAATAACTGATGATAATAACGTAAAATGTGATTTAATTATGCTAGAGTAAAAACCAAGAATCAGTTCAAATTGAAAAAGACTTTGAACAAAAGATGATTATCTAACCTTCTTTGTAAAAGACCTGAGAAATTAAGCCAATTACACCTTGTATAATGACAAAGGAAGAAGTGATAATCGCACAATATTGAGAACTAAGAAATGCGACTAATCGAGCTATACAAAGAACAACAAAAGGAGACATAACATTATGCAATTCACATGGCAAAAAAGGAGATTAGTCGTGTAAGATTACGAAATGTGAGAGGAGTTTCAATAATAGCACATTTGCAAAAGATATGAGATCAAATTTCACAAGGTAAGAACATAAACATGTTTTAATAAGAATGGATTAAGAACCATGCGCTGGACCTATTCCTTGAAGATTTAGAAATAATAGATAATCTAATAGCATTTGCAAAAGAATAGAGAAATGAGGCCGATCAAACTTGCTTTACGAGTAAGGAAGAAGTTACGATTGTTCGATATAGAGAGCCAAGAAATTGACTAGCTGTTCTATGTTATGAATAGGAAAATGAGAACAACACATGATAAAATATTAGGGAGATAAGTAAGAAACTAGAAAGGTGATCTAACCGACATACACGTTGAAAAGATAAGAATATCTAATAACGGATGATAAGCCCCTAATACGTGACTCAGTTAGAATAGATTAAGAACCATGTGTGGGACCTGTGCACAAAAGATTTAGATCCTAATCGCATTCGAAAGAGAACGGAGGCAACTATATTAGCTTAATAACTAATGAAGAAGTACTAAGAATGTCGACTAATCGTAATATATTGTGAGTCGCAAAAGGTGATACAATCAAACAAGATTGAGAACTAATAAAGGAGAAGTAGTGGTATTAGATAGTTAAAGAACTTAATATCGTTTATCGTACTTTCTTAAAACCTTATAATTATTTCTAGTATCTTATCGTATAAGAAGAAGAACTGAGAAGTGAGGCCTATTAATTATGCCTGCACAATGATTAAGGAAGAAATGGTAATAGTACGAAATTGAAAAGAAAGAATGGGTCTAATCGTACTATATTATGATACAGTAAATGCGATCTAATCGTACAGGATTAAGAACTAACAATCTAGATGTGTATATCAGCATAATAATGTCTTAATTATAACACGTTTTCTTGTCTCTTATACACAATATTTCTGTATTCTCATTATTATCGATTCTATATTTCTAGATTAAGTATTAAGAAGGTTCTTTATGCATAAAAGCATAAGAACTTATATCTAATACGATTTTTTTGATGAAATTTGTGAGAAATGAGGCCAAGTATACGTGCTTGCTCACTGTGGAAGGAATTGTACTCGTTATTAAACATATCTAATCTTTACCTGCACAAATTTGTACAAGATTCTCAACTAGTAACTTTGATCAAGTCGCATAAGATTAAGAAACAAGAAAGGAGTTCTCAACAAAGTACTTGTAGAAACATAATAATGTTCTAATAACTCATGATAACAACGTAAAATGTGATTTAATTATGCTAGATTAAGAACCAAGAATCAGTTCAAATTGAAAAAGACTTTTAACAAAAGATGATTATCTAACCTTATTTGAAAAGGAATAGAGAAATGAAGCCAATTACACCTTGTATAATGACAAAGGAAGAAGTGATAATCGTACAATATTGAGAACTAAGAAATACGACTAATCGAGCTATACAATGAACAACAAAAGGAGACATAACATAAGCAATTCACAGTTCTTCTAGACAAAGAAAGGAGATTAGTCGGGTAACATTTGAAATATGAGATGAGTTCCAATCATAGCACATTTGGAAAAGATATTTGATCAAATTTCACAAGGTAAGAACATAAATATGTTTTAATAAGAATGGATTAAGAACCATGCGCTGGACCTATTCCTTGAAGATTTAGAACTAAATACGACCCACTCTTGGTTTGTTTTTAAATCTAATACCTGTCTCCGATCACACTTGCTTCACGATTAGAGACTTTTATTTAAATTATTCGATATTCCTATTTTAGTTCTGTATTCTGTTGTTCATATGTTATGAATAGCAAAAGGAGAACAACACCTGATAAAATATTAGGGAAATAAGTAAGAAACTAGAAAGGTGATCTAATCGACATACACGTTGAAAAGATAAGAATATCTAATAACGGATGATAAGCCCCTAATACTTGACTTAGTTAGACTAGATTGAGAACCATGTGTGGACACATGCACAAAAGATTTAGATCTAATCGCATTAGTCTTTAATCTTGTACGATTTGCGACTTGATCACAATCATTGTCGATAATAGAGTACGATTTCTTGTATTTCTTCATTAGTGATATATTCTTAGATACCTGTCTCTTATTAACATCTAGATGTGTCTTATACACATCTAGATGTGTATAAGATTCTTTTCGAAGAGGGGCTTATCATCCGTTATTAGATAATTCTTATCTTATCAACGTGTATGTCGATTAGATAGACCATTTATTATGTTTCTACATGTACTTTGTTGAGAACTCCTTTCTTGTTTCTTAATCTTATGCGACTTGATCCCAGTTATCGTTCTATTACAATTTCTTCCTTAATCATATTTTAGATATATAATATGATGGTTTTGAAGAAATTTGTGAGAAATGAGGCCAAGTATACGTGCTTAATCACTGTGGAAGGAGTTGTACTCGTACGATATTGAGAAGTAAGAAAGGCGACAAATCGTACAAGATTAAATACTAATAACTGGGATCAAGTCGCATAAGATTAAGAAACAAGAAAGGAGTTCTCAACAAAGTACATGTAGAAACATAATAAGTTCTAATAACTCATGATAACAACGTAAAATGTGATTTAATTATGCTAGATTAAGAACCAAGAATCAGTTCAAATTGAAAAGACTTTTAACAAAAGATGATTATCTAACCTTATTTGAAAAAGAACTGAGAAATGAAGCCAATTACACCTTGTATAATGACAAAAGAAGAAGTGATAATCGTATAATATTGAGAACTTTCTCTTGTATACAATGAACTCACAAAAGGAGACATAACTTATCAATTCTCGGAACAAAGAAAGGATATTAGTCGTGTAAGATTATGAAATATGAGAGGAGTTCCAATCATAGCAATTTTGGAAAAGATATTTGATCAAATTTCACAAGGTAAGAACATAAATATGTTTTAATAAGAATGGATTAAGAACCACACATCTGGACCTATTCCTTGAAGATTTAGAACTAAAAGATCATCTAATAGCATTTGCAAAAGAATAGAGAAATGAGGCCGATCAAACTTGCTTTACGATTAAGGAAGAAGTTAGATTATTCGATATAGAGAGCCAAGAAATTGACTAGCTGTTCTATGTTATGAATAGCAAAAGGAGAACAACACCTGATAAAATATTAGGGAAATAAGTAAGAAACTAGAAAGGTGATCTAATCGACATACACGTTGAAAAGATAAGAATATCTAATAACGGATGATAAGCCCCTAATACTTGACTTAGTTAGACTAGATTGAGAACCATGTGTGGGACCTGTGCACAAAAGATTTAGATCTAATCGCATTCGAAAGAGAACGGAGGCAACTATATTTAGCTTAATCACTAATGAAGAAGTACTAAGAATGTCGACTAATCGTAATATATTGTGAGTCGCAAAAGGTGATACAATCAAACAAGATTGAGAACTAATAAAGGAGAAGTAGTGGTATTAGATTCAAAAAGAACGAAGAGCGGGTCGTATTCATTAAAGATTTATAATTAAGAGATTATCTAAACGTATAAGAAGAAGAACTGAGAAGTGAGGCCTATTAATTATGCCTGCACAATGATTAAGGAAGAAATTGTAATAGTACGAAATTGAAAAGAAAGAAAGGGTCTAATCGTACAATATTATGACACAGTAAAGGCGATCTAAACAGTAATACGATGGTTTTGAAGAACTCTCTTCTCAATACATCTAGATGTATATAGTCTTATACGTGCTTAATCACTGTGGAAGGAGTTGTACTCGTACGATATTGAGAACTAAGAAAGGCGACAAATCGTACAAGATTAAATACTAATAACTGGGATCAAGTCGCATAAGATTAAGAAACAAGAAAGGAGTTCTCAACAAAGTACATGTAGAAACATAATAAGTTCTAATAACTCATGATAACAACGTAAAATGTGATTTAATTATGCTAGATTAAGAACCAAGAATCAGTTCAAATTGAAAAAGACTTTTAACAAAAGATGATTATCTAACCTTATTTGAAAAAGAACTGAGAAATGAAGCCAATTACACCTTGTATAATGACAAAAGAAGAAGTGATAATCGTACAATATTGAGAACTAAGAAATGCGACTAATCGAGCTATACAATGAACAACAAAAGGAGACATAACATATGCAATTCACAGAACAAAGAAAGGAGATTAGTCGTGTAAGATTGTTCTATGTTATGAATAGCAAAAGGAGAACAACACCTGATAAAATATTAGGGAAATAAGTAAGAAACTAGAAAGGTGATCTAATCGACATACACGTTGAAAAGATAAGAATATCTAATAACGGATGATAAGCCCCTAATACGTGACTTAGTTAGACTAGATTGAGAACCATGTGTGGGACCTGTGCACAAAAGATTTAGATCTAATCGCATTCGAAAGAGAACGGAGGCAACTATATTAGCTTGGTTCTTACTCCAATAACTAATGAAGAAGTACTAAGAATGTCGACTAATCGTAATATATTGTGAGTCGCAAAAGGTGATACAATCAAACAAGATTGAGAACTAATAAAGGAGAAGTAGTGGTATTAGATTCAAAAAGAACGAAGAGCGGGTCGTATTCATTAAAGATTTATAATTAAGAGATTATCTAAACGTATAAGAAGAAGAACTGAGAAGTGAGGCCTATTAATTATGCCTGCACAATGATTAAGGAAGAAATGGTAATAGTACGAAATTGAAAAGAAAGAAAGGGTCTAATCGTACAATATTATGACACAGTAAAGGCGATCTAATCGTACAGGATTAAGAACTAACAAAGTAGATCGAGTCATATCAGAATAAGAAATAGAACAGGAGTTCTTATATACGTAAATCGCGTAACCCAAGATAAGAACTTAAAATGCGATTTGATTTGGCCAAATTAAGAACCATGAGTGATAACTATGCATAAAAGAATAAGAACTAAAATATAATACCTTATTCTTTAATATCGATGGTTTTGAAGAAATTTGTGAGAAATGAGGCCAAGTATACGTGCTTAATCACTGTGGAAGGAGTTGTACTCGTACGATATTGAGAAGTAAGAAAGGCGACAAATCGTACAAGATTAAATACTAATAACTGGGATCAAGTCGCATAAGATTAAGAAACAAGAAAGGAGTTCTCAACAAAGTACATGTAGAAACATAATAAGTTCTAATAACTCATGATAACAACGTAAAATGTGATTTAATTATGCTAGATTAAGAACCAAGAATCAGTTCAAATTGAAAAAGACTTTTAACAACAGATGATTATC
Source organism: Cinchona pubescens (assembly GCA_025175665.1). Lineage (NCBI taxonomy): Eukaryota > Viridiplantae > Streptophyta > Magnoliopsida > Gentianales > Rubiaceae > Cinchona > Cinchona pubescens. The sequence goes on from JANKKI010000446.1 coordinate 62,125, forward strand.
TAACCTTATTTGAAAAAGAACTGAGAAATGAAGCCAATTACACCTTGTATAATGACAAAAGAAGAAGTGATAATCGGACAATATTGAGAACTAAGAAATGCGACTAATCGAGCTATACAATGAACAACAAAAGGAGACATAACATATGCAATTCACAGAACAAAGAAAGGAGATTAGTCGTGTAAGATTATGAAATATGAGAGGAGTTCCAATCATAGCACATTTGGAAAAGATATTTGATCAAATATCACAAGGTAAGAACGTAAATATGTTTTAAGAAGAATGGATTAAGAACCATGCGCTGGACCTATTCCTTGAAGATTTAGAACTAAAAGATCATCTAATAGCATTTGCAAAAGAATAGAGAAATGAGGCCGATCAAACTTGCTTTACGATTAAGGAAGAAGTTAGATTATTCGATATAGAGAGCCAAGAAATTGACTAGCTGTTCTATGTTATGAATAGCAAAAGGAGAACAACACCTGATAAAATATTAGGGAAATAAGTAAGAAACTAGAAAGGTGATCTAATCGACATACACGTTGAAAAGATAAGAATATCTAATAACGGATGATAAGCCCCTAATACTTGACTTAGTTAGACTAGATTGAGAACCATGTGTGGGACCTGTGCACAAAAGATTTAGATATAATCGCATTCGAAAGAGAACGGAGGCAACTATATTAGCTTAATAACGTTCTTTTAATGAAGAAGTACTAAGAATGTCGACTAATCGTAATATATTGTGAGTCGCAAAAGGTGATACAATCAAACAAGATTGAGAACTAATAAAGGAGAAGTAGTGGTATTAGATTCAAAAAGAACGAAGAGCGGGTCGTATTCATTAAAGATTTATAATTAAGAGATTATCTAAACGTATAAGAAGAAGAACTGAGAAGTGAGGCCTATTAATTATGCCTGCACAATGATTAAGGAAGAAATGGTAATAGTACGAAATTGAAAAGAAAGAAAGGGTCTAATCGTACAATATTATGACACAGTAAAGGCGATCTAATCGTACAGGATTAAGAACTAACAAAGTAGATCGAGTCATATCAGAATAAGAAATAGAACAGGAGTTCTTATATACGTAAATCGCGTAACCCAAGATAAGAACTTAAAATGCGATTTGATTTGGCCAAATTAAGAACCATGAGTGATAACTATGCATAAAAGAATAAGAACTAAAATATAATACGATGGTTTGAGTGAAGAAATTTGTGAGAAATGAGGCCAAGTATACGTGCTTAATCACTGTGGAAGGAGTTGTACTCGTACGATATTGAGAAGTAAGAAAGGCGACAAATCGTATAAGATTAAATACTAATAACTGGGATCAAGTCGCATAAGATTAAGAAACAAGAAAGGAGTTCTCAACAAAGTACATGTAGAAACATAATAAGTTCTAATAACTCATGATAACAACGTAAAATGTGATTTAATTATGCTAGATTAAGAACCAAGAATCAGTTCAAATTAAAAAAGTGATGAACAAACGTATACTTGGCCTCATTTCTCACAAATTTCGTCAGGTGTTGTTCTTATTCCATTATTTCTGTACCTAAAAGAAGCAATTTATAATCGTATAATATTGAGAACTAAGAAATGCGACTAATCGAGCTATACAATGAACAACAAAAGGAGACATAACATATGCAATTCACAGAACAAAGAAAGGAGATTAGTCGTGTAAGATTATGAAATATGAGATCGGAGTTCCAATCATAGCACATTTGGAAAAGATATTTGATCAAATATCACAAGGTAAGAACGTAAATATGTTTTAAGAAGAATGGATTAAGAACCATGCGCTGGACCTATTCCTTGAAGATTTAGAACTAATAGATCATCTAATAGCATTTGCAAAAGAATAGAGAAATGAGGCCGATCAAACTTGCTTTACGAGTAAGGAAGAAGTTACGATTGTTCGATATAGAGAGCCAAGAAATTGACTAGCTGTTCTATGTTATGAATAGCAAAAGGAGAACAACACATGATAAAATATTAGGGAGATAAGAAAGAAACTAGAAAGGTGATCTAATCGACATACATGTTGAAAAGATAAGAATATCTAATATCGGATATTAAGCCCAATTTCTGGGCTCTTAGTCCGACTAGATTGAGAACCATCTGTGGGACCTGTGCACAAAAGATTTAGATCAAATGATTTGATCTAATTGCATACTAAAGAGAATTACTGCAACTATATTAGCTTAATAGTACTAAGGAAGAAGTGTAATCGTAAGACATTGAAAACAAAGAAAGTCGACTAATGGTAATATATTGTTAGTCGGAAAAGGAGATACAACAATGAAACAAGACTGAGAATTAATAAAGCAGAAGTAGTGGTATTGGATTGAAAAAGAACCAAGAGCTGGTTGTATTCATTAAAGATTTATAATTAAGAGATTATCTAATCATATAAGAAATAGAACTGAGAAATGAGGCCTATTAATTATCCCTGCACAATGATTAAGGAAGAAATGGTAATAGTACGATACTGAGAAGAAAAAAAGGGTCTAATCGTACTATACTGTGACACAGTAAAGGAGATCTAATCGTACAGGATTAAGAACTAACAAAGTAGATCGAGTCATATCAGATTAAGAAATAGAACAGGAGTTCTTATAAAAGTAAATCTCGTAACTCAAGATAACAACTTAAAATACGATTTGATTTGGCCAAATTAAGAACCGTGAGTGATAACTACGCATAAAAGAATGAGATACTAAAATATAATATGATGGTTTTGAAGAAATGAGTGAGAAATGAGGCCAAGTATACGTGTGCTTAATCACAGTGGAAGGAGTTGTACTCGTACGATATGGAGAACTAAGAAAGGGGACAAATCATACAAGATTAAATACTAATAACTGGGATCAAGTCGCATAAGATTAAGAAACAAGAAAGGAGTTCTCAACAAAGTACATTTAGAAACATAATAAGTTCTAATAACTCATGATAACAACGTAAAATGTGATTTAATTATGCTAGATTAAGAACCAAGAATCAGTTCAAATTGAAAAAGACTTTGAACAAAAGATGATTATCTAACCTTATTTGAAAAGAACTGAGAAACGAAGCCAATTACACCTTGTATAATGACAAAAGAAGAAGTGATAATCGTACAATATTGAGAACTAAGAAATGCACTAATCGAACTATACAATGAACAATAAAAAGAGACATACCTTATGCAATTCATAGAACAAAGAGAGGAGATTAGTCGTACACATCTAGATGTAAGATTATGAAATATGAGATGAGTTCCAATCATTGCACATTTGGAAAAGATATTTGATCAAATTTCACAAGGTAAGAACATAAATATGTTTTAATAAGAATGGATTAAGAACCATGCGCTGGACCTATTCCTTGAAGATTTAGAACTAATAGATCATCTAATAGCATTTGCAAAAGAATAGAGAAATGAGGCTGATCAAACTTGCTTTACGAGTAAGGAAGAAGTTACGATTGTTCGATATAGAGAGCCCAGAAATTGACTAGCTGTTCTATGTTATGAATAGCAAAAGGAGAACAACACATGATAAAATATTAGGGAGATAAGAAAGAAACTAGAAAGGTGATCTAATCGACATACATGTTGAAAAGATAAGAATATCTAATATCGGATATTAAGCCCCTAATACGTGACTTAGTTAGACTAGATTGAGAACCATGTGTGGGACCTGTGCACAAAAGATTTAGATCAAATGAATGATCTAATTGCATACGAAAGAGTTATTAACGGATGCAACTATATTAGCTTAATAACTAAGGAAGAAGTGTAATCGTAAGACATTGAGAACAAAGAAAGTCGACTAATGGTAATATATTGTTAGTCGGAAAAGGAGATACAACAATGAAACAAGACTGAGAATTAATAAAGCAGAAGTAGTGGTATTGGATTGAAAAAGAACCAAGAGCTGGTTGTATTCATTAAAGATTTATAATTAAGAGATTATCTAATCATATAAGAAATAGAACTGAGAAATGAGGCCTATTAATTATCCCTGCACAATGATTAAGGAAGAAATGGTAATAGTACGATACTGAGAAGAAAAAAAGGGTCTAATCGTACTATACTGTGACACAGTAAAGGAGATCTAATCGTACAGGATTAAGAACTAACACGGTGATCGAGTCGTATCAGATTAAGAACTCCTGTTCCTGTCTCTTATAAAAGTAAATCTCGTAACTCAAGATAACAACTTAAAATACGATTTGATTTGGCCAAATTAAGAACCGATCTTTGAGTGAGTGATAACTACGCATAAAAGAATGAGAACTAAAATATAATATGATGGTTTTGAAGAAATGAGTGAGAAATGAGGCCAAGTATACGTGTGCTTAATCACAGTGGAAGGAGTTGTACTCGTACGATATGGAGAACTAAGAAAGGGGACAAATTGTTACAAGATTAAATACTAATAACTGGGATCAAGTCGCATAAGATTAAGAAACAAGAAAGGAGTTCTCAACAAAGTACATTTAGAAACATAATAAGTTCTAATAACTCATGATAACAACATAAAATCTGATTTAATTGTGCTAGATTAAGAACCAAAAATCAGTTCAAATTGAAAAAGACTTTTAACAAAAGATGATTATCTAACCTTATTTGAAAAAGAACTGAGAAATGAAGACAATTACACCTTGTATAATGGCAAAGGAAGAAGTGATAATCGTACAATATTGAGAACTAAGAAATGCGACTAATCGAGCTATACAATGAACAACAAAAAGAGACATATCATATGCAATTATTCACATAACAAAGAAAGGAGATTAGTAGTGTAAGATTTGAAATATGAGAGGAGTTCCAATCATAGCACATTTGGAAAAGATATGAGATCAAATTTCACAAGGTAAGAAAATAAATATGTTTTAATAAGAATGGATTAAGAACCATGCGCTGGACCCATTCCTTGAAGATTAGAGCTAATACATCATCTAATAGCATTTGCAAAAGAATAGACAAATGAGGCCGATCAAACATGATTTACGAGTAAGGAAGAACTTGCGATCGTTCGATATAGAGAGCCAAGAAATTGACTAGCTGTTCTATGTTATGAATCGCTAAAGGAGAACAACACATGATACAATATTAGGGAGATAAGTAAGAAACTAGAAAGGTGATCTAATCGACATACGTGTTGGAAAGATAAGAATATCTAATAACAGATGATAAGCCCCTAATACGTGACTTAGTTAGACTAGATTGAGAACCATGTGTGGGACCTGTACAAAAAAGATTTAGATCTAATCTCACTTCGAAAGAGAACGGAGGCAACTATATTAGCTTAATAACTAAGGAAGAAGTACTAAGAAAGTCGACTAATCGTAATATATTGTGAGTCGCAAAAGGTGATACAATCAAACAAGATTGAGAACTAATAAAGGAGAAGCAGTGGTATTAGATTTAAAAAGAACCAAGAGCGGGTCGTATTCATTATAGATTTATAATTAAGAGATTATCTAATCGTATAAGAAAAAGAACTGAGAAATGAGGCCTATGAATTATGCCTTCACAATGATTAAGGAAGAAATTGTAATAGTACGAAATTGAGAAGAAAGAAAGGGTCTAATCGTACTATATTATGACACAGTAAAGGAGATCTAATCGTACAGGATTAAGAACTAACAAAGTCGATCGAGTCATATCAGAATAAGAAATAGAACAGGAGTTCTCATAAACGTAAATCTCGTAACCCAAGATAAAACTTAAAATGCGATATGATTTGGCCAAATTAAGAACCATGAGTGATAACTAGCGTACATATTGAGAAGTAAGAAAGGCGACAAATCGTACAAGATTGAATACTAATAACTGGGATCAAGTCGCATAAGATTAAGAAACAAGAAAGGAGTTCTCAACAAAGTACAGGTAGAAACATAATAAGTTCTAATAACTCATGATAACAACGTAAAATGTGATTTAATTATGCTAGATTAAGAACCAAAAATCAGTTCAAATTGAAAAAGACTTTTAACAAAAGATGATTATCTAACCTTATTTGAAAAAGAACTGAGAAATGAAGACAATTACACCTTGTATAATGACAAAAGAAGAAGTGATAATCGTACAATATTGAGAACTAAGAAATGCACTAATCGAACTATACAATGAACAACAAAAGGAGACATAACTTATGCAATTCACAGAAAAAAGAGATAGGAGATTAGTAGTGTAAGATTATGAAATATGAGAGAGTTCCAATCATAGCACATTTGTAAAAGATATGAGATCAAATTTCACAAGGTAAGAACATAAATATGTTTTAATAAGAATGGATTAAGAACCATGCGCTGGACCCATTCCTTGAAGATTAGAGCTAATACATCATCTAATAGCATTTGCAAAAGAATAGAGAAATGAAGCCGATCAAACATGATTTACGAGTAAGGAAGAACTTGCGATCGTTCGATATAGAGAGCCAAGAAATTGACTAGCTGTTCTATGTTATGAATCGGAAAAGGAGAACAACACATGATACAATATTAGGGAGATAAGTAAGAAACTAGAAAGGTGATCTAATCGACATACGTGTTGAAAAGATAAGAATATCTAATAACAGATGATAAGCCCCTAATACGTGACTTAGTTAGACTAGATTGAGAACCATGTGTGGGACCTGTGCACAAAAGATTTAGATCTAATCTCATTCGAAAGAGAATCTATCGGAGGCAACTATATTAGCTTAATAACTAAGGAAGAAGTACTAAGAAAGTCGACTAATCGTAATTTATTGTGAATCGCAAAAGGTGATACAATCAAACAAGATTGAGAACTAATAAAGGAGAAGTAGTGGTATTAGATTTAAAAAGAACCAAGAGCGGGTCGTATTCATTATAGATTTATAATTAAGAGATCGCCTAATCGTATAAGAAAAAGAACTGAAAAATGAGGCCTAAGAATTATGCCTTCACAATGATTAAGGAAGAAATTGTAATAGTAGGAAATTGAAAAGAAAGAAAGGGTCTAATCGTATATATTATGACACAGTAAAGGAGATGTAATCGTACAGGATTAAAAACTAACAAAGTCGATCGAGTCATATCAGAATAAGAAATAGAACAGGAGTTCTTATAATCGTAAATCTCGTAACCCAAGATAACAACTTAAAATGCGATTTGATTGGGCCAAATTAAAAACCATGAGTGATAACTATGCATAAAAGAATATGTATGTAGAAGAACTAAAATATAATATGATGGTTTTGAAGAAATAAGTGAGAAATGAGGCCAAGTATACGAGCTTAATCACAGAGGAAGGAGTTGTACTCGTACGATATTGAGAAGTAAGAAAGGCGACAAATCGTACAAGATTAAATACTAATAGCTGGGATCAAGTCGCATAAGATTAAGAAACAAGAAAGGAGTTCTCAACAAAGTACAGGTAGAAACAAAATAAGTTCTAATAACTCTTGATAACAACGTAAAATGTGATTTAATTATGCTAGATTAAGAACCAAGAATCAGTTCAAATTGAAAAAGACTTTATAACAAAAGATGATTATCTAACCTTATTTGAAAGAGAACTGAGAAATGAAGCCAATTACACCTTGTACAATGACAAAAGAAGAAGTGATAATCGTACAATATTGAGAACTAATAAATGCGACTAATCGAGCTATACAATGAACAACAAAAGGAGACATAACATATGCAATTCACAGAACAAAGAAAGGAGATTAGACTATCGTGTAAGATTATGAAATATGAGAGGAGTTCCAATCATAGCACATTTGGAGAGGATATGAGATCAAATTTCACAAGGTAAGAACATAAATATGTTTTAGTAAGAATGGATTAAGAACCAAGCGCTGGACCTATTCCTTGAAGATTTTGAACTAATAGATCACCTAATAGCATTTGCAAAAGAATAGAGAAATGAGGCCGATCAAACTTGCTTTACGAGTAAAGAAGAAGATACGATTGTTCGATATAGAGAGCCAAGAAATTGACTAGCTGTTCTATGTTATGAATAGCAAAAGGAGAACAACACATGACAAAATATTAAGGAGATAAGTAAGAAACTAGAAAGGTGATCTAATCGACATACATGTTGAAAAGATAAGAATATCTAATAACGGATGATAAGCCCCTAATACGTGGCTTAGTTAGACTAGATTGAGAACCAAGTGTGGGACCTGTGCACAAAAGATTTAGATCAAATGAATGATCTAATCGAATACGAAAGATACACGAACGGATGCAACCACGTTAGCTTAATAACTAAGGAAGAAGTGTAATCGTAAGATATTGAGAACTAAGAAAGTCGACTAATCGTAATATATCGTTAGTCAAAAAAGGAGATACAACAATCAAACTAGATTGAGAACTAATAAAGGAGAAGTAGTGGTATTAGATTTCAAAAGAACCAAGAGCGGGTCGTATTCATTAAAGATTTATAATTAAGAGATTATCTAATCGTATAAGAAAAAGAACTGAAAAATGAGGCCTATTAATTATCCCTGCACAATGATGAAGGAAGAAATTGTAATAGTACGAAATTGAGAAGAAAGAAAGGGTCTAATCTTACTATATTATGACACAGTAAAGGAGATCTAATCGCACAGGATTAAGAACTAACAAAGTAGATCGAGTCATATCAGAATAAGAAATAGAACAGGAGTTCTTATATACGTAAATCTCGTAACCCAAGATAAGAACTTAAATGCGATTTGATTTGGCCAAATTAAGAACCCTGACTATTAAGATAACTATGCATAAAAGAATAAGAACTAAAATATAATATGATGGTTTTGAAGAAATTTGTGAGAAATGAGGCCAAGTATACGTGTGCTTAATCACTGTGGAAGGAGTTGTACTCTTACGATATTGAGAAGTAAGAAAGGCGAAAAATCGTACAAGATTAAATACTAATAACTGGGATCAAGTCGCATAAGATTAAGAAACAAGAAAGGAGTTCTCAACAAAGTACATGTAGAAACATAATAAGTTCTAATAACTCATGATATCAACGTAAAATGTGATTTAATTATGCTAGATTAAGAACCAAGAATCAGTTCAAATTGAAAAAGACTTTTAACAAAAGATGATTATCCAACCTTATTTGAAAAAGAACTGAGAAATGAAGCCAATTACACCTTGTATAATGACAAAAAAGAAGTGATAATCGTACAATATTGAGAACTAAGAAATGCGACTAATCGAGCTATACAATGAACAACAAAAGGAGACATAACATATGCAATTCGTCTCACAGAACAAAGAAAGTAGATTAGTCGTGTAAGATTATGAAATATGAGACGAGTTCCAATCATAGCACATTTGGAAAAGATATTTGATCAAATTTCACAAGGTAAGGACATAAATATGTTTTAATAAGAATGGATTAAGAACCATGCGCTGGACCTATTCCTTGAAGATTTAGAACTAATGATCATCTAATAGCATTTGCAAAAGAATAGAGAAATGAGGCCGATCAAACTTGCTATACGAGTAAGGAAGAAGCTACGATTGTTCGATATAGAGAGCCAAGAAATTGACTAGATGTTCTATGTTATGAATAGCAAAAGGAGAACAACACATGATAAAATATTAGGGAGATAAGTAAGAAACTAGAAGGGTGATCTAATCGACATACACGTTGAAAAGATAAGAATATCTAATAACGGATGATAAGCCCCTAATACGTGACTTAGTTAGACTAGATTGAGAACCATGTGTGGGACCTGTGCACAAAAGATTTAGATCTAATCATTTAGCATTCGAAGGAGAACGGAGGCAACTATATTAGCTTAATAACTAATGAAGAAGTACTAAGAAAGTCGACTAATCGTAATATATTGTGAGTCGCAAAAGGTGTTACAACCAAACAAGATTGAGAACTAATAAAGGAGAAGTAGTGGTATTAGATTCAAAAAGAACCAAGAGCGGGTCGTATTCATTAAAGATTTATAACTAAGAGATTATCTAAACGTATAAGAAAAAGAACTGAGAAATGAGGCCTATTTATTATGCCTGCACAATGATTAAGAAAGAAATTGTAATAGTATGATACTGAGAAGAAAGAAAGGGTCTAATCGTACTATATTATGACATAGTAAATGAGATCTAATCGTACAAATTTAAGAACTAACAAAGTAGATCGAGTCATATCAGATTAAGAAATAGAACAGGAGTTCTTATAAAAGTAAATCTCGTAACTCAAGATAAGAACTTAAAATGCGATTTGATTTGGCCAAATTAAGAACCGTGAGTGATACTATAGTAAACTACACATAAAAGAATGAGAACTAAAATATAATATGATGGTTTTGAAGAAATAAGTGAGAAATGAGGCCAAGTATACGTGCTTAATCACAGTGAAAGGAGTTGTAGTCGTACGATAAGGAGAACTAAGAAAGGGGACAAATCGTACAAGATTAAATACTAATAACTAGGATCAAGTCGCATAAGATTAAGAAACAAGAAAGGAGTTCTCAACAAACTACATGTAGAAACATAATAAGTTCTAATAACTTATGATAACAACGTAAAATTTGATTTAATTATGCTAGATTAGGAACCAAGAATCACTTCAAATTGAAAAAGACTTTAAACAAAAGATGATTATCTAACCGTATTTGAAAAATAATAGAGAAATGAAGCCAATTACACCTTGTATAATGACAAAGGAAGAAGTGATAATCATACAACATTGAGAACTGAGAAATGCGACTAATCGAGGTATACAATGAACAACAAAAGGAGACATAACATATGCAATTCACAGTCCTTTGAACAATGAAAGGAGATTAGTCGTGTAAGATTATGAAATGTGAGAGGAGTTCCAATCATAGCACGTTTGGAAAAGATATGAGATCAAATTTCACAAGGTAAGAACATAAATATGTTTTAATTAGAATGGATTAAGAACCATGCGCTGGACCTATTCCTTGAAGATTTAGAACTAATAGATAATAGCATTTGCAAAAGAATAGAGAAATGAGGCCGATCAAACTTTCTTTACGAGTAAGGAAGAAGTTACGATTGTTCGATATAGAGAGCCAAGAAACTGACTAGCTGTTCTATGTTATGAATAGCAAAAGGAGAACAACACCTGATAAAATATTAGGGAGATAAGTAAGAAACTAGAAAGGTGATCTAATCGACATACATGTTGAAAAGATAAGATATATAATTAAGAGATTATCTGAACGTATAAGAAAAAGAACTGAGAAATGATGCCTATTAACTATGCCTGCACAATGATTAAGGAAAAAATTGTAATAGTACGATACTTATGAAGAAAGAAAGGGTTTGATTGTATCTCCTTTTGCGACTCACAATGTATTACGATTATTCGACTTTCTTAGTTCTCAATATCTTACGATTACACTTCTTCCTTAGTTATTAAGCTAATATAGTTGCCTCCGTTCTCTTTCGAATGCGATTAGATCATTCATTTGATCTAAATCTTTTGTGCACAGGTCCCACACATGCTTCTCAATCAAGTCTAACCAAGTCACGCATTAGGGGCATGTCATCCGTTATAAGATATTCTTATCTTTTCAACATGTATGTCGATTAGATCACCTTTCTAGTTTCTTACTTATCTCCCTAATATTTTATCATGTGTTGTTCTATTTTTACGATTCATAACACCGAACAGCTTGTCAATTTCTTGGATTTCAATATCGAACGATCGCAACTTCTTACTTACTCGTAGAGGAAGTTTGATCGGCCTCATTTCTCTATTCTTTTGCAAATGCTATTAGATGATCTATTAGTTCTAAATCTTCAAGGAAAATAGGTCCAGCGCATGGTTCTTAATCCATTCTTATTAAAACATATTTATGTTCTTACCTTGTGAAATTTGATCTCATATCTTTTCCAAATGTTCTATGATTGGAACTGCTCTCGTATTTCACAATCTTACACGACTAATCTCCTTTCTTTGTTCTGTGAATTGCATATGTTATGTCTCCTTTTGTTGTTCATTGTATAGCTCGATTAGTCGGATTTCTTAGTTCTCAATATTGTACGGTTATCACTTCTTCCTTTGTCATTTTACAAGGTGTAATTGGCTTCATTTCTCAGTTCTTTTTCAAATAAGGTTAGATAATTATCTTTTGTTCAAAGTCTTTTTCAATTTGAACTGATTCTTGGTTCTTAATCTGCCATAATTAAATCACATTTTATCTTGTTATCATGAGTTATTAGAACTTATTATGTTTCTACCTGTACTTTGTCGAGAACTCCTTTCTTGTTTCTTAATCTTATGCGACTTGATCCTAGTTATTAGTATTTAATCTTGTGGACAATTTGTTCCCTTTCTTAGTTCTCAATATCGTATGAGTACAACTCTTTCCACTGTGATTAAGCACGTATACTTGGCCTCGTTTCTAACTAATTTCTTCAAAACCATCATATTATATTTTAGTTCTTATTCTTTTATGCATAGTTATCACTCACACATTCTTAATTTGGCCAAATCAGATCGCATTTTAAGTTCTTATCTTGAGTTACGAGATTTACTTATATAAGAACTCCTTTTCTATTTCTTAATCTGATATGACTCGATCTACTTTGTTAGTTCTTAATCCTGTACGATTAGATTTCCTTTACTGTGTCATAATATAGTAGATTAGACCCTTTCTTTCTTCTCGGTATCGTACTATTACAATTTTTTCCTTAATCATTGTGCAGGCATAATTAATAGGCCTCATTTCTCAGTTCTTTATCTTATACATTCAGATAATCTCTTAATTATATATCTTTAATGAATACGACCTGCTCTTGGTTCTTTTTAAATCTAATACCACAAACTTCTCCTTTATTAGTTCTCAATCTTGTTTGATTGTATCTCCTTTTGCGACTCACAATATATTACGATTAGTCGACCTTCTTAGTTCTCAATATCTTACGATTACACTTCATCCTTAGTTATTAAGCTAATATAGTTGCCTCCGTTCTCTTTCGAATGCGATTAGGTCATTCATTTGATCTAAATCTTTTGTGCACAGGTCCCACACATGCTTCTCAATCAAGTCTAACCAAGTCACGCATTAGGGGCATGAACATCTGTTATAAGATATTCTTATCTTTTCAACTTGTATGTCGATTAGATCACCTTTCTAGTTTCTTACTTATCTCCCTAATATTTTATCATGTGTTGTTCTATTTTTACGATTCATAACACCGAACAGCTTGTCAATTTCTTGGATTTCAATATCGAACGATCGCAACTTCTTACTTACTCGTAGAGGAAGTTTGATCGGCCTCATTTCTCTATTCTTTTGCAAATGCTATGAGATGATCTATTAGTTCTAAATTCTTCAAGGAATAGGTCCAGCGCATGGTTCTTAATCCATTCTTATTAAAACATATTTATGTTCTTACCTTGTGAAATTTGATCTCATATCTTTTCCAAATGTGCTATGATTGGAACTCCTCTCGTATTTCACAATCTTAAACGACTAATCTCCTTTCTTTGTTCTGTGAATTGCATATGTTATGTCTCATTTTGTTGTTCATTGTATAGTCGATTAGTCGCATTTCTTAGTTCTCAATATTGTACGGTTATCACTTCTTCCTTTGTCATTTTACAAGGTGTAATTGACTTCATTTCTCAGTTCTTTTTCAAATAAGGTTAGAAAATCATCTTTTGTTCAAAGTCTTTTTCAATTTGAACTGATTCTTGGTTCTTAATCTGCCATGATTAAATCACATTTTATCTTGTTATCATGAGTTATTAGAACTTATTATGTTTCTACCTGTACTTTGTCGAGAACTCCTTTCTTGTTTCTTAATCTTATGCGACTTGATCCTAGTTATTAGTAAAAAGTGTGTATTATAGATTTAATCTTGTACAATTTGTTCCCTTTCTTAGTTCTCAATATCGTATGAGTACAACTCTTTCCACTGTGATTAAGCACGTATACTTGGCCTCGTTTCTAACTTATTTCTTCAAAACCATCATATTATATTTTAGTTCTTATTCTTTTATGCATAGTTATCACTCACGGTTCTTAATTTGGCCAAATCAGATCGCATTTTAAGTTCTTATCTTGAGTTACGAGATTTACTTATATAAGAACTCCTTTTCTATTTCTTAATCTGATATGACTCGATCTACTTTGTTAGTTCTTAATCCCGGACGATTGTATCTCCTTGACTGTGTCATAATATAGTACGATTAGACCCTTTCTTTCTTCTCAGTATCGTACTATTACAATTTCTTCCTTAATTATTGTGCAGGCATAATTAAGAGGCCTCATTTCTCAGTTCTTTTTCTTATACGTTCATATAATCTCTTAATTATATATCTTTAATGAATACGACCCGCTCTTGGTTCTTTTTAAATCTAGAGAAATACCACTACTTCTCCTTTATTAGTTCTCAATCTTGTTTGATTGGATCTCCTTTTGCGACTCACAATATATTACGATTAGTGTACTTTCTTAGTTCTCAATATCTTACGATTACACTTCTTCCTTTGTTATTAAGTTAATATGGTTGCCTCTGTTCTCTTTCGAATGCGATTAGATCATTCATTTGATCTAAATCTTTTGTGCACAGGTCCCACACATGGTTCTCAATCAAGTCTAACCAAGTCACGTATTAAGGGCTTATCATCCGTTATTAGATATTCTTATCTTTTCAACTTGTATGTCGATTAGACCACCTTTCTAGTTTCTTACTTATCTCCCTAATATTTTATCATGAGTTGTTCTGGTTTCCGATTCATATCTTGACAGAACAGCTTGTCAATTTCTTGGCTCTCAATATCGAACGATCGCAACTTCTTACTAACTCGTACAGGATGTTTGATCGGCCTAATTTATCTATTCTTTTGCAAATGCTATTAGATGATGTATTAGAAGTTCTAAATCATCAAGGAATAGGTCCAGCGCATGGTTCTTAATCCATTCTTATTAAAACATATTTATTTTCTTACCTTGTGAAATTTGATCTCATATCTTTTCCAAATGTGCTATGATTGGAACTTCTCTCATATTTCATAATATTACACGACTAGTCTCCTTTCTTTGTTCTGTGAATTGCATATGTTATGTCTCCTTTTGTTGTTCATTGTATAGCTCGATTAGTCACATTTTCTTAGTTCTCAATATTGTACGATTATCACTTCTTCCTTTGCCATTATACAAGGTGTAATTGGCTTCATTTCTCAGTTCTTTTTCAAATAAGGTTAGATAATCATCTTTTGTTCAAAGTCTTTTTCAATTTGAACTGATTCTTGGTTCCTAATCTAGCATAATTAAATCACATTTTACGTTGTTAACATGAGTTATTAGAACTTATTATGTTTCTACATGTACTTTGTTGAGAACTCCTTTCTTGTTTCATAATCTTATGTTACTTGCCGATCCCAGTTATTAGTATTTAATCTTGTATGATTAGTTCCCTTTCTCAGTTCTCAATATAGATCGTACGAGTATGAGAAACCTTCCACTGTGATTAAGCACGTATACTTGGCCTCATTTCTCACTTATTTCTGCAAAACCATCATATTATATTTCAGTTCTTATTCTTTTATGTATAGTTATCACTCATGGTTCTCAATTTGGCCAAATCAAATCCCATTTTAAGTTCTTATCTTGAGTTACGAGATTTACTGTTATAAGAACTCCTTTCGTACAAGATTAAATACTAATAACTAGGATCAAGTCGCATAAGATTAAGAAACAAGAAAGGAGTTCTCGACAAAGTACATGTAGAAACATAATAAGTTCTAATAACTCATGATAACAAGATAAAATGTGATTTAATTATGGCAGATTAAGAACCAAGAATCAGTTCAAATTGAAAAAGACTTTGAACAAAAGATGATTATCTAACCTTATTTGAAAACGAACTGAGAAATGACATCAAGCCAATTACACCTTGTAAAATGACAAATTAAGAAGTGATAACCGTAAAATATTGAGAACTAAGAAATGCGACTAATCGAGCTATACAATGAACAACAAAAGGAGACATAACATATGCAATTCACATAACAAAGAAAGGAGATTAGTCGTGTAAGATTGTGAAATACGAGTGGAGTTCCAATCATAGCACATTTGGAAAAGATATGAGATCAAATTTCACAGGTAAGAACATAAATATGTTTTAATAAGAATGGATTAAGAACCATGCGCTGGACCTATTCCTTGAAGATTTAGAACTAATAGATCATCTAATAGCATTTGCAAAAGAATAGAGAAATGAGGCCGATCAAACTTCCTCTACGAGTAAGTAAGAAGTTGCGATCGTTCGATATTGAGAGCCAAGAAATTGACAAGCTGTTCTGTGTTATGAATCGGAAAACCAGAACAACACCTGATAAAATATTAGGGAGATAATTAAGAAACTAGAAAGCTGATCTAAATGACATAAATGTTGAAAAGATGAGAATATCTAATAACGGATGATAAGCCCCTAATACGTGACTTAGTTAGACAAGATTGAGAACCATGTGTGGGACCTGTGCACAAAAGATTTCGATCGAATGAATGATCTAATCGCATTCGAATGAGAATGGAGGCAACCATATTGACTTAATAACTAGGGAAGAAGTGTAATCGTAAGATATTGAGAACTAAGAAGTCGACTAATCGTAATATATTGTTAGTCGCAAAAGGAGATACAACAATCAAACAAGATTGAGAACTAATAAAGGATAAGTTGTGGTATTAGATTTAAAAAGAACCAAGAGCGGGTCGTAATCATTAAAGATTTATAATTATGAGATTATCTAATCGTATAAGAAAAAGAAACTGATAAATTAGGCCTATCAATTATCCCTACACAATGATGTAAGGAAGAAATTGAAATAGTACGATATTGAGAAGAAAGAAAGGGTCTAATCGTACTATATTACGACACAGTAAAGGAGATCTCTAACCGTACAGGATTAAGAACTAACAAAGTAGATCGAGTGATATCAGATTAAGAAACAGAGCAGGAGTTCTTATAAAAGTAAATCTCGTAACTCAAGGTAAGAACATGAAATGCGATTTGATTTGGCCAAATTATGAACAAAAGAATAAGAACTAAAATATAATATGATGGTTTTGAAGAAATAAGTGAGAAATGAGGCCAAGTATACGTGCTTCATAACAGTGGAAGGAGTTGCACTCGTACGATATTGAGAACTAAGAAAGGGGACAAATCGTACAAGATTAAATACTAATAACTGGGATCAAGTCGCATAAGATTAAGAAACAAGAAAGGAGTTCTCAACAAAATACATGTAGAACCATAATAAGTTATAAAAACTCATGATAACAACGTAAAATGTGATTTAATTATGCTAGATTAAGAACCAAGAATCAGTTCAAATTGAAAAAGACTGTGAGGAAAAGATGATTATCTAACCTTATTTGAAAAAGAACTGAGAAATGCACAAGCCAATTACACCGTGTATAATGACGAAGAAAGAAGTGATAACCGTACAATATTGAGAACTAAGAAATACGACTAATCGAGCTATACAATGAACCACAAAAGGAGACATAACATATGCAACCCACAGAACAAAGAAAGGAGATTAGTCGTGTAAGATTGTGAAATGATAGAGGAGTTCCAATCATAGCACATTCGGAAAAGATATGAGATCAAATTTTACAAGGTAAGAACATAAATATGTTTTAATAAGAATTGGATAAAGAACCATGCGCTGGACCTATTCATTGAAGATTTACAACTAAAACATCATCTAATAGCTTTTGCAAAAGAATAGAGAAATGAGGCCGATCAAACTTGCTTTACGAGTAAGGAAGAAGTTGCGATCGTTCGATAATGAGAGCCAAGAAATTGACTAACTGTTCTATGTTATGAATCGCAAAAGGAGAACACATGACAAAATATTAGGGAGATAAGTAAGAAACTCGAAGGGTGATCTAATCGACATACACGTTGAAAAGATAAGAATATCTAATAACGGATGATAAGACCCTAATACGTGACTTAGTTAGACTAGATTGAGAACCATGTGTGGGACCTGTGCACAAAAGATTTAGATCAAATGAATGTTCTAATCGCATTCGAAAGAGTACGGAGGCAACCATATTGACTTAACAACTAAGGAAGAAGTGTAATCGTAAGATATTGAGAACTAAGAAAGTCGACTAATCGTAATATATTATTAGTCGGAAAAGGAGATACAACAATCAAACAAGATTGAGAACTAATAAAGTAGAAGTAGTGGTATTATATTTAAAAAGAACCAAGAGCGGGTCGTATTCATTAAAGATTTATAATTAAGTGGTTATCTAATCGTATAAGAAAAAGAACTGTGAAATGAGGCCTAATAATTATCCCTGCACAATGATTAAGGAAGAAATTGTAATAGTACGATACTGAGAAGAAAGAAAGGGTCTAATCGTACTATATAATGACACAGTAAAGGAGATACTGTTCTTATCTAATAGTACAGGATTAAGAACAAACAATGTATATCGATTAAGAAATAGAACAGGAGTTCTTATAAAAATAAATCTCGTAACCCAAGATAAGAATTTAAAATGCGATTTGATTTGGCCAAATTAAGAACCATGAGTGATAACTATGCACAAAAGAATAAGAACTAAAATTTAATATGATGGTTTTCAAGAAATAAGTGAGAAATGAGACCAATTATACGAGCTTAATCACAGTGGAAGGAGTTGCACTCGTACGATATTGAGAACTAAGAAATGGGACAAATTGTACAAGATTAAATACTAATAACTGGGATCAAGTAGCATAAGATTAAGAAACAAGAAAGGAGTTCTCAACAAAGTACATGTAGAAACATAATAAGTTCTAATAACTCATGACAACAACGTAAAATGTGATTTAATTATGCTAGATTAAGAACCAAGAATCAGTTCAAATTGAAAAAGACTGTGAGGAAAAGATGATTATCTAACCTTATTTGAAAAATGAACTGAGAAATGAAGCCAATTACACTGTGTATAATGACAAAGGAAGAAGTGATAACCGTACAATATTGAGAACTAAGAAATACGACTAATCGAGCTATACAATGAACAAAAAAAAAAGATGTAACATATGCAATTCACAAAACAAAGAAAGAAGATTAGTCGTGTAAGATTGTGAAATATGGGAGGAGTTCCAATCATAGCACATTTGGGAAAGATATGAGATCAAATTTCACAAGGTAAGAACATAAATATGTTTTAATAAGAATCGATTAAGAACCATGCGCTGGACCTATTCCTTGAAGATTTAGAACTAATACATCATCTAATAGCATTTGCAAAAGAATAGAGAAATGAGGCCGATCAAACTTGCTTTACGAGTAAGGAAGAAGTTGCGATCGTTCGATATTGAGAGCCAAGAAATTGACTAACTGTTCTATGTTATGAATCGCAAACGGAGTAAACATGATAAAATATTAGGGAGATAATTAAGAAACTAGAAAGAGTGATCTAATCGACATACATGTTGAAAAGATGAGAATATCTAATAACGGATGATAAGTCCCTAATACGTGACATAGTTAGACTAGATTGAGAACCATGTGTGGGACCTGTGCACAAAAGATTTAGATCAAATGAATGATCTAATCGCATTCGAAAGAGAACGGATGCAACCATATTAGCTTAATAACTAAGGAAGAAGTGTAATCGTAAGATATTGATAACTAAGAAAGTCGACTAATGGTAATATATTGTTAGTCAGAAAAGGACCTTCGGCTTCGGGCTCCGCCTTCGGTATGGCGAATGTAAAATTCTAATCTAGTGGTATTAGATTGAAAAAGAACCAAGAGTGGGTTGTATTCATTAAAGATTTATAATTAAGAGATTATCTAATCGTATAAGAAAAAGAACAGAAAAATGAGGCCTATTAATTATCCCTGCACAATGATTAAGGAAGAAATTGTAATAGTATGACACTGAGAAGAAAGAAAGGGTCTAATCGTACTATACTGTGACACAGCAAAGGAGATCTAATCGTACAGGATTAAGAACTAACAAAGTAGATCGAGTCATATCAGAATAAGAAATAGAACAGGAGTTCTTATATACGTAAATCTCGTAACCCAAGATAAGAACATAAAATGCTATTTGATTTGGCCAAATTAAGAACCGTGAGTGATAACTACGCATAAAAGAATAAGAACTAAAATATAATATGATGGTTTTCAAGAAATAAGTGTGAAATGAGGCCAAGTATACGTGCTTAATCACAGAGGAAGGAGTTGTACTCGTACGATATTGAGAAGTAAGAAAGGCGACAAATCGTACAAGATTAAATACTAATAACTGGGATCAAGTCGCATAAGATTAAGAAACAAGAAAGGAGTTCTCAACAAAGTACATGTAGAAACATAATAAGTTCTAATAACTTATGATAACAACTTAAAATGTGATTTAATTATGCTAGATTAAGAACCAAGAATCAATTCAAATTGAAAAAGACTTTGAACAATCAAGATGATAATCTAACCTTATTTGAAAAAGAATAGAGAAATGAAGCCAATTACACCTTGTATAATGGCAAAGGAAGAAGTGATAATCGTACAATATTGAGAACTAAGAAATGCGACTAATCGAGGCATACAATCAACAGCAAAAGGAGACATAACATATGCAATTCACAGAACAATGAAAGGAGATTAGTCGTGTAAGATTATGAAATGTGAGAGGAGTTCCAATCATAGCACATTTGGAAAAGATATTAGATCAAATTTCAAAAGGTAAGAATATAAATATGTTTTAATAAGAGTGGATTAAGAACCATGCGCTGGACCTATTCCTTGAAGATTTAGAACTAATAGATCATCTAATAGTATTTGCAAAAGAATAGAGAAATGAGGCCGATCAAACTTGCTTTACGAGTAAGGAAGAAGTTACGATTGTTCGATACAGAGAGCCAAGAAATTGACTAGCTTTTCTATGTTATGAATAGCAAAAGGAGAACAACACCAGATATCAAATATTAGGGAGATAAGTAAGAAACTAGAAAGGTGATCAAATCGACATACATGTTGAAAAGATAAGAATATCTAATAACGGATGATAAGCCCCCAATACTTGACTTAGTTAGACTAGATTGAGAACCATGTGTGGGACCTGTGAACAAAAGATTTAGATCTAATCGCATTCGAAAGAGAACGGAGGCAACTATATTAGCTTAATAACTAATGAAGAAGTACTAAGAAAGTCGACTAATCGTAATATATTGTGAGTCGCAAAAGGTGATACTATCAAACAAGATTGAGAACTAATAAAGGAGAAGCAGTGGTATTAGATTCAAAAAGAACGAAGAGGGGGTCGTATTCATTAAAGATTTATAATTAAGAGATTATCTAAATGTATAAGAAGAAGAACTGAGAAATGAGGCCTATTAATTATGCCTGCACAATGATTAAGGAAGAAATTGTAATAGTACGATACTGAGAAGAAAGAAAGGGTCTAATCGTAATATATTATGACACAGCTAGATGTAAAGGAGATCTAATCGTACAGGATTAAGAACTAACAAAGTAGATCGAGTCATATCAGAATAAGAAATAGAACAGGAGTTCTTATATACGTAAATCTCGTAACCCAAGATAAGAACTTAAAATGCGATTTGATTTGGCCAAATTAAGAACCATGAGTGATAACTATGCATAAAAGAATAAGAACTAAAATATAATATGATGGTTTTGAAGAAATTTGTGAGAAATGAGGCCAAGTATACGTGCTTAATCACTTTGGAAGAAGTTGTACTCGTACGATATTGAGAAGTAAGAAAGGCGACAAATCGTACAAGATTAAATACTAATAACTGGGATAAAGTCGCATAAGATTAAGAAACAAGAAAGGAGTTCTCAACGAAGTACATGTAGAAACATAATAAGTTCTAATAACTCATGATAACAACATAAAATGTGATTTAATTATGCAAGATTAAGAACCAAGAATCAGTTCAAATTGAAAAAGACTTTTAACAAAAGATGATTGCTTACTTATAATCCAACCTTATTTGAAAAAGAAACTGAGAAATGAAGCCAATTACACCTTGTATAATGAAGAAAGAAGAAGTGATAATCGTACAATATTGAGAACTAAGAAATGCGACTAATCGAGCTATACAATGAACAACAAAAGGAGACATAACATATGCAATTCACAGAACAAAGAAAAGAGATTAGTCGTGTAAGATTATGAAATATGAGAGGAGTTCCAATCATAGCACATTTGGAAAAGATATTTGATCAAATTTTACAAGGTAAGAACATAAATATGTATTAATAAGAATGGATTAAGAACCATGCGCTGGACCTATTCCTTGAAGATTTAGAACTAAAAGATCATCTAATAGCATTTGCAAAAGAATAGAGAAATGAGGCCGATCAAACTTGCTTTACGAGTAAGGAAGAAGTGACGATTGTTCGATATAGAGAGCCAAGAAATTGACTAGCTGTTCTATGTTATGAATAGCAAAAGGAGAACAACACCAGATAAAATATTCAGGTAGATAGGTAAGAAACTAGAACGGTGATCTAATCGACATACATGTTGAAAAGATAAGAATATCTAATAACGGATGATAAGTCCCTAATACTTGACTTAGATAGACTAGATTGAGAACCATGTGTGGGACCTGTGCACAAAAGATTTAGATCTAATCGCATTCGAAAGAAAATGGAGGCAACTATTTTAGCTTAATAATTAATGATGAAGTACTAAGAAAGTCGACTAATCGTAATATATTGTGAGTCGCAAAAGGTGATACTATCAAACAAGATTGAGAACTAATAAAGGAGAAGTAGTGGTATTAGATTCAAAAAGAACCAAGAGCGGGTCGTATTCATTAAAGATTTATAATTAAGAGATTTTCTAAACGTATAAGAAGAAGAACTGAGAAATGAGGCCTATTAATTATGCCTGCACAATGATTAAGGAAGAAATTGTAATAGTACAAAATTGAGAAGAAAGAAAGGGGGTCTAATCGTACTATATTATGACACAGTTTAAAGGAGATCTAATCGTACAGGATTAAGAAACTAACAAAGTAGATCGAGTCATATCAGAATAAGAAATAGAACAGGAGTTCTTATATACGTAAATCTCGTAACCCAAGATAAAAACTTAAAATGCGATTTGATTTGGCCAAATTAAGAACCATTAGTGATAACTATGTATAAAAGAATAAGAACTAAAATATAATATGATGGTTTTGAAGAAATTTGTGAGAAATGAGGCCAAGTCTACGTGCTTAATCACTGTGGAAGGAGTTGTACTCGTACGATATTGAGAAGTAAGAAAGGAATAAAGTACATGTAGAAACAAAATAAGTTCTAATAACTCATGATAACAACGTAAAATGTGATTTAATTATGCTAGATTAAGAACCAAGAATCAGTTCAAATTGAAAAAGACTTTTAACAAAAGATGATTATCTAACCTTATTTGAAAAAGAACTGAGAAATGAAGCCAATTACACCTTCTATAATGACAAAAGAAGAAGTGATAATCTCGTACAATATTGAGAACTAAGAAATGCACTAATCGAACTATACAATGAACAACAAAAGGAGACATAACATATGCAATTTACAGAACAAAGAGAGGAGATTAGTCGTGTAAGATTATGAAATGTGAGAGGAGTTCCAATCATAGCACATTTGGAAAAGATATTTGATCAAATTTCACAAGGTAAGAACATAAATATGTTTTAATAAGAATGGATTAAGAACCATGCGCTGGACCTATTTGTGAAACCCAGTATTTTAATAGCCTTGTTCTTTGATTTTAACTGGTTTAAAATGTTTTTCATATTATTTTTAGTCATAAAGTACTTCAACTTATTCGTTTTTCAATTCGGCAAATTTTTCGGTTTACGTTAGTTCGGTAATCCGGGTAAACAGGTCAAAAGTTGGACTAAGTGTAATTAGTGCATTGTGGTGTGTGAGTGTTGTTGATGGCTGATTTATAATGATAATTAGTAGCAAAAATTAGTTTTTGGGTCAAATAGTCAACTTGGAGACTATTTGGTCAACTTGGGTACTATTTGGGTCAACTTTGGAAGCTTTTTAAGTCTTCTTCTTGTTGTTTCTTCTTCATTTTCTTCCTAGCTGCTGGCCGAATTCTCTTCCTCCATTTTCCCCAAAAATTTTCTTGGATTTCAAGTAGGAATCACTTGGAAGGTAAGATTTTATGTATTTTAACATTTATGGCTTATGGGCTTTATGATCCAAGCTTTAATTTCAAGTTTTGTATGATTCTTTATGGCTGAAAATAAACCCTCTTTGCAGCCTTGTAAGTTATGATTTATGTATGTTATGGGTTGTTTTTAGTGTTTTGGAGGTTGGGAAGTGATTGGGGTTGATTTTTAACAACTTTCCATGGTTAGATTACAAATTTTAAGATTATGAGTTAGGGTTTTGTCTTCCATATGTGGCCTAGAGTGTTATGCTATGAATGCTTATGTCCATGCACATAATGATGTTTTAAGAGTGTTTTAAGGTTAGTTTGGATAGGAATATTGAGACTTGAAACCAAGTGGAATTGATTTCCCTTCATTTTGTAAGTAAGCGGAAGTTTGGGGCAACTAGGATAATTTGGATAATTGGTTATGTTTGAAGGGTCTTTAATGATCTTTTGATGATTTTAAGTGTTTCCTTGGTAGTGGGTTGGATAGGAAGCATGTTTGAATCATGCGTGTGGCTAATCGGTAAAAATTTCAGTTTGGTAGTAAAGAGGAATTCAACCCATAGGTTGTTGCTCTAATGAGACAATAGACAGTTCCACAACAATCCATACCCCATAACCACTACAATATAACTCTACAGCTAGAAGGGAAAGGTCTTGTGTTATCTCTTCTAAGAGTAAACTTACATTTGTTTTAGGTACCACGCCACCTACCGCCGGCGATCGCGTTCTGTGATCATTTGTACAGTTTTGCTTTGATAGGTGGGTAACATAGACCTTCTTCCACTTGTATTTTGTTTAACGACTTTCGAAATATGTTTGGATGGATTTTAAAATGTGTATGATGTTTGGAACTGCACTTTTATCAAGTTTTGGAACTATTACATATGAAATCGGGACCAAGCTATTTTATGTTAATCAAATGATATGTTTGCAAACTCTTTTGATATGAAAGCATTTTATAACTGTTTTGGCTCACAGGTGACCTAGGTATATTGTTAATTGAGGGCTTAGGTCCCCTCCACATACTTCGGACTTCCCCTCGAGACCCTTCTCATTGGTTGCCCTGGACAGCTGCAGCTCCAAGGGATTCGAACCCAGGTCTCGAGGTTTATTAACCTCTCAAGGAGGAAACCTTTACCAATTGAGCTCACTAAATGTCACACCCCAAAAACGGGACCGTAACACGCCGCGCTAATGGTACACCGGACCAAAGCGCAAGGCACAAACGAACAGAGCAACAAACTTAACCGTAATGTAATAGAACCATCAAGCCATTTCTCAACTATAAAACCAAATATTTCATTTTACACAAAAATACGAATTACAAAATTCCTTCTTAGTACAAAAGATGCTACAACGAAAATTAAGTTCATCAATACAGCAACTTGATCTAATACACTACCCTCTCCAAACAAAGAGAAGCTTGGAAGATTATCCATGAGTCCTACCGAATGTGGAGTTTGGGAAAATCTAAAAATCGCTAACGCTATGATGGAGAATCCAAAAGCGAAAAAGAAAACATAAAGATAATAACATTTGTGAAAACCATAGTTATGAAGCAGTTTCTAAAATGTCTCATGCCATTTAAACGTCAATAAACCACAATCATAAGTAGTTTCTAAAATGTATCATGCCATTTAAACGTCAGGCATGTCAAAACATAGTAAAAAAGATCCAATCATTTCAAAACATAGTATGCTAAAGCATAGCGAACAAATCCAAGTACAGTTTCAATCCAGAATGTAATAAAACAGCATGAGTACCCCTCTTGAAGGCTCAACAGTATGACCTACAGTACTAGCCAGATCTATTCATTAATATCCTCTCTCGACACGGAGGTCAAGTTATCCCATCACAAGACCCGTATCGGAGAGTTCATAACATTCACGAAGTCACCATAACACTCTAGGCCCTGACTAAGTTTTTGCAGGTCTGTAGCACCCCAAATCAAACATTTCCAAATACATCCAAAATTATATACCTCGGTCACCTATGAGCCAAAACAGTCATAAAATGCTTTCATATCAAAAGAGTTTGCAAATATATCAATTGATTAACATAAAATAGCTTGGTCCCGATTTCATATATAATAATTCCAAAACTTGGTAAAAGTGCAGTTCCAAACATCATACACATTTTAAAATCCATCCAAACATATTTCGAAAGTCGTTAAACAAAATACAAGTGGAAGAGGGTTTATGTTACCCACCTATCAAAGCAAAAATTGCACAAAAGATCATTGAATGCGATCGCCAGCGGTAGGTGGCGTGGTACCTAAAACAGATATAAGAGGACTCTTAGAAAAGATGTAGAAGTTAAAGAATGACTAGGGAATGAAAACGACGCGGCACGATAGTCTCTTATACACATCTAGATGTGTATTTGAGACAGCACCGGTTCTATAGTCATCCATGGGACGCCATGGTGACTGCCTGTCTCTTATACACATCTAGATGTGGATTTCTCTGTCTCTTATGCACATGCTAGATGATGTATCCAATGCTCAAACCAGCAACACACTCTAGGTATAAAAGACATTATTGCCTCCCTGCCAATAATTTGTAAATCCAAGGTATTATTGGGAGGTTAGGTTATCATCTTTTGTTCAAAGTCTTTTTCAATTTGAACTGATTCTTGGTTCCATAGGTTGTTGCTAAGATTCTTAAAACATCATTATGTGCATAGACATAAGCATTCATAGCATAACACTCTAGGTCACATATGGAAGACAAAACCCTAAGTCATAATCTTAAAATTTGTAATCTAACCATGGAAAGTTGTTAAAAATCAATCCCAATCACTTCCCAACCTCCAAAACACTAAAAACAACCCATAACATACATAAATCAACACATATAAGGCTGCAAAGAGGGTTTTCTCAGCCATAAAGAATCCTACAAAACTTGAAATTAAAGCTTGAATCATAAAGCCCATAAGCCATAAGTGCTAAAATACATAAAATCTTACCTTCCAAGTGATTTCTACTTGAAATCCAAGATGACTATTTGGGGAAAATGGAGGAAGAGGAGTTCAGCTGCTGCTAGGAAGAAATGATGAAGAACAACAATAAGAAGACTTAAAAAGTCTTCCAAAACAAGACCCAAATAGTACCCAAGTTGACCAATTAGTCTCAAAGTTGACTGATTTAACCCAAAAACTCAATCTAGTTGACTGTTATGAACTATTTGACTGGGGTCTTGATAACTATGACCTACCGGTCTCTTGTGATGGGATGGAGATCTACTGACTGAACTATTTGACTGCAGTCTTGTGATGGGATAACTTGTGGTAGTCAGACTACTAGATAGATTACTAGATCTGACTAGTACTGTAGGTCATACCTTTGAGCCTAAAAGATACTCATGCTATTTTATTATATTCCGGTTTGAAACTGTACTTGGATTTCCAAATATTCGCTATGCTTTAGCATACTATGTTTTGAAATGATTGGATCTTTTTGGCTATGTTTTGGACATGCCTGACGTTTAAATGGCATGAGACATTTTAGAAACTACTTATGAATATGGTTTATTGACGTTTAAATGGCATGAGACATTTTTACACTGCTTCATGACTATGGTTTTCGCAAATGTTATTATCTTTATGTTTTCTTTTTATCGAAATGCTTGGCCCCATTTGAAGAGCTTTTATGATATCCACTGAGCTAGTTATGCTCACCCCACGTGATTTATAATTTTTCAGATTAGGTGCTCGTTTTTGACTCTCCACGCGTTAGCGCTTTTAGATTGTCTCGGATTGCTATTTTATTATATTCTGGATCTGTCTCTTATACACTACTAGATCTGTATAAGAGACAGAGTCAAGTTATATTAGATAGGTTTTGTATTGATGAACTTTGTTTTGTTGTAGCATCTTTTGTACTAAGAAGGAATTTTGTAATTCGTATTTTTGTGTAAAAATGAACTTATTCGGTTTTATAGTTAAGAAATGGTTTGATGGTTCTATTACATTGCGGTTAAGTTTGTTGCTCTGTTCGTTTGTGCCTTGCGCTTTGGACCGGTGTGCCATTAGCGCGGCGTGTTACGGTCCCGTTTTTGGGGCATGACATATTCCTTGAAGATTTAGAACTAATAGATCATCTAATAGAATTTGCAAAAGAATAGAGAAATGAGGCCGATCAAACTTGCTTTACAAGTAAGGAAGAAGTTACGATTGTTCGATATAGAGAGCCAAGAAATTGACTAGCTGTTCTATGTTATGAATAGCAAAAGGAGAACAACACATGATAAAATATTAGGGAGATAAGAAAGAAACTAGAAAGGTGATCTAATCGACATACATGTTGAGAAGATAAGAATATCTAATAACGGATAATAAGCCCCTAATACGTGACTTAGTTAGACTAGATTGAGAACCATGTGTGGGACCTGTGCACAAAAGATTTAGATCAAATGAATGATCTAATTGCACTTTTCTACGAAAGAGAACGGATGCAACCATTTTAGCTTAATAACTAAGGAAGAAGTGTAATCGTAAGATATTGATAACTTAGAAAGTCGACTAATGGTAATATATTGTTAGTCGGAAAAAGAGATACAACAATCAAACAAGATTGAGAATTAATAAAGCAGAAGTAGTGGTATTTGATTGAAAAAGAACCAAGAGCGGGTTGTATTCATTAAAGATTTATAATTAAGAGATTATCTAATCATATAAGAAAAAGAACTGAGAAATGAGGCCTATTAATTATCCCTGCACAATGATTAAGGAAGAAATTGTAATAGTACATTACTGAGAAGAAAGAAAGGGTCTAATCGTACTACCATCATATCGAAAGGAGTTCTAATCGTACAGGATTAAGAACTAACAAAGTAGATCGAGTCATATCAGATTAAGAAATAGAACAGCAGTTCTTATAAAAGTAAATCTCGTAACTCAAGATAACAACTTAAAATGCAATTTGATTTGGCCAAATTAAGAACCGTGAGTGATAACTACGCATAAAAGAATGAGAACTAAAATATAATATGATGGTTTTGAAGAAATGAGTGAGAAATGAGGCCAAGTATACGTGTGCTTAATCACAGTGGAAGGAGTTGTACTCGTACGATATGGAGAACTAAGAAAGGGGACAAATCATACAATATTAAATACTAATAACTGGGATCAAGTCGCATAAGATTAAGAAACAAGAAAGGAGTTTTCAACAAAGTACAATTAGAAACATAATAAGTTCTAATAACTCATGATAACAACATAAAATGTGATTTAATTATGCTAGATTAAGAACCAAGAATTAGTTCAAATTGAAAAAGACTTTGAACAAAAGATGATTATCTAGCCTTATTTGAAAAAGAACTGAGAAATGAAGCCAATTACACCTTGTATAATGACAAAGGAAGAAGTGATAATCGTACAATATTGAGAACTAAGAAATGCGACTAATCGAGCTATACAATGAATTACAAAAAGAGACTTATGTATATCATATCATATGCAATTCACATAACAAAGAAAGGATATTAGTAGTGTAAGATTATGAAATATGAGAGGAGTTCCAATCATAGCACATTTGGAAAAGATATTTGATCAAATTTCACAAGGTAAGGACATAAATATGTTTTAATAAGAATGGATTAAGAACCATGCGCTGGACCTATTCCTTGAAGATTTAGAACTAATGATCATCTAATAGCATTTGCAAAAGAATAGAGAAATGAGGCCGATCAAACTTGCTATACGAGTAAGGAAGAAGCTACGATTGTTCGATATAGAGAGCCAAGAAATTGACTAGATGTTCTATGTTATGAATAGCAAAAGGAGAACAACACATGATAAAATATTAGGGAGATAAGTAAGAAACTAGAAGGGTGATCTAATCGACATAGGTTGATAGGATAACATATCTAATAACGGATGATAATTCCTAATACGTGACTTAGTTAGACTAGATTGAGAACCATGTGTGGGACCTGTGCACAAATGAGATTTAGATCTAATCGCATTCGAAGGAGAACGGAGGCAACTATATTAGCTTAATAACTAATGAAGAAGTACTAAGAAAGTCGACTAATCGTAATATATTGTGAGTCGTAAAAGGTGATACAATCAAACAAGATTGAGTACTAATAAAGGAGAAGTAGTGGTATTAGATTCAAAAAGAACCAAGAGCGGGTCGTATTCATTAAATATTTATAATTAAGAGATTATCTAAACGTATAAGAAAAAGAACTGAGAAATGTGGCCTATTAATTTTGCCTGCACAATGATTAAGAAAGAAATTGTAATAGTACGATATTGAGAAGAAAGAATCGAACTATATTATGACACAGTAAAGGAGATCTAATCGTACAGGATTAAGAACTAACAAAGTAGATCGAGTCATATCAGAATAAGAAATAGAACAGGAATTCTTATAAACGTAAATCTCATAACCGAAGATAAGAACTTAAAATGCGATTTGATTTGGCCAAATTGAGAACCATGAGTGATTATAACTATGCATAAAAGAATAAGAACTAAAATATAATATGATGGTTTTGAAGAAATTAGTGAGAAATGAGGTGTATACGTGCTTAATAACTGTGGAAGGAGTTGTACTCGTACGATATTGAGAAGTAAGAAAGGCGACAAATCGTACAAGATTAAATACTAATAACTGGGATCAAGTCGCGTAAGATTAAGAAACAAGAAAGGAGTTCTCAACAAAGTACATGTAGAAACATAATAAGTTCTAATAACTCATGTTAACAACGTCAAATGTGAATTAATTGTGCTAGATTAAGAACCAAGAATCAGTTCAAATTGGAAAAGACTTTGAACAAAAGATGATTATCTAACCTTATTTGAAAAAAAACTGAGAAATGAAGCCAATTACACCTTGTATAATGACAAAGGAAGACATGTATCCGTACAATATTGAGAACTAAGAAATCCAACGAATCGAGCTATATAATGAACAACAAAAGAAGACATAAAATATGCAATTCACAGAGAACAAAGAAAGGATATTAGTCGTGTAAGATTGTGAAATACTAGAGGAGTTCCAATCATAGCACATTTGGAGAAGATATGAGATCAAATTTCACAAGGTAAGAACATAAATATGTTTTAATAAGAATGGATTAAGAACCATGCGCTGGACCTATTCCTTGAAGATTTAGAACTAATAAATCATCTAATAGCATTTGCAAAAGAATAGAGAAATGAGGCCGATCAAACTTGCTTTACGAGTAAGGAAGAAGTTACGATTGTTCGATATAGAGAGCCAAGAAATTGACTAGCTGTTCTATGTTATGAATAGCAAAAGGAGAACAACACATGATAAAATATTAGGGAGATAAGTAAGAAACTAGAAAGGTGATCTAATCGACATACATGTTGAAAAGATAAGAATATCTAATAACGGATGATAAGCCCCTAATACTTGACTTAGTTAGACTAGATTGAGAACCATGTGTGGGACCTGTGCACAAAAGATTTAGATCAAATGAATGATGGATCTAATCGCATATGAAAGAGAACGGATATCCCTGCACAATGATGAAGGAAGAAATTGTAATAGTACGATACTGAGATGAAAGAAAAGGGTCTAATCGTACAATACTATGACACAGTAAAGGAGATCTAATCGTACGGAATTAAGAACTAACAAACTAGATCGAGTCATATCAGATAAATAAAAAGAACAGGAGTTCTTATAAAAGTAAATCTCGTAACTCAAGATAACAACTTAAAATGCGATTTGATTGGCCAAATTAAGAACCGTGAGTGATAACTACGCATAAAAGAATGAGAACTAAAATATAATGTGATGGTTTTGAAGAAATAAGTGAGAAATGAGGCCAAGTATACGTGCTTAATCACAGTGGAAGGAGTTGTAGTCGTACGATATGGAGAACTAAGAAAGGGGAGAAATCGTACAAGATTAAATACTAATAACTGGGATCAAGTCGCATAAGATTAAGAAACAAGAAAGGAGTTCTCAACAAAGTAAATGTAGTATGAAACATAATAAGTTCTAATAACTGATGATAAGAACATAAAATGTGATTTAATTATGCTAGATTAAAAACCAAGAATCAGTTCAAATTGAAAAAGACTTTGAACAAAAGATGATTATTTAACCTTCTTTGAAAAAGACATGAGAAATGAAGCCAATTACACCTTGTATAATGACAAAGGAAGAAGTGATAATCGTACAATATTGAGAACTACGAAATGCGACTAATCAAGCTATATATATATATATATATTTTTTTTATTCAAACGCCCAAAAGGTGGGCAGAACTTTTATTTATTTTATGAGTTATTACAATATCGAAGGTTAGGGCAGCCCCTAGCATCTAGCCAAACCAGACCTTTTATAGAGCAAGGAATGGTGTTGTGCTCGTACTCAACATACATTCTCTTTGCAATACCCTCATTAGCTAATCTATAGCAACTTGATTAGACTCTCTAAAAATATGTTTAAATGAAATCTGCTTTCCAACACAAAGACCTTGTATGACACGGAGTTGGTCATCAATACTCCAAATTGGTGACGATGAACCATTCAAAGTGTTGACAAGGATGATTGAATATCTCAACCTCAATGGGTGAACCCGCAACTTTGTCACGAGCTTGAGCCCTCTTCAAGTGCCATTACCTCTGCTTGCAAGCTGGTTTCTGACATCTAGATGTGTATAAGAGACAGCTCCCATGCACGGTTTCCGAGGAGGACAACCACCTGCTGCCATTCCCGGATTACCTTTAGAGGCGCCATCCACATTTAGTTTGAAACATCCTGGAGGAGGGCATTCCCATTTGACCGCCAAGACTCTCTTAGGTTTTGTTTGTAAGAGTTGAAAGCAAATGTCCCGTGAGAGAAGCAATTCATCACTGTGCTTTCTCTTGTGAAGGGTGGATCTATAAATATTTATGAATACGACCCGCTCTTCACACTAGATTTTTAATCCACACTACCTCTCTTCCCATCAAACACAGCCATGTTCCTAGCTTTCCATAAACAAGAACCAACATATTATACAAGAGAGGATTTTGTGGATTAGCTTGGCTTGTGGAAGAGGGTGCTGCAGCCCACCACCATGAGCTAAGCTTGTCTAAGATGGTCATTGAAGGTGCGATCATCACCTCTAGCCAAGTTTTGAAAAAGTACCAAACTTGGCGTGAGATAGCGCAGCCCACAAAAAGATGATCCAAGGACTCTCCATGACAACAGTAGTAGCACTTGGAGGCTAAGGAAAAGACGATTGTAATCAAATTATCATCTAGTGGCAGCCTTCTATTCAGCAATTTCCACATGAAAATTGAGATCTTCAGTTGGTATAAGAGATCCCAAATCATTTGCATTAGAAAAAGTCCGCACCGTTGTGGCATATGTCGTCGAGAGAGAAAAGGAACCAGTAGATGTAGGGGTCCAAACAATCGGTCTGGTTCATCGAGTCATGAAGATCGATCTTTCATTGAGCAATTGCGACAATGGTTTGCAGCTCCTCCATGGAGTATCTCTCGTCCAGCTTCCTTACTCGTAAAGCAGGTTTGACAGGCCCTTCTCTGCCTCAGCTCGAACTGCATGTGATTCAAAATCCATAACGCCACTTCTCATGGGATTGCACCAACAACTTCGGATAAGGCCAATTGAAATCAACAAACGGATTCAAACCAGCTTTCTTCAAGGCCGTTACCTTAAGGGCGAACACCCTACCTCTGTCTCTTATACACATCTAGATGTGTGGTGGAATCCTAGACCATTGGAATAGGTTGGTGGCAAACTTTACCCCATGCGATCCAATGTCGTTTTAGCACCTCGTTTGAGCTGCCCCAGAAAAAGTTTGTAAATTGCCGCTCCAACTCTTTAATTACTGATCTTGGGGGAAGGAGAACCGATAATAGGTAGATGGATCAAGTAGTCGACTTTCTTAAGAAACAAGATCTTACTTGGCCTTGTCTCTTATTTTATAAGCTAAGATGTGTATCTCGTACACATCTAGATAGTAATTGCCTGTGAAAATGTCTCAACTTATCACCCCTTATATAACATGTGATAAGGGATCTGTATAAGATTAACTATTGCTAAGGTATTAAAGAATCCTGTCTCTTATACACATCTAGATGTGAGTACGAAAACCAACATTCCTCCAAAGCGTTCTTGATGAGGAAGTCAATGTTCAGCAAATCCAATCTTGTGTAGAATGGCATATAAGAAAGGCCATGAAAGCCTATCAGAGACAGCCTAAGGTATGTGTGGAAGTAGACACATCTAGAATTTCCTCCTCGTCTTAGATCTATGAAATTGGTCATTTCTTGCACAAGAAGAATGTTATAAGAGACAGCTACGATGTTGGCTCAAAAACACCTGGTTTGTTAAATAATCTTCGGTAGAATGAGGAAAGTACATGTACTTTGTTCAGAACTTAGCCCCATCTTTTCCACATGTGAATGCAGTCCGTTCTCTTTCGAATTCGGATTGTACTGTCTCTTATACACATCTAGATGTGTACTAAGAGACAACATTGGTGGCTCTTCCCTCCATGATGGCAATGGGTTCATGCGGGGGAAAGCACATATTCGTTGAGGTTGGTCATCCTTTCTGATAGACTTTGACATGAGGGTATTGCAAATCCAATGTATGTTGAGTAAGAGCACATCACCATTCCTTGCTCTATAAAAGGTCTGGTTTGGCTAGATGCTAGGGCTGTCTCTTAACCCTGTGCATCTAGATGTACTCGGTGAAAGATGGGTCAATTCCAGCCGTGTTGTTAGAGGTCAAGAGCTCTGAAAGAAGTTAACCCTGCCCGTTCAATGAGCTACAAATTTTCAGTCCATTCCCATCAATTTTGATCTTGGAGATACGCAATCTTTGTCGTTTAACTAGGAGGGTGGAGTGGAAGAATTTGGAGTTTTTGTCACCTCTTTCAGCCATTTCATCCCGCTTTTGCTGCCAAAAGCTTCCTCTTCCAAGCACCTCATATGGATCGCTGGGCATGAGCTAAGGCAATTTGGTTACTTTGGCTCTGTGTGCCAAAGTGCTTGGCACTTGAAGAGGGGCTCAAGACCTGATTCTTTAACCTTGTCAATCTATTGCTGCAAACCATTGTCGCAATTCTCAATGAAAGATCGATCTTCATGGTCTGAGGTGTTCTCATTGGAGGCTTTGAGCACAAGTGGCGAGTGGTCTGAGACGTCTTGAGAAGGTGTTCAACACTAACTTGTTGAAAGGCTGCTAGAAAATGTGTGGAACAAACAAATCATCGACCTCTTTGGTATGGAAGAGGCTGGAAGATGTGTATAAGAGACAGATGACCTTGAAAAGGTGATGATCGCACCTTCAACGACCATCTTAGACAAGCTTTGCTCCATTCATGGCATCAAGGTGCAATGGGAAGTTCCTTTGTACTGGATCGCATGGGGTGAAAGTGATGCCGCCCCCATACCAGCCAGGGTTTGAGGTCCTCACATCTAGAAGTGGTACGAGGCTTTAGTAGCATGTTTGTGCATTTTGCGTAAACAAAGGAGGCTTCCATGGCACTTTGCTGAGGAGAGAAGGAATGGAAACATGGAGGAGCTGATCCGAGCTGAATGTGGGGACGAGACCTAGCTCTCGGTTCCAAAAAAGCCAAATTTTGCCATTTGAGTTGCTTATACAGCTATCAAAACCTAGCTTATTAGAAAACATTAGGATTCTAGCTTTGTCAACCATTGGCTCCATTAGAGCAATGAGTTTTATTTGATGTTGTTGAATGATTAACTTTAACCTACGAAGTGAGGGTTTATTAGCTATCCCCCGAATGTTCCAAACTAAAATGCGATCCATTTAACATTGTGGGAGGGAGGCAGCTTGGAATTTGCTTTGGCCAACTGTGCGCATTGGCCTTGGCATAGAGTAGGTTCTTTTGCGTCTTTTCTTTTGGATGAGGGCTTATACACATCTGGGTCACAAAAGGAGAACAACATGCATGGCTTGCATGGGGGAGTCATTGTCGAATAGTAACATGGTAATTCCTCCATTATTTTACCTCTCTGATCTCTTATACACATCTTTCTTGAAGGGATTGTTTGACAATTCCCTAGTTGTTGTCTGATTTTGAACATCCCTAGATGTGCAGTCAAGAGATTTCTTGGCTCTCAATAACTAAGAAACAGACTGTGTCATAAGTATATGTCGATTTTAA
The DNA here is from genome assembly GCA_025175665.1 of Cinchona pubescens. NCBI lineage: Eukaryota > Viridiplantae > Streptophyta > Magnoliopsida > Gentianales > Rubiaceae > Cinchona > Cinchona pubescens. The sequence goes on from JANKKI010000446.1 coordinate 98,369, forward strand.
GGGTTGTTCCAACCGCTTGAGCAAGGCTAAATACGGTGTGTTTGTTGAAGAAGACTGCTGGAAGTCCTTCAAAAGTAATCCATATAGGGGCTATGGACGGTTCTTCATCAGTGGTAAATAATGGGTGCCACTTAAGAACCCTCATGTAGTAGCCATTAACAAACCAGGTGTTTTTGAGCCAACATCGTAGGAAGTCCTCCTCCAATGAAAACCTCATCAGGACTATGTGCTTGTAATCAAGATATCCGATGGTGAACTGACCTTTGAATCCAATGGTGTGAAAACTTTTACGAAGAGTTTCCATTTTCGGCTTGCCTCTTGGAAAATTACCCACCAATGTGTAACGAAATGGTCAGCAAGTTGTTCTTTTTCTTGGGTGAAGAAAATCCCTGGTTTCCCTCTGTGCAGTTGAATAGCATTCAAGGCGAGGTCTAGATTTGGTGCGTGAAGGCTTAGGATTTGTCCACCCGAAAGAGCTTGTGCAAAGGTTTTTGGTTGCCCTTCAACCGATGGCTGAAGGGCAGCTGGTTCGGCCATGGCCGAGTGGCAAAGGAGAAGAATAGGTGCTGTGTTTTAGTGAGATAGGTGCTGTGTGATTTAGTGAGAGGAAGTCTAGAGAGAAGGATAATCAAGCTATACAATGAACAACAAAAGGAGACATAACATATGCAATTCACAGAACAAAGAAAGGAGATTAGTCGTGTAAGATTGTGAAATACGAGAGGAGTTCCAATCATATAGCACATTTGGAAAAGATATGAGATCAAATTTCACAAGGTAAGAACATAAATATGTTTTAATAAGAATGGATTAAGAACCATGCGTTGGACCTATTCCTTGAAGATTTAGAACTAATAGATCATCTAATAGCATTTGCAAAAGAATAGAGAAATGAGGCCGATCAAACTTCCTCTACGAGTAAGTAAGAAGTTGCGATCGTTCGATATTGAGAGTCAAGAAATTGACAAGCTGTTCTGTGTTATGAATCGTAAAAATAGAACAACACATGATAAAATATTAGGGAGATAGGTAAAAAACTAGAAAGGTGATCTAATCGACATACATGTTGAAAAGATTAGAATATCTAATAACGGATGAGCATACCTCATGCCCCTAATACGTGACTTGGTTAGACTAGATTGAGAACCATGTGTGGGACCTGTGCACAAAAGATTTAGATCAAATGAATGATCTAATCGCATTCGAAAGAGAACGGAGGCAACTATATTAGCTTAATAAGTAAGGAAGAAGTGTAATCGTAAGATATTGAGAAACTAAGAAAGTCGACTAATCATAATATATTGTGAGTCGCAAAAGGAGATACAATCAAACAAGATTGGGAACTAATAAAGGAGAAGTAGTGGTATTAGATTTAAAAAGAACCAAGAGCGGGTCGTATTCATTAAAGATATATAATTAAGAGATTAACTAATCGTATAAGAAAAAGAACTGAGAAATGAGGTCTATTAATTATGCCTGCACTATGATTAAGGAAGAAATTGTAATAGTACGATACTGAGAAGAAAGGAAGGGTCTAATCGTACTATATTATGACACAGTAAAGTGGATCTAATGGTACAGAATTAAGAACTAACAAAGTACATCGCAGAGTCATATCAGATTAAGAAATAGAACTGGAGTTCTTATAAAAGTAAATCTCGTAACTCAAGATAAGAACATAAAATGCGATTTGTTTGGCCAAATTAAGAACCATGAGTGATAACTACGCATAAAAGAATAAGAACTAAAATATAATATGATGGTTTTGAAGAAATAAGTGAGAAATGAGGCCAAGTATACGTGCTTACTCACAGTGGAAGGAGTTGTACTCGTATAATATTGAGAACTAAGAAAGGGGACAAATCGTACAAGATTAAAAACTAATAACTGGGATCAAGTCGCACAAGATTAAGAAACAAGAAAGGAGTTCTCAACAAAGTACATGTACAAACATAATAAGCTCTAATAACTCATGACAACAACGTAAAATGTGATTTAATTATGCCAGATTAAGAACCAAGAATCAGTTCAAATTGAAAAAGACTTTGAACAAAAGATGATTATCTAACCTTATTTGAAAAAGAATAGGGAAATGAAGCCAATTACACCTTGTGCGATAATGACAAAGGAAGAAGTGATAATCGTACAATATTGAGAACTAAGAAATGCGACTAATCGAGCTATACAAAGAACAACAAAAGGAGACATAACATATGCAATTCACATGACAAAGAAAGGAGATTAGTCGTGTAAGATTATGAAATGTGAGAGGAGTTTCAATCATAGCACATTTGGAAAAATATAAGATCAAATTTAACAAGGTAAGAACATAAACATGTTTTAATAAGAATGGATTAAGAACAATGCGCTGGACCTATTCCTTGAAGATTTAGAACTAATAGATCATCTAATAGCATTTGCAAAAGAATAGAGAAATGATCAAACTTGCTTTACGAGTAAGGAAGAAGTTACGATTGTTCGATAAAGAGAGCCAAGAAATTGACTAGCTGTTCTATGTTATGAATAGCAAAAGGAGAACAACACATGATAAAATATTAGGGAGATAAGTAAGAAACTAGAAAGGTGATCTAATCGACATACACGTTGAAAAGATAATCTAGGAATATCTAATAACGGATGATAAGCCCCTAATACGTGACTTAGTTACACTAGATTGAGAACCATGTGTGGGACCTGTGCACAAAAGATTTAGATCTAATCGCATTCGAAAGAGAACGGAGGCAACTATATTAGCATAATAACTAATGAAGAAGTAATAGAAAGTCGACTAATCGTAATATATTGTGAGTCGCAAAAGGTGGTACAATCAAACAAGATTGAGAACTAATAAAGGAGAAGTAGTGGTATTAGATTCAAAAAGAACCAAGAGCGGGTCGTATTCATTAAAGATTTATAACAAAGAGATTATCTAAACGTATAAGAAAAAGAACTGAGAAATGAGGCCTATTAATTAGGCCTGCACAATGATTACGGAAGAAATTGTAATAGTACGATACTGAGAAGAAAGAAAGGGTCTAATCGTACTATATTATGACACAGTAAAGGAGATCTAATCGTACAGATTTAAGAACTAACAAAGTAGATCCAGTCACATCAGATTAAGAAAATAGAATAGGAGTTCTTATAAAAGAAAATCTCGTAACTCAAGATAACAACTTAAAATGCGATTTGATTTGGCCAAATAAAGAACCGTGAGTGATAACTACGCATAAAAGAATGAGAACTAAAATATAATATGATGGTTTTGAAGAAATAAGTGAGAAATGAGGCCAAGTATACGAGCTTAATCACAGTGAAAGGAGTTGTCGTCGTACGAAATGGAGAACTAAGAAAGAGGACAAATCGTACTTATTGAATACTAATAACTGGGATCAAGTCGCATAAGATTAAGAAACAAGAAAGGAGTTATCAACAAAGTACATGTAGAAACATAATAAGTTCTAATAACTTATGATAACAACGTAAAATGTGATTTAATTATGCCAGATTAAGAACCAAGAATCAGTTCAAATTGAAAAAGACTTTGAACAAAAGATGATTATCTAACCTTATTTGAAAAAGAATAGGGAAATGAAGCCAATTACACCTTGTATAATGACAAAGGACAGAAGTATCGTACAATATTGAGAACTAAGAAATGCGACTAATCGAGGTATACAATGAACAACAAAAGGTGACATAACATATGCAATTCACAGAACAATGAAAGGAGATTAGTCGTGTAAGATTATGAAATGTGAGAGGAGTTCCAATCATAGCCCATTTGGAAAAGATATGAGATCAAATTTCACAAGGTAAGAACATAAATATGTTTTAATAAGAATGGATAAAGAACCATGCGCTGGACCTATTCCTTGAAGATTTAGAACTAATAGATCATCTAATAGCATTTGCAAAAGAATAGAGAAATGAGGCTGATCAAACTTGCTTTACGAGTAAGGAAGAAGTTACGATTGTTCGATATAGAGAGCCAAGAAATTGACTAGCTGTTCTATGTTATGAATAGCAAAAGGAGAACAACACCTGATAAAATATTAGGGAGATAAGTAAGAAACTAGAAAGGTGATCTAATCAGCATACATGTTGAAAAGATAAGAATATCTAATACACGGATGATAAACCCCTAATACGTGACTTAGTTAGACTTGATTGAGAACCATGTGTGGGACCTGTGCACAAAAGATTTAGATCAAATGAATGATCTAATCACATTCATAAGAGAATGGAGGCAACTATATTAGCTTAATAACTAAGGAAGAAGTGTAATCGTAAGATATTGAGAACTAAGAAAGTTGAATAATCGTAATATATTGTGAGTCGCAAAAGGATATACATTCAAACAAGATTGAGAACTAATAAAGGAGAAGTAGTGGTATTAGATTTAAAAAGAACCAAGAGCGGGTCGTATTCATTAAAGATATATAATTAAGAGATTATCTGAACGTATAAGAAAAACAACTGAGAAATGAGGCCTCTTAATTATGCATGCACAATAATTAAGGAAAAAATTGTAATAGTACGATACTGGGAAGAAAGAAAGGGTGTAATCGTACTATATTATGACACAGTAAAGGAGATCTAATCATACAGATTTAAGAACTAACAAAGTGTGTATGTATAGATCGAGTCACATTAGATTAAGAAATAGAACAGGAGTTCTTATAAAAGAAAATCTCGTAACTCAAGATAACAACTTAAAATGCGATTTGATTTGGCTAAATAAAGAACCGTGAGTGATAACTACGCATAAAAGAATGAGAACTAAAATATAATATGATGGTTTTGAAGAAATGAGTGAGAAATGAGGCCAAGTATACGTGCTTAATCACAGTGAAAGGAGTTGTAGTCGTACGATATGGAGAACTAAGAAAGGGGACAAAACGTACAAGATTAAATACTAATAACTGGGATCAAGTCGCATAAGATTAAGAAACAAGATAGGAGTTCTCAACAAAGTACATGTAGAAACATAATAAGTTCTAATAACTTATGATAACAACGTAAAATGTGATTTAATTATGCTAGATTAAGAACCAAGAATCAGTTCAAATTGAAAAAGACTTTGAACAAAAGATGATTATCTAACCTTATTTGAAAAGGAATAGGGAAATGAAGCCAATTACACGGTTGTATAATGACAAAGGAAGAAGTATCGTACAATATTGAGAACTAAGAAATGCGACTAATCGAGGTATACAATGAACAACAAAAGGAGACATAACATTTGCAATTCACAGAACAATGAAAGGAGATTAGTCGTGTAAGATTATGAAATGTGAGAGGAGTTCTAATCATAGCCCATTTGGAAAAGATATGAGATCAAATTTCACAAGGTAAGAACATAAATATGTTTTAATAAGAATGGATAAAGAACCATGCGCTGGACTTATTCCTTGAAGATTTAGAACTAATAGATCATCTAATAGCATTTGCAAAAGAATAGAGAAATGAGGCTGATCAAACATGCTTTACGAGTAAGGAAGAAGTTACGATTGTTCGATATAGAGAGCCAAGAAATTGACTAGCTGTTCTATGTTATGAATAGCAAAAGGAGAACAACACCTGATAAAATATTAGGGAGATAAGTAAGAAACTAGAAAGGTTATCTAATCAACATATATGTTGAAATAGATAAGAATATCTAATAACGGATGATAAACCCCTAATACGTGACTTAGTTAGACTAGATTGAGAACCACGTGTGGGACCTGTGCACAAAAGATTTAGATCAAATGAATGATCTAATCACATTCAAAAGAGAACGGAGGCAACAATATTAGCTTAATAACTAAGGAAGAAGTGTAATCGTAAGATATTGAGAACTAAGAAAGGTGAATAATCGTAATATATTGTGAGTCACAAAAGGATATACATTCAAACAAGATTGAGAACTAATAAAGGAGAAGTAGTGGTATTAGATTTAAAAAGATCCAAGAGCGGGTCGTATTCATTAAAGATATATAATTAAGAGATTATCTGAACGTATAAGAAAAAGAACTGAGAAATGAGGCCTCTTAATTATGCATGCACAATAATTAAGGAAAAAATTGTAATAGTACGATACTGAGAAGAAAGAAAGGGTGTAATCGTACTATATTATGACACAGTCAAGGAGATATAATCGTCCAGGATACTAGATCTAAGAACTAACAAAGTAGATCGAGTCATATCAGATTAAGAAATAAAATAGGAGTTCTTATATAAGTAAATCTCGTAACTCAAGATAAGAACTTAAAATGGGATTTTATTTGGTCAAATTGAGAACCATGAGTGATAACTATACATAAAAGAATAAGAACTGAAATATAATATGATGGTTTTGCAGAAATAAGTGAGAAATGAGTACAATTATACGTGCTTAATCACAGTGGAAGGAGTTATACTCGTACGATATTGATAACTAAGAAAGGGAACTAATCATACAAGATTAAATACTAATAACTGGGATCAAGTAACATAAGATTAAGAAACAAGAAAGGAGTTCTCAACAAAGTACATGTAGAAACACAATAAGTTCTAATAACTCTTGTTAATAACGTAAAATGTGATTTAATTATGCTAGATTAAGAACCAAGAATCAGTTCAAGTTGAAAAAGACTTTGAACAAAAGATGATTATCTAACCTTATTTGAAAAAGAACTATGATTCTGAGAAATGAAGCCAATTACACCTTGTATAATGGCAAAGGAAGAAGTGATAATCGTACAATATTGAGAACTAAGAAAATGTGACTAATCGAGCTATACAATGAACAACAAAAGGAGACATAACATATGCAATTCACAGAACAAAGAGAGGAGATTAGTCGTGTAAGATTATGAAATATGAGAAAAGTTCCAATCATAGCACATTTGGAAAAGATATGAGATCAAATTTCACAAGGTAAGAACACAAATATGTTTTAATAAAAATGGATTAAGAACCATGCGCTGGACCTATTCCTTGATGATTTAGAACTAATACATCATCTAATAGCATTTGCAAAAGAAAAGAGAAATGAGGCCGATCAAACATCTTGTACGAGTTAGTAAGAAGTTGCGATCGTTCGATATTGAGAGCCAAGAAATTGACAAGCTGTTCTGTGTTATGAATCGGAAAACCAGAACAACACATGATAAAATATTAGGGAGATAAGTAAGAAACTAGACTCTTAAGGTTATCTAATCAACATACTTGTTGAAAAGATAAGAATATCTAATAACGGATGATAAACCCCTAATACGTGACTTAGTTAGACTAGATTGAGAACCACGTGTGGGACCTGTGCACAAAAGATTTAGATCAAATGAATGATCTAATCACATTCAAAAGAGAACGGAGGCAACAATATTAGCTTAATAACTAAGGAAGAAGTGTAATCGTAAGATATTGAGAACTAAGAAAGGTGAATAATCGTAATATATTGTGAGTCACAAAAGGATATACATTCAAACAAGATTGAGAACTAATAAAGGAGAAGTAGTGGTATTAGATTTAAAAAGAACCAAGAGCGGGTCGGATTCATTAAAGATATATAATTAAGAGATTATCTGAACGTATAAGAAAAAGAACTGAGAAATGAGGCCTCTTACTTATGCCTGAACAATAATTAAGGAAGAAATTGTAATAGTACGATACTGAGAAGAAAGAAAGGGTCTAATCGTACTATATCTGTTCTTTTTATATGACACAGTCAAGGAGACATAATCGTCCAGGATTAAGAACTAACAAAGTAGATCGAGTCATATCAGATTAAGAAATAGAATAGGAATTCTTATATAAGTAAATCTCGTAACTCAAGATAAGAACTGAAAATGCAATCTGATTTGGCCAAATTAAGAACTGTGAGTGATATAATATGATGGTTTTGAAGAAATAAGTTAGAAACGAGGCCAAGTATACGTGCTTAATCACAGTGGAAGGAGTTGTACTCGTACGATTTTGAGAACTAAGAAAGGGAACAAATCGTACAAGATTAAATACTAATAACTGGGATCAAGTCGCATAAGATTAAGAAACAAGAAAGGAGTTCTCGACAAAGTACATGTAGAAACATAATAAGTTCTAATAACTCACGATAACAAGTTAAAATGTGATTTAATTATGGCAGATTTTGAACTAAGAATCAGTTCAAATTGAAAAAGACTTTGAACAAAAGATGATTATCTAACCTTAATTGAAAAAGAAGTGAGAAATGAAGCCAATTACACCTTGTTAAATGACAAAGGAAGAAGTGATAACCGTTCAATATTGAGAACTTAAGAAATTCAGATCTAATAGCTTATACAATGAACAACAAAAGGAGACATAACATATGCAATTCAAAGAACAAAGAAAGGAGATTAGTCGTGTAAGATTGTGAAATACGAGAGGAGTTCCAATCATAGCACATTTGGAAAAGATATGAGATCAAATTTCACAAGGTAAGAACATAAATATGTTTTAATAAGAATGGATTAAGAACCATGCGCTGGACCTATTCCTTGAAGATTTAGAACTAATAGATCATCTAATAGCATTTGCAAAAGAATAGAGAAATGTGGCCGATCAAACTTGCACTACGAGTAAGTAAGAAGTTGCAATCGTTCGATATTGAAAGCCAAGAAATTGACAAGCTGTTCTGTGTTATGAATCGTAAAAATAGAACAACACATGATAAAATATTAGGGAGATAAGTAAGAAACTAGAAAGGTGATAGCGCATACCGTTATCCCTTTTTATTACTTCTAATCGACATACATGTTGAAAAGATAAGAAATCTTATAACGGATGACATGCCTCTAATACGTGACTTGGTTAGACTTGATTGAGAACTATGTGTGGGACCTGTGCACAAAAGATTTAGATCACATGAATGATCTAATTGCATTCGAAAGAGAACGGAGGCAACTATATTAGCTTAATAATTAAGGAAGAAGTGTAATCGTAAGATATTGAGAACTAAGAAAGTCGACTAATCGTAATATATTGTGAGTTGCAAAAGGAGATACAATCAAACAAGATTGGGAACTAGTAAAGGAGAAGTAGTGGTATTAGATTTAAAAAGAACCAGAGCGGGTCGTATTCATTAAAGATATATAATTAAGAGATTATCTGAACGTATAAGAAAAAGAACTGAGAAATGATGCCTCTTAATTATGCCTGCACAATGATTAAGGAAAAAATTAAAAGAGTACGATACTGTGAAGAAAGAAAGAGTCTAATCGTACTATATTATGACATAGTAAAGGAGAACATCTTAATCTAATCGTACAGATTTAAGAACTAACAAAGTAGATCGAGTAATATCAGATTAAGAAATAAAACAGGAGTTCTTATAAAAGTAAATCTCGTAACTCAAGATAAGAACTTAAAATGGGATTTTATTTGGCCAAATTGTGAACCAAGAGTGATAACTGTACATAAAAGAATAAGAACTGAAATATAATATGGTGGTTTTGCAGAAATAAGTGAGAAATGAGGCCAAGTATACGTGCTTAATCACAGTGGAAGGAGTTGTACTCGTACGATATTGAGAACTAAGAAAGGGAACTAATCATACAAGATTAAATACTAATAACTGGGATCAAGTAACATAAGATTAAGAAACAAGAAAGGAGTTCTCAACAAAGTACATGTAGAAACACAATAAGTTCTAATAACTCATGTTAACAACGTAAAATGTGATTAAATTATGCTAGATTAAGAACCAAGAATCAGTTCAAATTGAAAAAGACTTTGAACAAAAGATGATTATCTAAAGTTGTCATAATTTGCAAAAGAACTGAGAAGTGAAGCCAATTACACCTTGTATAATGGCAAAGGAAGAAGTGATAATCGTACAATATTGAGAACTAAGAAAATGTGACTAATCGAGCTATACAATGAACAACAGAAGGAGACATAACATATGCAATTCACATAACAAAGAAAGGAGATTAGTCGTGTAAGATTATGAAATATGAGAGAAGTTCCAATCATAGCACATTTGGAAAAGATATGAGATCAAATTTCACAAGGTAAGAACACAAATATGTTTTAATAAGAATGAATTAAGAACCATGCGATGGACCTATTCCTTGATGATTTAGAACTAATACATCATCTAATAGCCTTTGCAAAAGAATAGAGAAATTAGGCCGATCAAACATCCTGTACGAGTTAGTAAGAAGTTGCGATCGTTCGATACTGAGAGCCAAGAAATTGACAAGTTGTTCTATGTTATGAATCGAAAAACCAGAACAACACATGATAAAATTTTAGGGAGATAAGTGTAAGAAACTAGAAAGGTGGTCTAATCGACATACAAGTTGAAAAAATAAGAATATCTAATAACGGATGATAAGCCCTTAATACGTGACTTGGTTAGACTTGATTGAGAACCATGTGTGGGACCTGTTCACAAAAGATTTAGATCAAATGAATGATCTAATCGCATTCGAAAGAGAACGGAGGCAACTATATTAGCATAATAAGTAAGGAAGAAGTGTAATCGTAAGATATTGAGAACTAAGAAAGTCGACTAATCGTAATATATTGTGAGTCGCAAAAGGAGATACAATCAAACAAGATTGGGACCGTACTATATTATGACATAGTAAAGGAGATCTAATCGTACAGATTTAAGAACAAACAAAGTAGATCGAGTCATATCAGATTAAGAAATAAAACCGGAGTTCTTATAAAAGTAAATCTCGTAACTCAAGATAATAACTTAAAATGGGATTTTATTTGGCCAAATTGAGAACCATGAGTGATAACTATACATAAAAGAATAAGAACTGAAATATAATATGATGGTTTTGCAGAAATAAGTGAGAAATGAGGCCAAGTATACGTGCTTAATCACAGTAGAAGGAGTTGTACTCGTGCGATATTGAGAACTAAGAAAGGGAACTAATCATACAAGATTAAATACTAATAACTGGATCAAGTAACATTTTATGAAACAAGATTGTGAGTTCTCAACAAACTACTTGTAGAAACACAATAAGTTCTAATTCTCATGTTAACAACGTAAAATGTGATTAAATTATGCTAGATTAAGAACCAAGAATCAGTTCAAATTGAAAAAGTGACTGTGAACAAAAGATGATTTTCCTAACCTTATTTGAAAAAGAACTGAAAAATGAAGCCAATTACACCTTCTGAAATGACAAAGGAAGAAGTGATAGCCGTACAATATTGAGAACTAAGGTTTCTTAGTTCTCAAGGTTCTCTGAGTGGACATCTAGATGTGTATAAGAGACAGGATTCAGCACGTAACTTGGCCTCATATATTGTTAAGATTGTGAAATACGAGAGGAGTTCCAATCATAGCACATTTGGAAAAGATATGAGATCAAATTTCACAAGGTAAGAACATAAATATGTTTTACTAAGAGTGGATTAAGAACCATGCGCTGGACCTATTCCTTGAAGATTTAGAACTAATGGATCATCTAATAGCATTTGCAAAAGAATAGAGAAATGAGGCCGATCAAACTTGCTCAACGAGTAAGTAAGAAGTTGCGATCGTTCGATATTGAAAGCCAAGAAATTGACAAGCTGTTCTGTGTTATGAATCGTAAAAATAGAACATTCTATTAGGTAACACATGATAAAATATTAGGGAGATAAGTAAGAAACTAGAAAGGTGATCTAATCGACATACATGTTGAAAAGATAAGAAATCTTATAACGGATGACATGCCCCTAATACGTGACTTCGTTAGACTTGATTGAGAACCATGTGTGCGACCTGTGCACAAAAGATTTAGCTCAAATGAATGATCTAATCGCATTCGAAAGAGAACGGAGGCAACTATATTAGCTTAATAACTAAGGATGAAGTGTAATCGTAAGATATTGAGAACTAAGAAAGTCGACTAATCGTAATATATTGTGAGTCGCAAAAGGAGATACAATCAAACAAGATTGAGAACTAATAAAGGAGAAGTTGTGGTATTAGATTTAAAAAGAACCAAGAGCAGGTCGTATTCATTAAAGATATATAATTAAGAGATTATCTGAATGTATAAGATAAAGAACTGAGAAATGAGGCCTATTAATTATGCTTAATCATTGTGCATGCACTGTCTCTTATACACATCTGTACGATGTGTATAAGAGACAGGTCATAATATAGTAATTGGCTTCAGTAAAGCAAATCTAATCGTAAAGGATTAAAAACTAACAAAGTAGATCGAGTCATATCAGATTTAGAAATAGAACAGGAGTTCTTATATAAGTAAATCTCGTAACTCAAGATAAACTTAAAATGCGATCTGATTTGGCCAAATTAAGAACCGTGAGTGATAACTACGCATAAAAGAATAAGAACTAAAATATAATATGATGGTTTTGAAGAAATAAGTTAGAAACGAGGCCAAGTATACGTGCTAGTTCTTAAGTCTTCTGTCTTGAATTGATATCATATACGATTTTGAGAACTAAGAAAGGGAACAAATCGTACAAGATGAAATACTAATAACTGGGATCAAGTCGCATAAGATTAAGAAACAAGAAAGGAGTTCTCGACAAAGTACATGTAGAAACATAATAAGTTCTAATAACTCACGATAACAAGTTAAAATGTGATTTAATTATGGCAGATTAAGAACTAACGAATCAGTTCAAATTGAAAAAGACTTTGAACAAAAGATGATTATCTAACCTTAATTGAAAAAGAAGTGAGAAATGAAGCCAATTACACCTTGTTAAATGACAAAGGAAGAAGTGATAACCGTTCAATATTGAGAACTATCTTTTTTCACTAATCTTATACAATGAACAACAAAAGGAGACATAACATATGCAATTCAAAGAACAAAGAAAGGAGATTAGTCGTGTAAGATTGTGAAATACGAGAGGAGTTCCAATCATAGCACATTTGGAAAAGATATGAGATCAAATTTCACAAGGTAAGAACATAAATATGTTTTAATAAGAATGGATTAAGAACCATGCGCTGGACCTATTCCTTGAAGATTTAGAACTAATAGATCATCTAATAGCATTTGCAAAAGAATAGAGAAATGAGGCCGATCACTTCTTGTTCAACGAGTAAGTAAGAAGTTGCGATCGTTCGATATTGAAAGCCAAGAAATTGACAAGTCATTACGTAATGTTATGAATCGTAAAAATAGAACAACACATGTCTCTTATTAGGGAGATAAGTAAGAAACTAGATAGGTAGTCTAATCGACCTACAAGTTGAAAAAATAAGAATATCGTACTACGGATGATAAGCCCTTAATCGTGACTTGGTTAGACTTGATTGAGAACCATGTGTGGGACCTGTTCACAAAAGATTTAGATCAAATGAATGATCTAATCGCATTCGAAAGAGAACGGAGGCAACTATATTAGCATAATAAGTAAGGAAGAAGTGTAATCGTAAGATATTGAGAACTAAGAAAGTCGACTAATCGTAATATATTGTGAGTCGCAAAAGGAGATACAATCAAACAAGATTGGGAACTAGTAAAGGAGAAGTAGTGGTATTAGATTTAAAAAGAACCAAGAGCGGGTCGTATTCATTAAAGATATATAATTAAGAGATTATCTGAACGTATAAGAAAAAGAACTGAGAAATGAGGCCTATTAATTATGCCGCACAATGATTAGCAAAACTTAGAAGTGAGAAATGAGGCCAAGTATACGTGCTTAATCACAGTAGAAGGAGTTGTACTCGTGCGATATTGAGAACTAAGAAAGGGAACTAATCATACAAGATTAAATACTAATAACTGGGATCAAGTAACATAAGATTAAGAAACAAGAAAGGAGTTCTCAACAAACTACATGTAGAAACACAATAAGTTCTAATAACTCATGTTAACAACGTAAAATGTCACTCGATTAAATTATGCTAGATTAAGAACCAAGAATCAGTTCAAATTGAAAAAGACTGTGAACAAAAGATGATTTTCCTAACCTTATTTGAAAAAGAACTGAAAAATGAAGCCAATTACACCTTCTGAAATGACAAAGGAAGAAGTGATAGCCGTACAATATTGAGAACTAAGAAATGCGACTAATCGAGCTATACAATGAACAACAAAATGAGACATAACATATGCAATTCACAGAACAAAGAAGGGAGATTAGTCGTGTAAGATTGTGAAATACGAGAGGAGTTCCAATCATAGCACATTTGGAAAAGATATGAGATCAAATTTCACAAGGTAAGAACATAAATATGTTTTACTAAGAGTGGATTAAGAACCATGCGCTGGACCTATTCCTTGAAGATTTAGAACTAATGGATCATCTAATAGCATTTGCAAAAGAATAGAGAAATGAGGCCGATCAAACTTGCTCAACGAGTAAGTAAGAAGTTGCGATCGTTCGATATTGAAGTCGATTAGCCAAGAAATTGACAAGCTGTTCTGTGTTATGAATCGTAAAAATAGAACAACACATGATAAAATATTAGGGAGATAAGTAAGAAACTAGAAAGGTGATCTAATCGACATACATGTTGAAAAGATAAGAAATCTTATAACGGATGACATGCCCCTAATACGTGACTTCGTTAGACTTGATTGAGAACCATGTGTGCGACCTGTGCACAAAAGATTTAGCTCAAATGAATGATCTAATCGCATTCGAAAGAGAACGGAGGCAACTATATTAGCTTAATAACTAAGGATGAAGTGTAATCGTAAGATATTGAGAACTAAGAAAGTCGACTAATCGTAATATATTGTGAGTCGCAAAAGGAGATACAATCAAACAAGATTGAGAACTAATAAAGGAGAAGTTGTGGTATTAGATTTAAAAAGAACCAAGAGCAGGTCGTATTCATTAAAGATATATAATTAAGAGATTATCTGAATGTATAAGATAAAGAACTGAGAAATGAGGCCTTCCTATTAATTATGCATAATGATTAAGGAAAAAATTGTAATAGTACGATACTGAGAAGAAAGAAAGGGTCTAATCGTACTATATTATGACACAGTAAAGCAAATCTAATCGTAAAGGATTAAAAACTAACAAAGTAGATCGAGTCATATCAGATTTAGAAATAGAACAGGAGTTCTTATATAAGTAAATCTCGTAACTCAAGATAAACTTAAAATGCGATCTGATTTGGCCAAATTAAGAACCGTGAGTGATAACTACGCATAAAAGAATAAGAACTAAAATATAATATGATGGTTTTGAAGAAATAAGTTAGAAACGAGGCCAAGTATACGTGCTTAATCACAGTGGAAGGAGTTGTACTCGTACGATTTTGAGAACTAAGAAAGGGAACAAATCGTACAAGATGAAATACTAATAACTGGGATCAAGTCGCATAAGATTAAGAAACAAGAAAGGAGTTCTCGACAAAGTACATGTAGAAACATAATAAGTTCTAATAACTCATTATCGATGTATCGATAACAAGTTAAAATGTGATTTAATTATGGCAGATTAAGAACTAAGAATCAGTTCAAATTGAAAAAGACTTTGAACAAAAGATGATTATCTAACCTTAATTGAAAAAGAAGTGAGAAATGAAGCCAATTACACCTTGTTAAATGACAAAGGAAGAAGTGATAACCGTTCAATATTGAGAACTAAGAAATGCGACTAATCGAGCTATACAATGAACAACAAAAGGAGACATAACATATGCAATTCAAAGAACAAAGAAAGGAGATTAGTCGTGTAAGATTGTGAAATACGAGAGGAGTTCCAATCATAGCACATTTGGAAAAGATATGAGATCAAATTTCACAAGGTAAGAACATAAATATGTTTTAATAAGAATGGATTAAGAACCATGCGCTGGACCTATTCCTTGAAGATTTAGAACTAATAGATCATCTAATAGCATTTGCAAAAGAATAGAGAAATGAGGCCGATCAAACTTGCTCAACGAGTAAGTAAGAAGTCTGCGATCGTTCGATATTGAAAGCCAAGAAATTGACAAGCTGTTAATTGTTATCTTTCGTAAAAATAGAACAACACATGATAAATATTAGGGAGATAAGTAAGAAACTAGAAAGGTGGTCTAATCGACATACAAGTTGAAAAAATAAGAATATCTAATAACGGATGATAAGCCCTTAATACGTGACTTGGTTAGACTTGATTGAGAACCATGTGTGGGACCTGTTCACAAAAGATTTAGATCAAATGAATGATCTAATCGCATTCGAAAGAGAACGGAGGCAACTATATTAGCATAATAAGTAAGGAAGAAGTGTAATCGTAAGATATTGAGAACTAAGAAAGTCGACTAATCGTAATATATTGTGAGTCGCAAAAGGAGATACAATCAAACAAGATTGGGAACTAGTAAAGGAGAAGTAGTGGTATTAGATTTAAAAAGAACCAAGAGCGGGTCGTATTCATTAAAGATATATAATTAAGAGATTATCTGAACGTATAAGAGTGTATAAGAGACAGTTTCTACGACTTAATCGCTCTTAGATCGAGTCATATCAGATTAAGAAATAAAACCGGAGTTCTTATAATCTTAAATCTCGTAACTCAAGATAATAACTTAAAATACATTTTATTTGGCCAAATTGAGAACCATGAGTGATAACTATACATAAAAGAATAAGAACTGAAATATAATATGATGGTTTTGCAGAAATAAGTGAGAAATGAGGCCAAGTATACGTGCTTAATCACAGTAGAAGGAGTTGTACTCGTACGATATTGAGAACTTAAACACTAATCATACAAGATTAAATACTAATAACTCACTCATTTCTTAACATAAGATTAAGAAACAAGAAAGGAGTTCTCAACAAACTACATGTCATCGTGACAGGGTGAAAGTACGAGAGGAGTTCCAATCATAGCACATTTGGAAAAGATATGAGATCAAATTTCACAAGGTAAGAACATAAATATGTTTTACTAAGAGTGGATTAAGAACCATGCGCTGGACCTATTCCTTGAAGATTTAGAACTAATGGATCATCTAATAGCATTTGCAAAAGAATAGAGAAATGAGGCCGATCAAACTGATGCTCAACGAGTAAGTAAGAAGTTGCGATCGTTCGATATTGAAAGCCAAGAAATTGACAAGCTGTTCTGTGTTATGAATCGTAAAAATAGAACAACACATGATAAAATATTAGGGAGATAAGTAAGAAACTAGAAAGGTGATCTAATCGACATACATGTTGAAAAGATAAGAAATCTTATAACGGATGACATGCCCCTAATACGTGACTTCGTTAGACTTGATTGAGAACCATGTGTGCGACCTGTGCACAAAGATTTATCAAATGAATGATCTAATCGCATTCGAAAGAGAACGGAGGCAACTATATTAGCTTAATAACTAAGGATGAAGTGTAATCGTAAGATATTGAGAACTAAGAAAGTCGACTAATCGTAATATATTGTGAGTCGCAAAAGGAGATACAATCAAACAAGATTGAGAACTAATAAAGGAGAAGTTGTGGTATTAGATTTAAAAAGAACCAAGAGCAGGTCGTATTCATTAAAGATATATAATTATAGAGATTATCCAATGTATAAGATAAAGTTCTGATTCTTGAGGCCTATTAATTATGCCTGCACAGTGATTAAGGAAAAAATTGTAATAGTACGATACTGAGAAGAAAGAAAGGGTCTAATCGTACTATATTATGACACAGTAAAGCAAATCTAATCGTAAAGGATTAAAAACTAACAAAGTAGATCGAGTCATATCAGATTTAGAAATAGAACAGTAGTTCTTATATAAGTAAATCTCGTAACTCTTAGATAAACTTAAAATGCGATATTTGATCTAGCTGTGATTATACACCGTGAGTGATAACTACGCATAAAAGAATAAGAACTAAAATATAATATGATGGTTTTGAAGAAATAAGTTAGAAACGAGGCCAAGTATACGTGCTTAATCACAGTGGAAGGAGTTGTACTCGTACGATTTTGAGAACTAAGAAAGGGAACAAATCGTACAAGATGAAATACTAATAACTGGGATCAAGTCGCATAAGATTAAGAAACAAGATAAGGAGTTCTCGACAAAGTACATGTAGAAACATAATAAGTTCTAATGTTTTGTAACAAGTTAAAATGTGATTTAATTATGGCAGATTAAGAACTAAGAATCAGTTCAAATTGAAAAAGACTTTGAACAAAAGATGATTATCTAACCTTAATTGAAAAAGAAGTGAGAAATGATCCCAATTACATCTAGTATGTCATCTTGTACGATTTGTTCCCTTTCTTAGTTCTCAATATCGTGAGTACTAAGAAATCCACTATTTCGAGCTATACAATGAACAACAAAAGGAGACATAACATATGCAATTCAAAGATTAAAGAAAGGAGATTAGTCGTGTAAGATTGTGAAATACGAGAGGAGTTCCAATCATAGCACATCTTATAAAAGATATGAGATCAAATTTAAGGTTCTTTCTTAAGAACATAAATATGTTTTAATAAGAATGGATTAAGAACCATGCGCTGGACCTATTCCTTGAAGATTTAGAACTAATAGATCATCTAATAGCATTTGCAAAATTAGAATAGAGAAATGAGGCCGATCAAACTTGCTCAACGAGTAAGTAAGAAGTTGCGATCGTTCGATATTGAAAGCCAAGAAATTGACAAGCTGTTCTGTGTTATGAATCGTAAAAATAGAACAACACATGATAAATATTAGGGAGATAAGTAAGAAACTAGAAAGGTGGTCTAATCGACATACAAGTTGAAAAAATAAGAATATCTAATAACGGATGATAAGCCCTTAATACGTGACTTGGTTAGACTTGATTGAGAACCATGTGTGGGACCTGTTCACAAAAGATTTAGATCAAATGAATGATCTAATCGCATTCGAAAGAGAACGGAGGCAACTATATTAGCATAATAAGTAAGGAAGAAGTGTAATCGTAAGATATTGAGAACTAAGAAAGTCGACTAATCGTAATATATTGTGAGTCGCAAAAGGAGATACAATCAAACAAGATTGAGAACTAGTAAAGGAGAAGTAGTGGTATTAGATTTAAAAAGAACCAAGAGCGGGTCGATATTTCTATGTCTCTTATACACATCTAGATGTGTCTGGCCAGGAACAGTGCATAGATTTCTGCAAAATTATCATATTAGTTACGAGATTTACTTTTATAAGAAAATTATAATAGTTAATGTACTGAAGAAAGAAAGGGTCTAATCGTACTATATTATGACATAGTAAAGGAGATCTAATCGTACAGATTTAAGAACAAACAAAGTAGATCGAGTCATATCAGATTAAGAAATAAAACCGGAGTTCTTATAAAAGTAAATCTCGTAACTCAAGATAATAACTTAAAATGGGATTTTATTTGGCCAAATTGAGAACCATGAGTGATAACTATACATAAAAGAATAAGAACTGAAATATAATATGATGGTTTTGCAGAAATAAGTGAGAAATGAGGCCAAGTATACGTGCTTAATCACAGTAGAAGGAGTTGTACTCGTGCGATATTGAGAACTAAGAAAGGGAACTAATCATACAAGATTAAATACTAATAACTGGGATCAAGTAAACCTTACATAAGATTAAGAAACAAGAAAGGAGTTCTCAACAAACTACATGTAGAAACACAATAAGTTCTAATAACTCATGTTAACAACGTAAAATGTGATTAAATTATGCTAGATTAAGAACCAAGAATCAGTTCAAATTGAAAAAGACTGTGAACAAAAGATGATTTTCCTAACCTTATTTGAAAAAGAACTGAAAAATGAAGCCAATTACACCTTCTGAAATGACAAAGGAAGAAGTGATAGCCGTACAATATTGAGAACTAAGAAATGCGACTAATCGAGCTATACAATGAACAACAAAATGAGACATAACATATGCAATTCACAGAACAAAGAAGGGATATTAGTCGTGTAAGATTGTGAAATACGAGAGGAGTTCCAATCATAGCACATTTGGAAAAGATATGAGATCAAATTTCACAAGGTAAGAACATAAATATGTTTTACTAAGAGTGGATTAAGAACCATGCGCTGGACCTATTCCTTGAAGATTTAGAACTAATGGATCTTCATCTAATAGCATTTGCAAAAGAATAGAGAAATGAGGCCGATCAAACTTGCTCAACGAGTAAGTAAGAAGTTGCGATCGTTCGATATTGAAAGCCAAGAAATTGACAAGCTGTTCTCGTTATGAATCGTAAAAATAGAACAACACATGATAAAATATTAGGGAGATAAGTAAGAAACTAGAAAGGTGATCTAATCGACATACATGTTGAAAAGATAAGAAATCTTATAACGGTCTCTTATACACATCTATTTCCTTCTCTTATCACGTATTAGGGGCTGTATAAGCTGTCTCTTATACACATCTAGATTTGCTCTTATGAATGATCTAATCGCAGTCGAAAGAGAACGGAGGCAACTATATTAGCTTAATAACTAAGGATGAAGTGTAATCGTAAGATATTGAGAACTAAGAAAGTCGACTAATCGTAATATATTGTGAGTCGCAAAAGGAGATACAATCAAACAAGATTGAGAACTAATAAAGGAGAAGTTGTGGTATTAGATTTAAAGTGCCTATAAGAACCAAGAGCAGGTCGTATTCATTAAAGATATATAATTAAGAGATTATCTGATTCATAAGATAAAACATGTGTGAAAGCTTATCAATTTCTTACCTTTCAATATTATATTTTAGTTCTTATTCTTTTATGCATAGAAGAAAGAAAGGGTCTAATCGTACTATATTATGACACAGTAAAGCAAATCTAATCGTAAAGGATTAAAAACTAACAAAGTAGATCGAGTCATATCAGATTTAGAAATAGAACAGGAGTTCTTATATAAGTAAATCTCGTAACTCAAGATAAACTTAAAATGCGATTGCGTATTTGGTCTCCTTTTGTTGTTCGTTGTATCTGTCTCTTATACACATCTAGATGTGTATAAGAGACAGCTTCAAGAAATAAGTTAGAAATGCGAGGCCAAGTATAAGAGACAGGTGTCATAATATAGTGTGAATAGAAATGCGAACAGGTCTAAGAAAGGGAACAAATCTAGTACAAGATGAAATATGCTAATAACTGGGATGTGTCTAGATAAGATTAAGAAACAAGAAAGGAGTTCTCGAGAAGTGTATCTAGAACACATAATAAGTTCTAATTGACTCATGTAACAAGTTAAAATGTGATTACGATTAGTCGACTTTCTTAGTTCTCAATATCTGTCTCTTATACACAAAGAGACTTTGAACAAAAGATGATTATCTAACCTTAATTGAAAAAGAAGTGAGAAATGAAGCCAATTACACCTTGTTAAATGACAAAGGAAGAAGTGATAACCGTTCAATATTGAGAACTAAGAAATGCGACTAATCGAGCTATACAATGAACAACAAAGACTAATCTGAACATATGCAATTCAAAGAACAAAGAAAGGAGATTAGTCGTGTAAGATTGTGAAATACGAGAGGAGTTCCAATCATAGCACATTTGGAAAAGATATGAGATCAAATTTCACAAGGTAAGAACATAAATATGTTTTAATAAGAATGGATTAAGAACCATGCGCTGGACCTATTCCTCTTCTTGAAGATTTAGAACTAATAGATCATCTAATAGCATTTGCAAAAGAATAGAGAAATGAGGCCGATCAAACTTGCTCAACGAGTAAGTAAGAAGTTGCGATCGTTCGATATTGAAAGCCAAGAAATTGACAAGCTGTTCTGTGTTATGAATCGTAAAAATAGAACAACACATGATAAATATTAGGGAGATAAGTAAGAAACTAGAAAGGTGGTCTAATCGACATACAAGTTGAAAAAATAAGAATATCTAATAACGGATGATAAGCCCTTAATACGTGACTTCTTTAGACTTGATTGAGAACCATGTGTGGGACCTGTTCACAAAAGATTTAGATCTCATGAATGATCTAATCGCATTCGAAAGAGAACGGAGGCAACTATATTAGCTTAATAATTAAGGAAGAAGTGTAATCGTAAGATATTGAGAACTAAGAAAGTCGACTAATCGTAATATATTGTGAGTTGCAAAAGGAGATACAATCAAACAAGATTGGGAACTAGTAAAGGAGAAGTAGTGGTATTACATTTAAAAAGAACCAAGAGCGGCTCGTATTCATTAAAGTTCTTATAATTAAGAGATTATCTGAATCGTATTGTTAGATGTGTATCTCAGGTGTAATTGGCTTCACAAATGATTAAGGAAAAAATTATAAGAGTACGATACTGTGAAGAAAGAAAGAGTCTAATCGTACTATATTATGACATAGTAAAGGAGATCTAATCGTACAGATTTAAGAACTAACAAACTAGATCGAGTAATATCAGATTAAGAAATAAAACCGGAGTTCTTATAAAAGTAAATCTCGTAACTCAAGATAAGAACTTAAAATGGGATTTTATTTGGCCAAATTGTGAACCATGAGTGATAACTGTACATAAAAGAATAAGAACTGAAATATAATATGGTGGTTTTGCAGAAATAAGTGAGAAATGAGGCCAAGTATACGTGCTTAATCACAGTGGAAGGAGTTGTACTCGTACGATATTGAGAACTAAGAAAGGGAACTACGAATCATACAGGATTAAATACTAATCCCACTTATTATCTTATAACATAAGATTAAGAAACAAGAAACCTTTCTCATCAAAGTTATGTAGAAACACAATCTTTTCTACATAACTCATGCTTAACAACGTAAAATGTATTTCTTATTATGTGTCTTTTCTACCAAGTATCAGTTCTTAATTGAAACAGATTCTTGGATCTCCTTCTCTGTCTCTTATACACATAATTTGCAAAAGAACTGAGAAGTGAAGCCAATTACACCTTGTATAATGGCAAAGGAAGAAGTGATAATCGTACAATATTGAGAACTAAGAAAATGTGACTAATCGAGCTATACAATACAACAGAAGGAGACTAACATATCTTATTTCACATAACAAAGAAAGGAGATTAGTCGTGTAAGATTATGAAATATGAGAGAAGTTCCAATCATAGCACATTTGGAAAAGATATGAGATCTTCACAAGGTAATACCTCTCACAAATATGTTTTAATAGATCATTCATTAAGAACTGCTAGCATGGACCTATTCCTTCTTGATCTTCACTTATTACTTCATCTAATAGCATTTTATAGCTGAATCTTAGAAATTAGGCCGATCAAACATCCTGTACGAGTTAGTAAGAAGTTGCGATCGTTCGATACTGAGAGCCAAGAAATTGACAAGTTGTTCTATGTTATGAATCGAAAAACCAGAACAACACATGATAAAATTTTAGGAAGATAAGTAAGAAACTAGAAAGGTGGTCTAATCGACATACAAGTTGAAAAAATAAGAATATCTAATACGAACGATAAGCAACTTAATACTGACTTGGTTAGACTTGATTGAGAACCATGTGTGGGACCTGTTCACAAAAGATTTAGATCAAATGAATGATCTAATCGCATTCGAAAGAGAACGGAGGCAACTATATTAGCATAATAAGTAAGGAAGAAGTGTAATCGTAAGATATTGCATTTCTAAGAAAGTCGACTAATCGTAATATATTGTGAGTCGCAAAAGGAGATACAATCAAACAAGTTTATCTTATACATTCAGATGATGCCTCTTAATTATATATCTTTAATGATTAAGGAAAAAATTCTTAGTACGATACTGTGATCTGTAGAAAGGGTCTAATCGTACTATATTATGACATAGTAAAGGAGATCTAATCGTACAGATTTAAGAACAAACAAAGTAGATCGAGTCATATCAGATTAAGAAATAAAACGTGAGTTCTTATAAAAGTAAATCTCGTAACTCAAGATAATAACTTAAAATGGGATTTTATTTGGCCAAATTGAGAACCATGAGTGATAACTATACATTTTATTGATCAGAAATGAAATATTACTGAAAATCTTAAGAGGAAAAATGAAAGATTTAAATATAGTTTTGCTTAATCACAGTAGAAGGAGTATTACTCGTACGACTGTTTGTTCTTAAATCTGTACGATTATTGAGAACTAAGAAAGGGAACTAATCATACAAGATTAAATACTAATAACTGGGATCAAGTAACATAAGATTAAGAAACAAGAAAGGAGTTCTCAACAAACTACATGTAGAAACACAATAAGTTCTAATAACTCATGTTAACAACGTAAAATGTGATTAAATTATGCTAGATTAAGAACCAAGAATCAGTTCAAATTGAAAAAGACTGTGAACAAAAGATGATTTTCCTAACCTTACTTGAAAAAGAACTAAAAAATGAAGCCAATTACACCTTCTGAAATGACAAAGGAAGAAGTGATAGCCGTACAATATTGAGAACTAAGAAATGCGACTAATCGAGCTATACAATGAACAACAAAATGAGACATAACATATGCAATTCACAGAACAAAGAAGGGAGATTAGTCGTGTAAGATTGTGAAATACGAGAGGAGTTCCAATCATAGCACATTTGGAAAAGATATGAGATCAAATTTCACAAGGTAAGAACATAAATATGTTGATTACTAAGAATGGATTAAGAACCATGCGCTGGACCTATTCCTTGAAGATTTAGAACTAATAGATCATCTAATAGCATTTGCAAAAGAATAGAGAAATGAGGCCGATCAAACTTGCTCAACGAGTAAGTAAGAAGTTGCGATCGTTCGATATTGAAAGCCAAGAAATTGACAAGCTGTTCTGTGTTATGAATCGTAAAAATAGAACAACACATGATAAAATATTAGGGAGATAAGTAAGAAACTAGAAAGGTGATCTAATCGACATACATGTTGAAAAGATAAGAAATCTTATAACGGATGACATGCCCCTAATACGTGACTTGGTTAGACTTGATTGAGAACCATGTGTGGGACCTGTGCACAAAAGATTTAGCTCAAATGAATGATCTAATCGCATTCGAAAGAGAACGGAGGCAACTATATTAGCTTAATAACTAAGGATGAAGTGTAATCGTAAGATATTGAGAACTAAGAAAGTCGACTAATCGTAATATATTGTGAGTCGCACAAAAGGAGATACAATCAAACAAGATTGAGAACTAATAAAGGAGAAGTTGTGGTATTAGATTTAAAAAGAACCAAGAGCAGGTCGTATTCATTAAAGATATATAATTAAGAGATTATCTGAATGTATAAGATAAAGAACTGAGAAATGAGGCCTATTAATTATGCCTGCACAATGATTAAGGAAAAAATTGTAATAGTACGATACTGAGAAGAAAGAAAGGGTCTAATCGTACTATATTATGACACAGTAAAGCAAATCTAATCGTAAAGGATTAAAAACTAACAAAGTAGATCGAGTCATATCAGATTTAGAAATAGAACAGGAGTTCTTATATAAGTAAATCTCGTAACTCAAGATAAACTTAAAATGCGATCTGATTTGGCCAAATTAAGAACCGTGAGTGATAACTACGCATAAAAGAATAAGAACTGTGTATAATATGATGGTTTTGAAGAAATATTATTAGACCATGAGAGATGAGTGTGATCATCCAGCACGGGATAGACCCTTTCAATTTGAACTAAGAGACAGTTCTTAATTGATAATTCTGTCTTTTGTACACATCTATGATTATGTCTCCTTTCTTATCGTTCGAGACAATCTTACAATTACACCTTGTTAAATGACAAAGGAAGAAGTGATAACCGTTCAATATTGAGAACTAAGAAATGCGACTAATCGAGCTATACAATGAACAACAAAAGGAGACATAACATATGCAATTCAAAGAACAAAGAAAGGAGATTAGTCGTGTAAGATTGTGAAATACGAGAGGAGTTCCAATCATAGCACATTTGGAAAAGATATGAGATCAAATTTCATAAGGTTCTAAGAACATAAATATGTTTTAATAAGAATGGATTAAGAACTATGCGTTGGACCTATTCCTTGAAGATTTAGAACTAATACATCATCTAATAGCATTAGCAAAAGTATAGAGAAATGAGGCCGATCAAACTTCCTCTACGAGTAAGTAAGAAGTTGCGATCGTTCGATATTGAGAGCCAAGAAATTGACAAGCTGTTCTGCGTTATGAATCGGAAAACCAGAACAACACATGATAAAATATTAGGGAGATAAGTAAGAAACTAGAAAGGTTGTCTAATCGACATCCATGTTGAAAAGATAAGAATATCTAATAACAGATGATAAGCCCTTAATACGTGACTTAGTTAGACTAGATTGAGAACCATGTGTGGGACCTGTGCACAAAAGATTTAGATCAAATGAATGATCTAATCGCATTCGAAAGAGAACGGAGGCAACCATATTAGCTTAATAACTAAAGAAAGAAGTGTAATCATAAGATATTGAGAACTAAGAAAGTCGACTATTAATCGTAATATATTGTTAGTCGGAAAAGGAGATACAACAATCAAACCAGATTGAGAACTAATAAAGGAGAAGTAGTGGTATTAGATTTAAAAAGAACCAAGAGCGAGTCGTATTCATTCAAGATTTGTAATTAAGAGATTATCTAATCGTATAAGTAAAAGAACTGAGAAATGAGGCCTATTAATTATCCCTGCACAATGATTAAGGAAGAAATTGTAATAGTACGATACTGAGAAGAAAGAAAGGGTCTAATCGAACTATATTATGACACAGTAAAGTGGATCTAATCGTACAGGATTAATACCTTACAAAGTACATCGAGTCATATCAGATTAAGAACTTATGGATTTCTTCTGATTAAAGTAAATCTCGTAATTCAAGATAAGAACTTAAAATGCGATTTGATTTTGCCAAATTGAGAACCATCATTCTAACTTTGCATCTAGAATCTGAACTATTATACACATACGATGTGTTTGAAGAGTATAGTGAGAAAGGAGGCCAAGGTCCAGCGCATGGTGCGACATGATCCCATCTAAATACTAATAAGTTGGGATCACATGCATAAGTTTAAGAAAAACAAGAAAGGAGTTCTCAACAAAGTACATGTAGAAACTTAATAAGTTCTAATAACTCATGATAACAACGTAAAATGTGATTTAATTATGCTAGATTAAGGACCAAGAATCAGTTCAAATTGAAAAAAAATTGGAGCAAAAGATGATTATCTAACCTTATTTGAAAAAGAACTGAGAACTGAAGCCAATTACACCTTGTATAATGACAAAGGAAGAAGCGATAATCGTACAATATTGAGAACTAAGAAATGATGTCTCTTATACAATGAACAACAAAAGGAGACATAACTTATGCAATTCACAGAACAAAGAAAGGAGATTAGTCGTGTAAGATTATGAAATATGAGACGAGTTCCAATCATAGGACATTTGGAAAAGATGTATGAGATCAAATTTCACAAGGTAAGAACATAAATAGGTTTTAATAAGAATGGATTAAGAACCAAGCGCTGGACCTATTCCATGAAGATTTAGAACTAAAACATCATTGAATAGCATTTCCAAAGAATGTAGAAATGCGGCAGATCAAACTTGCTTTACGAGTAAGGAAGAAGTTGCGATCGTTCGATAATGAGAGCCAAGAAATTGACTTACTGTTCTATGTTATGAATAGCTAAAGGAGAACACATGATAAAATATTAGGGAGATAATTAAGAAACTAGAAAGGTGATCTAATCGACATACATGTTTAAAATATGGGAATATCTAATAACGGATGATATGCCCCTATTACGTGACTTAGTCAGACTAGATTGAGAACCATGTGTGGGACCTGTGCACAAAAGATTTAGATCAAATGAATGATCTAATCGCATTCGAAAGAGAATGGAGGCAACCATATTAGCTTAATAACTATGAAAGAAGTGTAATCGTAAAACATAGTGAGAACAAAGAAAGTCGACCAATCGTAATATATTGTTAGTCGGAAAAGGAGATACAACAATCAAACAAAATTGAGAACTAATAAGGGAGAAGTAATGGTATTAGATTTAAATAGAACCAAGAGCGGGTCGTATTCATTAAAGATTTATAATTGAGAGATTATCTATTCGTATTAGAAAAAGAACTGAGAAACGAGGCCTATTAATTGTCCCTGCACAATGATTATGGAAGAAATTGTAATAGTACGATACTGAGAAGAAAGAAAGGGTCTAATCGAACTGTATTATGACACAGTAAAGTGGATCTAATCGTACAGGATTAAGAACTAACAAAGTACATCGAGTCATATCAGATTAAGAAATAGAACTGGAGTTCTTATAAAAGTAAATCTCGTAACTCAAGATAAGAACTTAAAATGTGATTTGTTTGGCCAAATTAAGAACCATGAGTGATAACTATGCATAAAAGAATAAGAACTAAATTATAATATGATGGTTTCTTTCTTGAAGAAATACTTGAGAAATGAGGCCAAGTATACGTGCTTAATCACAGTGGAAGGAGTTGTACTCGTACGATATTGAGAACTAAGAAAGGGGACAAATCGTACAAGATTAAATACTAATAACTTGGATCAAGTCGCATAAGATTAAGAAACAAGAAAGGAGTTCTCAACAAAGTACATGTAGAAACATAATAAGTTCTAATAACTCATGATAACAACGTACAATGTGATTTAATTATGCAAGATTAAGAACCAAGAATCAGTTCAAATTGAAAAAGACTTTGAGCAAAAGATGATTATCTAAACTTATTTGAAAAAGAACTGAGAAATGAAGCCAATTACACCCTGTATAATGACAACGGAAGAAGTGATAACCGTACAATATTGAGAACAAAGAAATACTACTAATCGA
Organism: Cinchona pubescens; assembly: GCA_025175665.1. NCBI lineage: Eukaryota > Viridiplantae > Streptophyta > Magnoliopsida > Gentianales > Rubiaceae > Cinchona > Cinchona pubescens. Next base: position 127,038 of record JANKKI010000446.1, read on the forward strand.
GCTATACAATGAACAACAAAAGGAGACATAACATATGCAATTCACAGAACAAAGAAAGGAGATTAGTCGTGTAAGATTGTGAAATATGAGAGGATGTTAATGATTGTTCCAATCGTAATATATTGTTAGTCGGAAAAGGAGATACAACAATCAAACAAGATTGAGAACTAATAAAGGAGAAGTTGTGGTAATAGATTTAAAAAGAACCAAGAGCGGGTCGTATTCATTAAAGATTTATAATTAAGAGATTATCTAATCGTATAAGAAAAAGAACTGAGAAATGAGGCCTATTAATTATCCCTTCACAATGATTAAGGAAGAAATTGTAATAGTACGATACCGAGAAGAAAGAAAGGGTCTAATCTTACTATATTATGACACAGTAAAGGAGATCTAATCGTACAGGATTAAGAACTAACAAAGTAGATCGAGTCGTATCAGATTAATAAATAGAACAGGAGTTCTTATAAAAGTAAATCTCATAACTCAAGATAAGAACTTAAAATGCGATTTGTTTGGCCAAATTAAGAACCATGAGTGATAACTATGCATAAAAGAATAAGAACTAAAATATAATATGATGGTTTCGAAGAAATACTTGAGAAATGAGAGCCAAGTTTACGTGCTTAATCACAGTGGAAGGAGTTGCACTCGTACGATATTGAGAACTTAGAAAAGGGACAAATCGTACAAGATAAAATACTAATAACTTGGATCAAGTCGCATAAGATTAAGAAACAAGAAAGGAGTTCTCAACAAAGTACATGTAGAAACACAATAAGTTCTAATAACTCATGATAACAACGTACAATGTGATTTAATTATGCAAGATTAAGAAATAAGAATCAGTTCAAATTGAAAAACACTTTGAGCAAAAGATGATTATCTAAACTTATTTGAAAAAGAACTGAGAAAATGAAGCCAATTACACCCTATATAATGACAAAGGAAGAAGTGATAACCGTACAATATTGAGAACTGTCTCTTACTACTAATCGAGCAATACAATGAACAACTAAAGGAGACATAACATGTGCAATTCACAGAACAAAGAAAGGAGATTAGTCGTGTAAGATTGTGAAATATGAGAGGAGTTCCAATCATAGCACATTTTGGAAAAGATATGAGATCAAATTTCACAAGGTAAGAACATAAATATGTTTTAATAAGAATGGATTAAGAACCATGCGCCGGACCTATTCCTTGAAGATTTTGAACTAATACATCATCTAATAGCATTTGCAAAAGAACAGAGAAATGAGGCCTATCAAACTTGCTTTACGAGTAAGGAAGAAGTTGCGATCATTCGATAATGAGAGCCAAGAAATTGACTAACTATTCTATGTTATGATTCGCAAAAGGAGAACACATGATAAAATATTAGGGAGATAATCAAGAAATTCGAAACGTGATCTAATCGACATACATGTTAAAAAGACGAGAATATCTAATAACGGATGATAAGCCCCTAATACGTGACTTTGTTAGACTAGATTGAGAACCATGTGTGGGACCTGTGCACAAAAGATTTATATCAAATGAATGATCTAATCGCATTCGAAAGAGAACGGAGGCAACCATATTAGCTTAATAACTAAGGAAGAAGTGTAATCGTAAGATACCGAATTGAGAACTAAGAAAGTCGACTAATCGTAATATATTGTTATTCGGAAAAGGAGATACAACAATCAAACAAGATTGAGAACTAATAAAGGAGAAGTTGTGGTATTACATTTAAAAAGAACCAAGAGCGGGTCGTATTCATTAAAGATTTATAATTAAGAGATTATCTAATCGTATAAGAAAAAGAACTGAGAAATGAGGCCTATTAATTATCCCTGCACAACGATTAAGGAAGAAATTGTAATAGTATGATACCGAGAAGAAAGAAAGGTTCTTATTGTACAATATTATGATACAGTAAAGGAGATCTAATCGTACAACATTAAGAACTAACAAAGTAGATCGAGTCATATCAGATTAAGAAATAGAACAGCAGTTCTTATAAAATTAAATTTCGTAACTCAAGATAAGAACTTAAAATGTTTTAATAAGAATGGATATAAGAACCATGCTCTTATACCTATTCCTTGAAGATTTAGAACTAATACATCATCTAATAGCATTTGCAACCTATTCCTAAGAATAGAGAAATGAGGCCGATCAAACTTGCTTTACGAGTAAGGAAGAAGTTGCGATCGTTCGATAATGAGAGCCAAGAACTTGACTAACTGTTCTATGTTATGAATCGTAAAAGGAGAACACATGATAAAATATTAGGGAGATAATTAAGAAATTAGAGAGGTGATCTAATCGACATAAATGTTGAAAAGATTAGAATATCTAATAACGGATGATAAGCCCCTAATACGTGACTTTTCATTAGACTAGATTGAGAACCATGTGTGGGACCTGTGCACAAAAGATTTATATCAAATGAATGATCTAATCGCATTCGAAAGAGAACGGAGGCAACCATATTAGCTTAATAACTAAGGAAGAAGTGTAATCGTAAGATAAGTCGACTAATCGTAATATATTGTTAGTCGGAAAAGGAGATACAACAATCAAACAAGATTGAGAACTAATAAAGGAGAAGAAGTGGTATTAGATTTAAAAAGAACCAAGAGCGGGTCGTATTCATTTCTTCAAGATTTGTAATTAAGAGATTATCTAATCGTATAAGCAAAAGAACTAAGAAATGAGGCCTATTAATTATCCCTGCACAATGATTAAGGAATAAATTGTAATAGTACGATACTGAGAAGAAAGAAAGGGTCTAATCGTACTATATTATGGCACAGTAAAGGAGATCTAATCCTACAACATTAAGAACTAACAAAGTAGATCGAGTCATATCAGATTAAGAAATATAGAACAGGAGTTCTTATAAAAGTAAATCTCGTAACTCAAGATAAGAACTTAAAATGTGATTTGATTTGGCCAAATTAAGAACCGTGAGTGATATCTACGCATAAAAGAATAAGAACTAAAATATAATATGATGGTTTCGAAGAAATAATTGAGAAATGAGGCCAAGTATACTTGCTTAATCACAGTGGAAGGAGTTGTACTATATTCATTTCTGTACTCTTAATAATTTCATCTTAATAAGAGACTACTCCTTGTCTAAGATCAAGTCTATTATATTAAGATTAAGAAACAAGAAAGGAGTTCTCAACAAAGTACACATAGAAACATAATAAGTTCAAATAACTCATGCTAACAACGTAAAATGTGATTTAATTATGCTAGATTAAGAACCAAGAATCAGTTCAAATTGAAAAAGACTTTGAGCAAAAGATGATTATCTAACCCTATTTGAAAAAGATCTGAGAAATGAAGCCAATTACACCTTGTATAATGGCAAAGGTAGAAGTGATAACCGTACAATATTGAGAACTAAGAAATACGACTAATCGAGCTATACAATGAACAACAAAAGGAGACATAACATATGCAATTCACAGAACAAAGAAAGGAGATTAGTCGTGTAAGATTGTGAAATATGAGAGGAGTTCCAATCGTATTGTTAGTCGGAAAAGGAGATACAACAATCAAACAAGATTGAGAACTAATAAAGGAGAAGTTGTGGTAATAGATTTAAAAAGAACCAAGAGCGGGTCATATTCATTAAAGATTTATAATTAGAAGAGATTATCTAATCGTATAAGAAAAAGAACTGAGAAATGAGGCCTATTAATTATCCCTTCACAATGATTAAGGAAGAAATTGTAATAGTACGATACCGAGAAGTAAGAAAGGGTCTAATCGTACAATATTATGACACAGTAAAGGAGATCTAATCGTACAGGATTAAGAACTAACAAAGTAGATCGAGTCATATCAGATTAATAAATTGAACAGAAGTTCTTATAAAAGTAAATCTCATAACTCAAGATAAGAACTTAAAATGCGATTTGTTTGGCCAAATTAAGAACCATGAGTGATAACTATGCATAAAAGAATAAGAACTAAAATATAATATGATGGTTTCGAAGAAATACTTGAGAAATGAGGCCAAGTATACGTGCTTAATCACAGTGGAAGGAGTTGCATTCGTACGATATTGAGAACTAAGAAAAGGGACAAATCGTACAAGATAAAATACTAATAACTTGGATCAAGTCGCATAAGATTAAGAAACAAGACATCAAAGGAGTTCTCAACAAAGTACATGTAGAAACACAATAAGTTCTAATAACTCATGATAACAACGTACAATGTGATTTAATTATGCAAGATTAAGAACCAAGAATCAGTTCAAATTGAAAAACACTTTGAGCAAAAGATGATTATCTAAACTTATTTGAAAAAGAACTGAGAAAATGAAGCCAATTACACCCTATATAATGACAAAGGAAGAAGTGATAACCGTACAATATTGAGAACTGAGAAATACTACTAATCGAGCAATACAATGAACAACTAAAGGAGACATAACATGTGCAATTCACAGAACAAAGAAAGGAGATTAGTCGTGTAAGATTGTGAAATATGAGAGGAGTTCCAATCATAGCACATTTGGAAAAGATATGAGATCAAATTTCACAAGGTAAGAACATAAATATGTTTTAATAAGAATGGATTAAGAACCATGCGCCGGACCTATTCCTTGAAGATTTTGAACTAATACATCATCTAATAGCATTTGCAAAGAGAACAGAGAAATGAGGCCTATCAAACATGCTTTACGAGTAAGGAAGAAGTTGCGATCATTCGATAATGAGAGCCAAGAAATTGACTAACGGTTCTATGTTATGAATCGCAAAAGGAGAACACATGATAAAATATTAGGGAGATAATTAAGAAATTCGAAACGTGATCTAATCGACATACATGTTAAAAAGACGAGAATATCGAATAACGGATGATAAGCCACTAATACGTGACTTTGTTAGACTAGATTGAGAACCATGTGTGGGACCTGTGCACAAAAGATTTATATCAAATGAATGATCTAATCGCATTCGAAAGAGAACGGAGGCAACCATATTAGCTTAATAACTAAGGAAGAAGTGTAATCGTAAGATATTGAGAACTAAGAAAGTCGACTAATCGTAATATATTGTTATTCGGAAAAGGAGATACAACAATCAAACAAGATTGAGAACTAATAAAGGAGAAGTTGTGGTATTACATTTAAAAAGAACCAAGAGCGGGTCGTATTCATTAAAGTTTTATAATTTAATTTTATCCACTTCTTCTCCTTTATTAGCTGTCTCTTATACACATCTAGATGTGTATAAGAGACAGTCTTAATATTGTACAATAAGAACCTTTCTTTCTTAAAAGGTTCTTATTGTACAATATTATGATACAGTAAAGGAGATCTAATCGTACAACATTAAGAACTAACAAAGTAGATCGAGTCATATCAGATTAAGAAATAGAACAGCAGTTCTTATAAAATTAAATTTCGTAACTCAAGATAAGAACTTAAAATGTTTTAATAAGAATGGATTAAGAACCATGCGCTGGACCTATTCCTTGAAGATTTAGACCTAATACATCATCTAATAGCATTTGCAAAAGAATAGAGAAATGAGGCCGATCAAACTTGCTTTACGAGTAAGGAAGAAGTTCCGATCGTTCGATAATGAGAGCCAAGAACTTGACTAACTGTTCTATGTTATGAATCGTAAAAGGAGAACACATGTGTATAAAATATTAGGGAGATAATTAAGAAATTAGAGAGGTGATCTTATCGACATAAATGTTGAAAAGATTAGAATATCTAATAACGGATGATAAGCCCCTAATACGTGACTCAGTTAGACTAGATTGAGAACCATGTGTGGGACTCGGTATCATACTATTACAATTTCTTCCTTAATCTAATCGTATATCGAAAGATGTACGGAGGCAACCATATTAGCTTAATAACTAAGGAAGAAGTGTAATCGTAAGATAAGTCGACTAATCGTAATATATTGTTAGTCGGAAAAGGAGATACAACAATCAAACAAGATTGAGAACTAATAAAGGAGAAGAAGTGGTATTAGATTTAAAAAGAACCAAGAGCGGGTCGTATTCATTCAAGATTTGTAATTAAGAGATTATCTAATCGTATAAGCAAAAGAACTAAGAAATGAGGCCTATTAATTATCCCTGCACAATGATTAAGGAAGAAATTGTAATAGTACGATACTGAGAAGAAAGAAAGGGTCTTCTCTAATCGTACTATATTATGGCACAGTAAAGGAGATCTAATCCTACAACATTAAGAACTAACAAAGTAGATCGAGTCATATCAGATTAAAAATATAGAACAGGAGTTCTTATAAAAGTAAATCTCGTAACTCAAGATAAGAACTTAAAATGCGATTTGATTTGGCCAAATTAAGAACCGTGAGTGATATCTACGCATAAAAGAATAAGAACTAAAATATAATATGATGGTTTCGAAGAAATAATTGAGAAATGAGGCCAAGTATACTTGCTTAATCACAGTGGAAGGAGTTGTACTCGTACGATATTGAAAAACTAAGAAAGGGGACAAATCGTACAAGATTAAATACTAATAACTGGGATCAAGTCGCTTAAGATTAAGAAACAAGAAAGGAGTTCTCAACAAAGTACACATAGAAACATAATAAGTTCAAATAACTCATGCTAACAACGTAAAATGTGATTTAATTATGCTAGATTAAGAACCAAGAATCAGTTCAAATCTGATGAAAAAGACTTTGAGCAAAAGATGATTATCTAACCCTATTTGAAAAAGATCTGAGAAATGAAGCCAATTACACCTTGTATAATGGCAAAGGTAGAAGTGATAACCGTACAATATTGAGAACTAAGAAATACGACTAATCGAGCTATACAATGAACAACAAAAGGAGACATAACATATGCAATTCACAGAACAAAGAAAGGAGATTAGTCGTGTAAGATTGTGAAATATGAGAGGAGTTCCAATCATAGCACATTTGGAAAAGATATGAGATCAAATTTCACAAGGTAAGAACATAAATATGTTTTAATAAGAATAGATTAAGAACCATGCGCTGGACCTATTCCTTGAAGATTTAGAACTAATACATCATCTAATAGCATTTGCAAAAGAATAGAGAAATGAGGCCGATCAAACTTGCTTTACGAGTAAGTAAGAAGTTGAGATCGTTCAATAATGAGAGCCAAGAAATTGACTAACTGTTCTATGTTATGAATCGCAACAAGGAGAACATATGAGAAAATATTAGGGAGATAATTAATAACCTAGAAAGGTGATCTAATCGACATACTTGTTGAAAAGATGAGAATATCTAATGACGGATGATAAGCCCCTAATACGTGACTTAGTTAGACTAGATTGAGAACCATGTGTGGGACCTGTGCACAAAAGATTTAGATCAAATGAATGATCTAATCGCATTCGAAAGAGAACGGAGGCAACCATATTATCTTAACAACTAAGGAAGAAGTGTAATCGTAAGATATTGAGAACAAAGAAACTCGACTAATCGTAATATATTGTTAGTCGGAAAAAGAGATACGACAATCAAACAAAATTGAGAACTAATAAAGGAGAAGTAGTGGTATTACATTTAAAAAGAACCAAGAGCGGGTCGGATTTATTAAAGATTTATAATTAAGAGATTACCTAATCGTATAAGAAAAAGAACTGAGAAATGATGCCTATTAATTATCCCTGCACAATGATTAAGGAAGAAATTGTAATAAGTACGATACAGAGAAGAAAGAAAGGGTCTAATCGTACTATATTATGACACAGTAAAGGAGATCTAGTCGTACAGGAATTAGAACTACCAAAGTAGATCGAGTCATATCAAATTAAGAAATGGAACAGGAGTTCTTAGAAAAGTAATCTCGTAACTCAAGATAAGAACTCAAAATGTTTTCATAAGAATGGATTAAGAACCATGCGCTGGACCTGTTCCTTGAAGATTTAGAACTAATACATCATCTAATAGCATTTCCAAAAGAATAGAGAAATGAAGCCAATTACCGTACAATATTGAGAACTAAGAAAATACGACTAACCGAGCTATACAATAAACAACAAAAGGAGACATAACGTATGCAATTCACATAACAAAGAAAGGAGATTAGTCGTGTAAGATTGTGAAATATGAGAGGAGTTCCAATCATAGCACATTTGGAAAAGATATGAGATCAAATTTCACAAGATAAGAACATAAATATGTTTTAATAAGAATGGATTAAGAACCATGCGCTGGACCTATTCTTTGAAGATTTAGTAGATCATCTAATAGCATTTGCAAAAGAATAGAGAAATGAGGCCGATCAAACTTGCTTTACGAGTAACGAAGAAGTTACGATCGTTCGATAATGAGAGCCAAGAAATTGACTAACTGTTCTATGTATGAATCGTAAAAGGAGAACACATGACAGAATATTAGGGAGATAATTAAGAAAAACAAGAAAGGTGATCTAATCGACATACATGTCCAAAAGATGAGAATATCTAATAACGGATGATAAGCCCCTAATACGTGACTTAGTTAGACTAGATTGAGAACCATGTGTGGGACCAGTGAACAAAAGATTTAGATCAAATGAATGATCTAATCGCATTCGAAAAAGAACGGAGGCAACCATGTTAGTTTAACAACTAAGGAAGAAGTGTAATCGTAAGATATTGAGAACTAAGAAAGTCGACTAATCGTAATATATTTTTAGTCGGAAAAGGAGATACAACAATGCAAATAAGATTGGGAACTAATAAAGGAGTAGTTGTGGTATTAGATTTAAAAAGAACCAAGAGCGGGTCATATTTATTAAAGATTTGAAATTAAGAGATTTTCTAATCGAATAAGAAAAACAACTGAGAAATGAGGCCTATTAATTATGCCTTCACAATGATGGAGGAAGAAATTGTAATAGTACGATACTGAGAAGAAAGAAAGGGTCTAATCGTACTATATTATGACACAGTAAAGGAGATTTAATCGTACAGCATTAAGAACTAACAAAGTTGATCGAGTCATATCAGATTAAGATATAGAACAGGAGTCTTAAAAAAGTAAATCTCGTAACTCAAGATAAGAACTTAAAATGCGATTTGTTTGGCCAAATTAAGAACCATGAGTGATAACTATGCATAAAAGAATAAGAACTAAAATATAATATGATTGTTTCGAGGAAATAATTGAGAAATGAGGCCAAGTATACGTGCATAATCACAGTGGAAGGAGTTGTACTCCGTACGATATTGAGAACTAAGAAAGGGGACAAATCGTACAAGATTAAAAACTAATAACTAGGATCAAGTCGCATAAGATTAAGAAACAAGAAAGGAGTTCTCAACAAAGTACATGTAGAAACATAATAAGTTCTAATAACTCATGATAACAACGTAAAATGAGATTTAACTATGCTAGATTAAAAACCAAGAATCAGTTCAAATTGAAAAAGACTTTGAGGAAAAGATGATTATCTAACCTTATTTGAAAAATAACTGAGAAATGAAGCCAATTAAATCGTGTATAATGACAAAGGGAGAAGTGATAACCGTACAATATTGAGAACTAAGAAATATGACTAATTGAGCTGTACAATGAACAACAAAAGGAGATAATATGCAATTCACAGAAGAAAGAAAGGAGATTAGTCTGGTAAGATTGTGAAATATGAGAGGAGTTCCAATCATAGCACATTTGGAAAAGATATGAGATCAAATTTCACAAGGTAAGAACATAAATATGTCACTTTAATAAAAATGGATTAAGAACCATACGCTGGACCTATTCCTTGTACATTTAGAACTAATACATCATCTAATAGCATTTGCAAAAGAATAGAGAAATGAGGCCGATCAAACTTGCTTTACGAGTAAGTAAGAAGTTACGATCGTTCGTTAATGAGAGCCAAGAAATTGACTAACTGTTCTATGTGATGAATCGCAAAAGGAGAACACATGATAAAATATTAGGGAGATAATTAAGAAACTAGAAAGGTGATCTAATCGACATACATGTCCAAAAGATGAGAATATCTAATAACGGATGATAAGCCCCTATCTACGTGACTTAGTTAGACTAGATTGAGAACCATGTGTGGGACCAGTGAACAAAAGATTTAGATCAAATGAATGATCTAATCGCATTCGAAAGAGAACGGAGGCAACCATGTTAGCTTAACAACTAAGGAAGAAGTGTAATCGTAAGATATTGAGAACTAAGAAAGTCGACTAATCGTAATATATTGTTAGTCTCTCTAGGAAAAGTTGATACAACAATCAAACAAGATTGAGAACTAATAAAGGAGAATTAGTGGTATTACATTTAAAAAGAACCAAGTGCGGGTCGTGTTTATAAAAATTTATAATTAAGAGATTATCCAATCGTATAAGAAAAAGAACTGAGAAATGAGGCCTATTAATTATCCCTGCACAATGATTAAGGAATAAATTGTAATAGTACGATACTGAGAAGAAAGAAAGGGTCTAATCGTACTATATTATGACACAGTAAAGGGAATCTAATAGTATAGGAATTAGAACTATCAAAGTAGATCGAGTCATATCAGATTAAGAAATAGAACAGGAGTCTTATAAAAGTAAATCTCGTAACTCAAGATAAGAACTTAAAATGCGATTTGATTTGGCCAAATTAAGAACCGTGAGTGATAACTAAGCATAAAAGAATAAGAACTAAAATATAATATGTTGGTTTCGACGAAATAATTGAGAAATGAAGTCAAGTATACGTGCTTAATCACAGTGTGGAAGGAGTTGTACTCGTTTGATATGGAAAACTAAGAAAGGGGAAAATCGTACAACATTAAATACTAATAACTGGGATCAAGTCGAATAAGATTTACAAACAAGAAAGGAGTTCTCAACAAAGTACATGTAGAAATATAATACGTTCTAATAATTCAAGATAACAACGTAAAATGTGATTTAATTATGCTAGATTAAGAACCAAGAATCAGTTCAAATTGAAAAAGACTTTGAACAAAAGAAGAATATCTAACCTTATTTGAAAAAGAACTGAGAAATTAAGCCAATTACACCTTGTATAATGAGAAAGGATGAAGTGTATCCGTACAATATTGAGAACTAAGAAATACGACTAATCGAGCTATATAATGAACAACAAAAGGAGACATAACATATGCAATTCAAAGAACAAAGAATGGAGATTAGTCGTGTAAGATTATGAAACATGAGAGGAGTTCCAATCATAGCACATTTGGAAAAGATATGAGATCAAATTTCACAAGTGGTAAGAACATAAATGTGTTTTAATAAGAATCGATTAAGAACCATGTGCTGGACCTATTCTTTGAAGATTTAGAACTAATACATCATCTAATAGCATTTCCAAAAGAATAGAGAAATGAGGCCGATCAAAATTGCTTTATTAGTAAGGAAGAAGTTGCGATCGTTCGATATTGAGAGCCAAGAAATTGACTAACTATTCTACGTTATAAATCGCAAAAGGAGAACACATGATAAAATATTAGGGAGATAATTAAGAAACTAGAAAGGTGATCTAATCGACATACATGTTGAAAAGATGAGAATATCTAATAACGAATTATAAGCCCCGAATACGTGACTTAGTTAGACTAGATTGAGAACCATGTGTGGGACCTGTGAACAAAAGATTTAGATCAAATGAATGATCTAATCGCATTCGAAAGAGAACGGAGGCAACCATGTTAGCTTAACAACTAAGGAAGAAGTGTAATCGTAAGATATTGAGAACTAAGAAAGTCGACTTTCTATAATCGTAAAATATTGTTGGTCGGAAAAGGAGATACAACAATTTATTTGTTGAGAATCTAATAAAGGAGAAGTAGTGCTATTAGATTTAAAAAGAACCTAGAGCGAGTTGTATTCATTAAAGATTTATAATTAAGAGATTATCTAATTGTATAAGAAAAAGAACTGAGAAATGAGGCCTATTAATTATCCCTGCACAATGATTAAGGAAGAAATTGTAATAGTACGATACTGAGAAGAAAGAAAGGGCCTAATCGTACTATACTATGACACAGTAAAGGAGATCTAACCGTACGGGATTAAGAACTAACAAAGTAGATCGAGTCATATCAGATTAAGAAATAGAACAGGAGTTTTTAAAAAAGTAAATCTCGTAACTCAAGATAAGAACTTAAAATGCGATTTGATTTGGCCAAATTAAGAACCGTGAGTGATTACTACGCATAAAAGAATGAGATCTAATGTACAATATGATGGAATTGAAGAAATGAGTGAGAAAGGTTTACAGGCCAAGTATACTTGCTTAATCACAGTGGAAGGAGTTGTACTCGAACAATATGGAGAACTAAGAAAGGGGACAAATCGTACAAGATTAAATACTAATAACTGGGATCAAGTCGAATAAGGTTAAGAAACAAGAAAGGAGTTCTCAACAAAGTACATGTAGAAACATAATAAGTTCTAATAACTCATGATAACAACGTAAATTGTGATTTAATTATGCTAGATTAAGAACCAAGAATCAGTTCAAATTGAAAAAAACTTTGAACAAAAGATGATTATCTAACCTTATTTGACAAAAGATGTGTATAAGAGACACCTTTATAATGTCAAAGGAAGTCAAGTATTAATCGATGTCTCTTATACACATCTAGAAATGTATAAGAGACAGGATTTGTGCCATTAGATCTGTCTCTTATACACATCTAGATGTGTATTAAGAACAAAGAAAGGAGATTAGTCGTGTAAGATTCTGAAATATGAGTGGAGTTCCAATCATAGCACATTTGGAGAAAAGATATGAGATCAAATTTCACAAGGTAAGAACATAAATATGTTTTAATAAGAATGGATTAAGAACCATGCACTGGACCTATTCCTTGAATGATTTAGAACTAATACATAATCTAATAGCATTTGCAAAAGAATTGAGAGATGAGGCCGATCAAACTTGCTTTACGAGTAAGGAAGAAGTTACGATCGTTCAACATAGAGTGCCAAGAAATTGACTTGCTGTTCTATGTTATAAATCGCAAAAGGAGAACAACACATGATAAAATATTAGGGAGATAAGTAAGAAATTAGAAAGGTGATCTAATCGACATACATGTTGGAAAGATAAGAATATCTAATAACAGATAATAAGCCCCTATCACTTGACTTAGTTAGACTAGATTGAGAGCCATGTGTGGGACCTGTGCACAAAAGATTTAGATCAAATGAATGATCTAATCGCATTCAAAAGAGAATGGAGGCAACCATATTAGCTTAATAACTAAGGAAGAAGTGTAATTGTAGATCTTAGATATTGAGAACTAAGAATGTCAACTAATGGTAATATATTGTGAGTCGCAAAAGGAGATACATTCAAACAAGATTGAGAACTAATAAAGGAGAAGTAGTGGCATTAGATTTAAAAAGAACCAAGAGCGGGTCATATTCATTAAAGATTTATAATTAAGATATTATCTAATCGTATAAGAAAAAGAACTGAGAAATGAAGTCTATTAATTATTCCTTATACAATGATTAGAAATTGTAATAGTACGATCTTGAGAAGAATAGACTGGGTCTAATCGTACTATACTATGACACAGCAAAGGAGATCTAATCGTATAGGATTATGAACTAACAAAGTAGATCGTGTCAAATCAGATTAAGAAATAGAACAGGAGTTCTTATAAAAGTAAATCTCAGAACTCAAGATAACAACTTAAAATGCGATTTGATTTGGCAAAATTAAGAACCGTGAGTGATAACTACGCATAAAAGAATGAGAACTAAAATATAATATGATGGTTTAGGTATGAGAAAATAAGTGAGAAATGAGGCCAAGTATACGTGCTTAATCACAGTGGAAGGAGTTGTACTCGTACAATATTGAGAACTAAGAAAGAGGACAAATCGTACAAGATTAAATACTAACAACTGAGATCAAGTCGCATAAGATTAAGAAACAAGAAAGGAGTTCTCAACAAAGTACATGTAGAAAGATAATAAGTTCTAATAACTCATGATAACAACGTAAAATGTGATTTAATTATGCTAGATTAAGAACCAAGAATCAGTTCAAATTGAAAAAGACTTTGAACAAAAGATGATTATCTAACCTTATTTGAAAAAGAACTGAGAAATGAAGCCAATTACACCTTGTATATTGACAATAAAGAAGTGATAATCGTACAATATTGAGAACTAAGAAATGCGACTAATTGAGCTATACAATGAACAACAAAATGAGACAAAACATATGCAATTCACAGAACAAAGAAAGGAGATTAGTCGTGTAAGATTATGAAATATGAGAAAGGAGTTCCAATCATAGCACATTTGGAAAAGATATGAGATCAAATTTCACATGGTAAGAACATAAATGTGTTTTAATAAGCATGGATTAAGAACCATGCGTTGGACCTATTCCTTGAAGATTTAGAACTAATACCTCATCTAATAGCATTTGCAAAAGAATTGAGAAATGAGGCCGATCAAACTTGCTTTAGAGTAAGGAAGAAGTTGTGATCGTTCGATATAGAGAGCCAAGAAATTGACTAACTGTTCTATGTTATGAATCGCAAAAGGAGAACAACACATGATAAAATATTAGGGAGATAAGTAAGAAACTAGAAAGGTGATCTAATCGACATACATGTTGAAAAGATAAGAATATCTAATAACGGATGATAAGCCCCTAATACGTGACTTAGTTAGACTAGATTGAGAACCATGTGTGGGACCTGTTGACAAAAGATTTACATCAAATGAATGATATAATCGCATTCGAAAGAGAACGGAGGCAACCATATTATGTGCTTAATAACTAAGGAAGAAGTGCTAAGAAAGTCGACTAATCGTAAAATATTGTGAGCCGCAAAAGGAGAAACAATCAAACAAGATTGAGAACTAATAAAGGAAAAGTAGTGGTATCATATTTAAAAAGAACCAAGAGCGGGTCGTATTCATTAAAGATTTATTATTAAGAGATTATCTAATCGTATAAGAAAAAGAACTGAGAAATGAGTTCTATTTCTTAGTTCTCCATATGATGTAACAACTTTTTAACCTGTCTCGATACACATCTAGAAAGGATCTAAGAGTACTATATTATGACACAGTAAAGGAGATCTAATCGTACAGGATTAAGAACTAACAATATAGATCGAGTCATATCAGAATAAGAAATAGAACTAGAGTTCTTATAAACGTAAATCTCGTAACCCAAGATAAGAACTTAAAATGCAATTTGATTTCGCCAAATTAAGAACCATGAGTGATAACTATGCATAAAAGAATAAGAACTAAAATCCCATAATATGATGGTTTTGAAGAAATAAGTGAGAAATGAGGCCAAGTATACGTGCTTTATCACTCTAGTTCTAGTTGTACTTATTGCGATATTGAGAAGTAAGTTCTGTCAAATTTGTACAACATTAAATACTTTTATAACAGATCAAGTCTCTAAGATTCATAAACCTGTCTCGAGTTCTCAACAAACTACATGTAGAGACATAATAAGTTCTAATAATTCATGATAACAACGTAAAATGTGATTGAATTATGCCAGATTAAGAACCAAGAATCAGTTCAAATTGAAAAAGACTTTGAACAAAAGATTATTATCTAACCTTATTTGAAAAAGAACTAAGAAATTAAGCCAATTACGCCTTGTATAATGAAAAAGGAAGAAGTGAATCCGTACAATATTGAGAACTAAGAAATACGACTAATCGAGCTATATAATGAACAACAAAAGGAGACATAAGATATGCAATTCACAGAACAAAGAATGGAAATTAGTCGCGTAAAATGTTGTTCATTATGGACCTCTTCTTTGAAGATTTAGAACTAATACATCATCTAATAGCATTTGGAAAAGAATAGAGAAATGAGGCCGATCAACCTTGCTTTATGAGTAAGGAAGAAGTTGCGATCGTTCGATATTGAGAGCCAAGAAATTGACTAACTATTCTATGTTATGAATCGCAAAAGGAGAACACATGATAAAATATTAGGGAGATAATTAAGAAATTACAAAGGTGATCTAATCTACATACATGTTCAAAATATGAGAATATCAAATAACGGATGATAAGCCCCTAATACGTGACTTAGTTAAACTAGATTGAGAACCATGTGTGGGACCTTGAACAAAAGATTTAGATCAAATGAATGATCTAATTTTATTCGAAAGAGAACGGAGGCAACCATGTGTTAGCTTAACAACTAAGGAAGAAGTGTAATCGTAATATCTTAGTACCAGTACTTCTCCTTTATTTTCGACTAATCGTAATATATTGTTAGTCGGAAAAGGAGATACAACAATCAAACAAGATTGAGAACTAATAAAGGAGAAGTAGTGGTATTAGATTTAAAAATAACCAAGAGCGGGTTGTATTCATTAAAGATTTATAATTAAGAGATTATCTAATCGTATAAGTTAAAACGCATAAAAGATTGAGAACTAAAATACAATATGATGGTTTTGAAGAAATGAGTGAGAAATGAGGCCAAGGATACGTGCTTAATCATAGTGGAAGGAGTTGTACTAAATACGATATGGAGAACTAAGAAAGGGGACAAATCGAACAAGATTAAATACTAATAACTGGGATCAAGTCGAACTTATTAAGAAACAAGAAAGGAGTTCTCAACAAAGTACATGTAGAAACATAATAAGTTCTAATAACTCATGATAACAACGTAAATTGTGATTTAATTATGCTAGATTAAGAACCAAGAATCAGTTCAAAATGAAAAGGACTTTGAACAAAAGATGATTATCTAACCTTATTTGAAAAAGAACTGAGAAATGAAGCCAATTACACCTTTTATAATGACAAAGGAAGAAGTGATAATCGTACAATATTGAGAACTAAGAAATGCGACTAATCGAGCTACAATGAACAACAAAGAGAGACGTAACATATACAATTCAAAGAACAAAGAAAAGGGATTAGTCGTGTAAGATTATGAAATATGAGAGGAGTTCCAATCATAGCACATTTGGAAAAGATATGAGATCAAATTTCACAAGTTAAGAACATAAATACGTTTTAATAAGAATGGATTAAGAACCATTCGCTGGACCAATTCCTTGAAGATTTAGAACTAATACATCATCTAATAGCATTTCCAAAAGAATAGAGAAATGAGGCCGATCAAACTTGCTTCGAGTAAGGAAGAAGTTGCGATCGTTCGATATAGAAACCAAGAAATTGCAGTCTTGTTCTATGTTATGAATCGCAAAAAGAGAACAACACACGATAAAATATTAGGGAGATAAGTAAGAAACTAGAAAGGTGATCTAATCGACATACATGTTGAAAAGATAAGAATATCTAATAACGGATGATAAGCCCTAATACGTGACTTAGTTAGACTAGATTGAGAACGTACTATTGTTATTTCTTCCTTAATCAAAGATTTAGATTAATCTCATTCGAAAATCTCTGAACGGAGGCATCTATATTAGCATAATAACTAAGGAAGAAATACTAGAGAAAGTCGACTAATCGTAATATATTGTGAGTCGCAAAAGGTGATACAATCAAACAAGATTGAGAACTAATAAAGGAGAAGTAGTGGTATTAGATTTAAAATGAACCACGAGTGGATCGTATTCATTAAAGTTTTTTAATTAAGAGATTATCTAAACGTATAAGAAAAAGAACTAAGAAATGAGGCCTATTAATTATGCCTGCACAATGATTAAGGAAGAAATAATAATAGTACGATATTGAGAAGAAAGAAAGGGTCTAATAGTACTATATTATGAAATAGTAAAAGAGATCTAATCGTACAGGATTAAGAACTAACAATGTAGATCGAGTCATATCAGATTAAGAAATAGAACTGGAGTTCTTATAAAAGTAAATCTCGTAACCCAAGATAAGAACTTAAAATGCGATTTGATTTCGCCAAATTAAGAACCATGAGTGATAACTATGCATAAAAAGAATAAGAACTAAAATATAATATTATGGTTTTGAAGAAATAAGTGAGAAATGAGGCCAAGTATACGTGCTTAATCACAATGGAAGGAGTTGTACTCGTACGATATTGAGAAGTAAGAAAGGCGACAAATAGTACAACATTAAATACTAATAACTGGGATCAAGTCGCATAAGATTAAGAAACAAGAAACGAGTTCTCAACAAACTACATGTAGAGACATAATAAGTTCTAATAATTCATGATAACAACGTAAAATGTGATTGAATTATGCCAGATTAAGAACCAAGAATCAGTTCAAATTGAAAAAGACTTTGAACAAAAGATTATTATCTAACCTTATTTGAAAAAGAACTAAGAAATTAAGCCAATTACGCCTTGTATAATGAAAAAGGAAGAAGTGAATCCGTACAATATTGAGAACTAAGAAATACGACTAATCGAGCTATATAATGAACAACAAAAGGAGACATAAGATATGCAATTCACAGAACAAAGAATGGACCCAATTAGTCGCGTAAAATTATGAAATATGAGAGGAGTTCCAATCATAGCACATTTGGAAAAGATATGAGATCAAATTTCACAAGGTAAGAACATAAATATGTTTTAATAAGAATCGATTAAGAACCATGTACTGGACCTCTTCTTTGAAGATTTAGAACTAATACATCATCTAATAGCATTTGGAAAAGAATAGAGAAATGATACGATCAACCTTGCTTTATGAGTAAGGAAGAAGTTGCGATCGTTCGATATTGAGAGCCAAGAAATTGACTAACTATTCTATGTTATGAATCGCAAAAGGAGAACACATGATAAAATATTAGGGAGATAATTAAGAAATTACAAAGGTGATCTAATCTACATACATGTTCAAAATATGAGAATATCAAATAACGGATGATAAGCCCCTAATACGTGACTTAGTTAAACTAGATTGAGAACCATGTGTGGGACCTTGAACAAAAGATTTAGATCAAATGAATGATCTAATTTTATTCGAAAGTTTAGAACGGAGGCAACCGTGTTAGCTTAACAACTAAGGAAGAAGTGTAATCGTAAGATATTGCGAACTAAGACGGTCGACTAATCGTAATATATTGTTAGTCGGAAAAGGAGATACAACAATCAAACAAGATTGAGAACTAATAAAGGAGAAGTAGTGGTATTAGATTTAAAAATAACCAAGAGCGGGTTGTATTCATTAAAGATTTATAATTAAGAGATTATCTAATCGTATAAGAAAAAGAACGGAGAAATGAGGCCTATTAATTATCCCTGCACAATGATTAAGGAAGAAACTGTAATAGTACGATACTGAGAAGAAAGAAAGGGTATAATCGTACTATACTATGACACAATAAAGGAGATCTAATCGTAAGGGATTAAGAACTAACAAAGTAGATCGAGTCATATCAGATTAAGAAATAGAACAGGAGTTCTTAAAAATGTAAATCTCGTAACTCAAGATAAGAACTTAAAATGCGATTTGATTTGGCCAAATTAAGAGACCGTGGGCGATTACTACGCATAAAAGATTGAGAACTAAAATACAATATGATGGTTTTGAAGAAATGAGTGAGAAATGAGGCCAAGGATACGTGCTTAATCATAGTGGAAGGAGTTGTACTCGTACGATATGGAGAACTAAGAAAGGGGACAAATCGAACAAGATTAAATACTAATAACTGGGATCAAGTCGAATAAGATTAAGAAACAAGAAAGGAGTTCTCAACAAAGTACATGTAGAAACATAATAAGTTCTAATAACTCATGATAACAACGTAAATTGTGATTTAATTATGCTAGATTAAGAACCAAGAATCAGTTCAAAATGAAAAGGACTTTGAACAAAAGATGATTATCTAACCTTATTTGAAAAAGAACTGAGAAATGAAGCCAATTACACCTTTTATAATGACAAAGGAAGAAGTGATAATCGTACAATATTGAGAACTAGATGTGTGTTTAGATCTAATACATCATTTAATAATTTAGTAAGATTAGATCTCATTTTGAGGCCGATCAAACTTGCTTTACGAGTAAGGAAGAAGTTGCGATCGTTCGATATAGAGAGCCAAGAAATTGACTAGCTGTTCTATGTTATGAATCGCAAAAAGAGAACAACACACGATAAAATATTAGGGAGATAAGTAAGAAACTAGAAAGGTGATCTAATCGACATACATGTTGAAAAGATAAGAATATCTAATAACGGATGATAAGCCCTAATCGTGACTTAGTTAGACTAGATTGAGAACCATGTGTGGGACACATGTGGATTAAACGATTTTCATAATTATCTCATTCGAAAGAGAACGGAGGCAACTATATTAGCATAATAACTAAGGAAGAAATACTAAGAAAGTCGACTAATCGTAATATATTGTGAGTCGCAAAAGGTGATACAATCAAACAAGATTGAGAACTAATAAAGGAGAAGTAGTGGTATTAGATTTAAAATGAACCACGAGTGGATCGTATTCATTAAAGTTTTTTAATTAAGAGATTATCTAAACGTATAAGAAAAAGAACTAAGAAATGAGGCCTATTAATTATGCCTGCACAATGATTAAGGAAGAAATAATAATAGTACGATATTGAGAAGAAAGAAAGGGTCTAATAGTACTATATTATGAAATAGTAAAAGAGATCTAATCGTACAGGATTAAGAACTAACATTGTAGATCGAGTCATATATAGCTCGATTAGTCTAAATTTCTTAGTTCTCAATAAGGAAGAATGCGATTCTGTTTTGCACATCTAAGAACCATTAAGTGACATGTCTTTTGTTCTGGGATCAAGTCGCATAAGATTAAGAAACAAGAAACGAGTTCTCAACAAACTACATGTAGAGACATAATAAGTTCTAATAATTCATGATAACAACGTAAAATGTGATTGAATTATGCCAGATTAAGAACCAAGAATCAGTTCAAATTGAAAAAGACTTTGAACAAAAGATTATTATCTAACCTTATTTGAAAAAGAACTAAGAAATTAAGCCAATTACGCCTTGTATAATGAAAAAGGAAGAAGTGAATCCGTACAATATTGAGAACTAAGAAATACGACTAATCGAGCTATATAATGAACAACAAAAGGAGACATAAGATATGCAATTCACAGTAAACAAAGAATGGAAATTAGTCGCGTAAAATTATGAAATATGAGAGGAGTTCCAATCATAGCACATTTGGAAAAGATATGAGATCAAATTTCACAAGGTAAGAACATAAATATGTTTTAATAAGAATCGATTAAGAACCATGTACTGGACCTCTTCTTTGAAGATTTAGAACTAATACATCATCTAATAGCATTTGGAAAAGAATAGAGAAATGAGGCCGATCAACCTTGCTTTATGAGTAAGGAAGAAGTTGCGATCGTTCGATATTGAGAGCCAAGAAATTGACTAACTATTCTATGTTATGAATCGCAAAAGGAGAACACATGATAAAATATTAGGGAGATAATTAAGAAATTACAAAGGTGATCTAATCTACATACATGTTCAAAATATGAGAATATCAAATAACGGATGATAAGCCCCTAATACGTGACTTAGTTAAACTAGATTGAGAACCATGTGTGGGACCTTGAACAAAAGATTTAGATCAAATGAATGATCTACATAAGATTTTATTCGAAAGAGAACGGAGGCAACCGTGTTAGCTTAACAACTAAGGAAGAAGTGTAATCGTAAGATATTGCGAACTAAGACGGTCGACTAATCGTAATATATTGTTAGTCGGAAAAGGAGATACAACAATCAAACAAGATTGAGAACTAATAAAGGAGAAGTAGTGGTATTAGATTTAAAAATAACCAAGAGCGGGTTGTATTCATTAAAGATTTATAATTAAGAGATTATCTAATCGTATAAGAAAAAGAACGGAGAAATGAGGCCTATTAATTATCCCTGCACAATGATTAAGGAAGAAACTGTAATAGTACGATACTGAGAAGAAAGAAAGGGTATAATCGTACTATACTATGACACAATAAAGGAGATCTAATCGTAAGGGATTAAGAACTAACAAAGTAGATCGAGTCATATCAGATTAAGAAATAGAACAGGAGTTCTTAAAAATGTAAATCTCGTAACTCAAGATAAGAACTTAAAATGCGATTTGATATTGGCCAAATTAAGAACCGTGGGCGATTACTACGCATAAAAGATTGAGAACTAAAATACAATATGATGGTTTTGAAGAAATGAGTGAGAAATGAGGCCAAGGATACGTGCTTAATCATAGTGGAAGGAGTTGTACTAGTACGATATGGAGAACTAAGAAAGGGGACAAATCGAACAAGATTAAATACTAATAACTGGGATCAAGTCGAATAAGATTAAGAAACAAGAAAGGAGTTCTCAACAAAGTACATGTAGAAACATAATAAGTTCTAATAACTCATGATAACAACGTAAATTGTGATTTAATTATGCTAGATTAAGAACCAAGAATCAGTTCAAAATGAAAAGGACTTTGAACAAAAGATGATTATCTAACCTTATTTGAAAAAGAACTGAGAAATGAAGCCAATTACACCTTTTATAATGACAAAGGAAGAAGTGATAATCGTACAATATTGAGAACTAAGAAATGCGACTAATCGAGCTACACAGTGTATAACAGACACTGTGTAGCACATATACAATTCAAAGAACAAAGAAAAGGGATTAGTCGTGTAAGATTATGAAATATGAGAGGAGTTCCAATCATAGCACATTTGGAAAAGATATGAGATCAAATTTCACAAGTTAAGAACATAAATACGTTTTAATAAGAATGGATTAAGAACCATTCGCTGGACCAATTCCTTGAAGATTTAGAACTAATACATCATCTAATAGCATTTCCAAAAGAATAGAGAAATGAGGCCGATCAAACTTGCTTTACGAGTAAGGAAGAAGTTGCGATCGTTCGATATAGAGAGCCAAGAAATTGACTAGCTGTTCTTGTTATGAATCTAAAAGAGAACACACACGATAAAATATTATGGAGATTAGTAAGAAACTAGAAATCTGATCTAATCGACATACATCTTGAAAAGATAAGAATATCTAATAACGGATGATAAGCCCTAATACGTGACTTAGTTAGAATAGATTGAGAACCATGTGTGGGACCTGTGGACTTTCAAAAGATTTAGATCTAATCTCATTCGAAAGAGAACGGAGGCAACTATATTAGCATAATAACTAAGGAAGAAATACTAAGAAAGTCGACTAATCGTAATATATTGTGAGTCGCAAAAGGTGATACAATCAAACAAGATTGAGAACTAATAAAGGAGAAGTAGTGGTATTAGATTTAAAATGAACCACGAGTGGATCGTATTCATTAAAGTTTTTTAATTAAGAGATTATCTAAACGTATAAGAAAAAGAACTAAGAAATGAGGCCTATTAATTATGCCTGCACAATGATTAAGGAAGAAATAATAATAGTACGATATTGAGAAGAAAGAAAGGGTCTAATAGTACTATATTATGAAATAGTAAAAGAGATCTAATCGTACAGTTCTAGAGGAACTAACAATGTAGATCGAGTCATATCAGATTAAGAAATAGAACTGGAGTTCTTATAAAAGTAAATCTCGTAACCCAAGATAAGAACTTAAAATGCGATTTGATTTCGCCAAATCAATCAAATCGCATTTTAAGTTCTTATCTTGGGTTATAAGATTTACTTTTAATCAACTGCAGGCATATTTCTTATTCTTATTAAAACGTATTTATGTTCTTAACTTGCATCTAGTTGAACAAAAGATTATTATCTAACCTTATTTGAAAAAGAACTAAGAAATTAAGCCAATTACGCCTTGTATAATGAAAAAGGAAGAAGTGAATCCGTACAATATTGAGAACTAAGAAATACGACTAATCGAGCTATATAATGAACAACAAAAGGAGACATAAGATCTTATGCAATTCACAGAACAAAGAATGGAAATTAGTCGCGTAAAATTATGAAATATGAGAGGAGTTCCAATCATAGCACATTTGGAAAAGATATGAGATCAAATTTCACAAGGTAAGAACATAAATATGTTTTAATAAGAATCGATTAAGAACCATGTACTGGACCTCTTCTTTCTTTCATTTAGTTCTAATACATCATCTAATAGCATTTGGAAAAGAATAGAGAAATGAGGCCGATCAACCTTGCTTTATGAGTAAGGAAGAAGTTGCGATCGTTCGATATTGAGATCCAAGAAATTGACTAACTATTCTATGTTATGAATCGCAAAAGGAGAACACAGGCCTAATTTCTTTCGTGGCCAGATCAAATCGCATTTGTAAGTTCTTATCTTACATGTTGATCTAATATTAGAATATCAAAAGGTCTCCTTTTCTGTCTCTTATAAGAGACATCTAGATCTATATAAGAGACATCCTTCTCACTCTGTCTCTTATACACATCTAGATATTCTGTGTAGTTTAGTCAATCGTGTTAGCTTAACAACTAAGGAAGAAGTGTAATCGTAAGATATTGCGAACTAAGACGGTCGACTAATCTTAATATATTGTTAGTCGGAAAAGGAGATACAACAATCAAACAAGATTGAGAACTAATAAAGGAGAAGTAGTGGTATTAGATTTAAAAATAACCATCGGAGCGGGTCTGTATTCATTAAAAATGCTATTAATGAAGAGATTAGTTCTGGTTCTTCAATCTAGTCTAACTAAGTACATGTATCCTATTAATTATCCCTGCACAATGATTTCTTAAGAGACTCTAGATGTATATCTTGAGAAGAAAGAAAGGGTATAATCGTACTATACTATGACACAATAAACTTTGTTATCTAATCGTAAGGGATTAAGAACTAACAAAGTAGATCGAGTCATATCAGATTAAGAAATAGAACAGGAGTTCTTAAAAATGTAAATCTCGTAACTCAAGATAAGAACTTAAAATGACGATTTGATTTGGCCAAATTAAGAACCGTGGGCGATTACTACGCATAAAAGATTGAGAACTAAAATACAATATGATGGTTTTGAAGAAATGAGTGAGAAATGAGGCCAAGGATACGTGCTTAATCATAGTGGAAGGAGTGATTACTCGTACGATATGGAGAACTAAGAAAGGGGACAAATCGAACAAGATTAAATACTAATAACTGGGATCAAGTCGAATAAGATTAAGAAACAAGAAAGGAGTTCTCAACAAAGTACATGTAGAAACATAATAAGTTCTAATAACTCATGATAACAACGTAAATTGTGATTTAATTATGCTAGATTAAGAACCAAGATCATTAGTTGTTCTCTATTCTAATTGTAAAAGATGATTATCTAACCTTATTTGAAAAAGAACTGAGAAATGAAGCCAATTACACCTTTTATAATGACAAAGGAAGAAGTGATAATCGTACAATATTGAGAACTAAGAAATGCGACTAATCGAGCTACACAGTACTGAACAACAAAAGAAGACGTAACATATACAATTCAAAGAACAAAGAAAAGGGATTAGTCGTGTAAGATTATGAAATATGAGAGGAGTTCCAATCATAGCACATTTGGAAAAGATATGAGATCAAATTTCACAAGTTAAGAACATAAATACGTTTTAATAAGAATGGATTAAGAACCATTCGCTGGACCAATTCCTTGAAGATTTAGAACTAATACATCATCTAATAGCATTTCCAAAAGAATAGAGAAATGAGGCCGATCAAACTTGCTTTACGAGTAAGGAAGAAGTTGCGATCGTTCGATATAGAGAGCCAAGAAATTGACTAGCTGTTCTATGTTATGAATCGCAAAAAGAGAACAACACACGATAAAATATTAGGGAGATAAGTAAGAAACTAGAAAGGTGATCTAATCGACATACATGTTGAAAAGATAAGAATATCTAATAACGGATGATAAGCCCTAATACGTGACTTAGTTAGACTAGATTGAGAACCATGTGTATAGGGACCTGTGGACAAAAGATTTAGATCTAATCTCATTCGAAAGAGAACGGAGGCAACTATATTAGCATAATAACTAAGGAAGAAATACTAAGAAAGTCGACTAATCGTAATATATTGTGAGTCGCAAAAGGTGATACAATCAAACAAGATTGAGAACTAATAAAGGAGAAGTAGTGGTATTAGATTTAAAATGAACCAAGAGTGGATCGTATTCATTAAAGTTTTTTAATTAAGAGATTATCTAAACGTATAAGAAAAAGAACTAAGAAATGAGGCCTATTAATTATGCCTGCACAATGATTAAGGAAGAAATAATAATAGTACGATATTGAGAAGAAAGAAAGGGTCTAATAGTACTATATTATGAAATAGTAAAAGAGATCTAATCGTACGGGATTAAGAACTAACAATGTAGATCGAGAGAGACCATAATATAGAAACCTTACTAAAGTTCTTATAAATCTAAATCTCGTAACCCAAGATAAGAACTTAAAATGCGATTTGATATCCATTATGATTTTCGCCAAATTAAGAACCATGAGTGATAACTATGCATAAAAGAATAAGAACTAAAATATAATATTATGGTTTTGAAGAAATAAGTGAGAAATGAGGCCAAGTATACGTGCTTAATCACAATGGAAGGAGTTGTACTCGTACGATATTGAGAAGTAAGAAAGGCGACAAATAGTACAACATTAAATACTAATAACTGGGATCAAGTCGCATAAGATTAAGAAACAAGAAACGAGTTCTCAACAAACTACATGTAGAGACATAATAAGTTCTAATAATTCATGATAACAACGTAAAATGTGATTGAATTATGCCAGATTAAGAACCAAGAATCAGTTCAAATTGAAAAAGACTTTGAACAAAAGATTATTATCTAACCTTATTTGAAAAAGAACTAAGAAATTAAGAGTATTACGCCTTGTATAATGAAAAAGGAAGAAGTGAATCCGTACAATATTGAGAACTAAGAAATACGACTAATCGAGCTATATAATGAACAACACTTATTAAAGGAGACATAAGATATGCAATTCACAGAACAAAGAATGGAAATTAGTCGCGTAAAATTATGAAATATGAGAGGAGTTCCAATCATAGCACATTTGGAAAAGATATGAGATCAAATTTCACAAGGTAAGAACATAAATATGTTTTAATAAGAATCGATTAAGTCCTTCCATTGTTCTTCTTTGAAGTTTAGAACTAATACATCATCTAATAGCATTTGGAAAAGAATAGAGAAATGAGGCCGATCAACCTTGCTTTATGAGTAAGGAAGAAGTTGCGATCGTTCGATATTGAGAGCCAAGAAATTGACTAACTATTCTATGTTCTCCAAATGCTATTAAGGAGAACACCTGATCTGTAGATTATTAGGGAGATAATTAAGAAATTACAAAGGTGATCTAATCTACATACATGTTCAAAATATGAGAATATCAAATAACGGATGATAAGCCCCTAATACGTGACTTAGTTAAACTAGATTGAGAACCATGTGTGGGACCTTGAACAAAAAAAAGATTTAGATCAAATATGATGATCTAATTTTATTCGAAAGAGAACGGAGGCAACCGTGTTAGCTTAACAACTAAGGAAGAAGTGTAATCGTAAGATATTGCGAACTAAGACGGTCGACTAATCGTAATATATTGTTAGTCGGAAAAGGAGATACAACAATCAAACAAGATTGAGAACTAATAAAGGAGAAGTAGTGGTATTAGATTTAAAAATAACCAAGAGCGGGTTGTATTCATTAAAGATTTATAATTAAGAGATTATCTAATCGTATAAGAAAAAGAACGGAGAAATGAGGCCTATTAATTATCCCTGCACAATGATTAAGGAAGAAACTGTAATAGTACGATACTGAGAAGAAAGAAAGGGTATAATCGTACTATACTATGACACAATAAAGGAGATCTAATCGTAAGGGATTAAGAACTAACAAAGTAGATCGAGTCATATCAGATTAAGAAATAGAACAGGAGTTCTTAAAAATGTAAATCTCGTAACTCAAGCTATAAGAACTTAAAATGCGATTTGATTTGGCCAAATTAAGAACCGTGGGCGATTACTACGCATAAAAGATTGAGAACTAAAATACAATATGATGGTTTTGAAGAAATGAGTGAGAAATGAGGCCAAGTATACGTGCTTAATCATAGTGGAAGGAGTTGTACTCGTACGATATGGAGAACTAAGAAAGGGGACAAATCACTGGGATCAAGTCGAATAAGATTAAGAAACAAGAAAGGAGTTCTCAACAAAGTACATGTAGAAACATAATAAGTTCTAATAACTCATGATAACAACGTAAATTGTGATTTAATTATGCTAGATTAAGAACCAAGAATCAGTTCAAAATGAAAAGGACTTTGAACAAAAGATGATTATCTAACCTTATTTGAAAAAGAACTGAGAAATGAAGCCAATTACACCTTTTATAATGACAAAGGAAGAAGTGATAATCGTACAATATTCTCACTAAGAAATGCGACTAATCGAGCTACAGTGAACAACATCGTAAAAGAAGACGTAACATATACAATTCAAAGAACAAAGAAAAGGGATTAGTCGTGTAAGATTATGAAATATGAGAGGAGTTCCAATCATAGCACATTTGGAAAAGATATGAGATCAAATTTCACAAGTTAAGAACATAAATACGTTTTAATAAGAATGGATTAAGAACCATTCGCTGGACCAATTCCTTGAAGATTTAGAACTAATACATCATCTAATAGCATTTCCAAAAGAATAGAGAAATGAGGCCGATCAAACTTGCTTTACGAGTAAGGAAGAAGTTGCGATCGTTCGATATAGAAACCAAGAAATTGACTAGCTGTTCTATGTTATGAATCGCAAAAAGAGAACAACACACGATAAAATATTAGGGAGATAAGTAAGAAACTAGAAAGGTGATCTAATCGACATACATGTTGAAAAGATAAGAATATCTAATAACGGATGATAAGCCCTAATACGTGACTTAGTTAGACTAGATTGAGAACCATGTGTGGGACCTGTGGACAAAAGATTTAGATCTAATCTCATTCGAAAGAGAACGGAGGCAACTATATTAGCATAATAACTAAGGAAGAAATACTAAGAAAGTCGACTAATCGTAATATATTGTGAGTCGCAAAAGGTGATACAATCAAACAAGATTGAGAACTAATAAAGGAGAAGTAGTGGTATTAGATTTAAAATGAACCAAGAGTGGATCGTATTCATTAAAGTTTTTTAATTAAGAGATTATCTAAACGTATAAGAAAAAGAACTAAGAAATGAGGCCTATTAATTATGCCTGCACAATGATTAAGGAAGAAATAATAATAGTACGATATTCAGAAGATAAGAAACATTTCAATATCGTCCTTTATTATTGTTCACAAGAGATCTAATCGTACGGGATTAAGAACTAACATTGTAGATCGAGTCATATCAGTTAAGAAATAGAACTGGAGTTCTTATAAAACTAAATCTCGTAACCCAAGATAAGAACTTAAAATGCGATTTGATTTCGCGAATCGATATTGAGAAGTAAGAAAGGCGACAAATAGTACAACATTAAATACTAATAACTGGGATCAAGTCGCATAAGATTAAGAAACAAGAAACGAGTTCTCAACAAACTACATGTAGAGACATAATAAGTTCTAATAATTCATGATAACAACGTAAAATGTGATTGAATTATGCCAGATTAAGAACCAAGAATCAGTTCAAATTGACAGCTTATTAGACCCTTTGAATAAAAGATTATTAGGGGCTTATCATCCGTTATTACACCTTCTCTTATACACATCATGTATGTAGATAAGCCTCATTACCTATTTACTTAATTTCTTTAATTCTATCCGTACAATATTGAGAACTAAGAAATACGACTAATCGAGCTATATAATGAACAACAAAAGGAGATAATACATAAGATATGCAATTCACAGAACAAAGAATGGAAATTAGTCGCGTAAAATTATGAAATATGAGAGGAGTTCCAATCATAGCACATTTGGAAAAGATATGAGATCAAATTTCACAAGGTAAGAACATAAATATGTTTTAATAAGAATCGATTAAGAACCATGTACTGGACCTCTTCTTTGAAGATTTAGAACTAATACATCATCTAATAGCATTTGGAAAAGAATAGAGAAATGAGGCCGATCAACCTTGCTTTATGAGTAAGGAAGAAGTTGCGATCGTTCGATATTGAGAGCCAAGAAATTGACTAACTATTCTATGTTATGAATCGCAAAAGGAGAACACATGATAAAATATTAGGGAGATAATTAAGAAATTACAAAGGTGATCTAATCTACATACATGTTCAAAATATGAGAATATCAAATAACGGATGATAAGCCCCTAATACGTGACTTAGTTAAACTAGATTAGAACCATGTGTGGTACCTTGAACAAAAGAGTTTAGATCAAATGAATTTCTAATTTTATTCGAAAGAGAACTAGGCAACCGTGTTAGCTTAACAACTAAGGAAGAAGTGTAATCGTAAGATATTGCGAACTAAGACGGTCGACTAATCGTAATATATTGTTAGTCGGAAAAGGAGATACAACAATCAAACAAGATTGAGAACTAATAAAGGAGAAGTAGTGGTATTAGATTTAAAAATAACCAAGAGCGGGTTGTATTCATTAAAGATTTATAATTAAGAGATTATCTAATCGTATAAGAAAAAGAACGGAGAAATGAGGCCTATTAATTATCCCTGCACAATGATTAAGGAAGAAACTGTAATAGTACGATACTGAGAAGAAAGAAAGGGTCTAATCGTACTATACTATGACACAATAAAGGAGATCTACCTCGTCTCTTATACACATCTAACAAAGTAGATCGAGTCATATCAGATTAAGAAATAGAACAGGAGTTCTTAAAAATGTAAATCTCGTAACTCAAGATAAGAATAACTTAAAATGCGATTTGATTTGGCCAAATTAAGAACCGTGGGCGATTACTACGCATAAAAGATTGAGAACTAAAATACAATATGATGGTTTTGAAGAAATGAGTGAGAAATGAGGCCAAGGATACGTGCTTAATCATAGTGGAAGGAGTTGTACTCGTACGATATGGAGAACTAAGAAAGGGGACAAATCGAACAAGATTAAATACTAATAACTGGGATCAAGTCGAATAAGATTAAGAAACAAGAAAGGAGTTCTCAACAAAGTACATGTAGAAACATAATAAGTTCTAATAACTCATGATAACAACGTAAATTGTGATTTAATTATGCTAGATTAAGAACCAAGAATCAGTTCAAAATGAAAAGGACTTTGAACAAAAGATGATTATCTAACCTTATTTGAAAAAGAACTGAGAAATGAAGCCAATTACACCTTAGCTAATGATTAATCGAACGAGTGATAATTGTACAATATTGAGAACTAAGAAATCGACTAATCGAGATAACAAGAAGACGTAACATATACAATTCAAAGAACAAAGAAAAGGGATTAGTCGTGTAAGATTATGAAATATGAGAGGAGTTCCAATCATAGCACATTTGGAAAAGATATGAGATCAAATTTCACAAGTTAAGAACATAAATACGTTTTAATAAGAATGGATTAAGAACCATTCGCTGGACCAATTCCTTGAAGATTTAGAACTAATACATCATCTAATAGCATTTCCAAAAGAATAGAGAAATGAGGCCGATCAAACTTGCTTTACGAGTAAGGAAGAAGTTGCGATCGTTCGATATAGAGAGCCAAGAAATTGACTAGCTGTTCTATGTTATGAATCGCAAAAAGAGAACAACACACGATAAAATATTAGGGAGATAAGTAAGAAACTAGAAAGGTGATCTAATCGACATACATGTTGAAAAGATAAGAATATCTAATAACGGATGATAAGCCCTAATACGTGACTTAGTTAGACTAGATTGAGAACCCATGTGTGGGACCTGTGGACAAAAGATTTAGATCTAATCTCATTCGAAAGAGAACGGAGGCAACTATATTAGCATAATAACTAAGGAAGAAATACTAAGAAAGTCGACTAATCGTAATATATTGTGAGTCGCAAAAGGTGATACAATCAAACAAGATTGAGAACTAATAAAGGAGAAGTAGTGGTATTAGATTTAAAATGAACCAAGAGTGGATCGTATTCATTAAAGTTTTTTAATTAAGAGATTATCTAAACGTATAAGAAAAAGAACTAAGAAATGAGGCCTATTAATTATGCTGCACAATGATTAAGGAAGAAATAATAATAGTACGATATTGAGAAGAAAGAAAGGGTCTAATAGTACTATATTATGAAATAGTAAAAGAGATCTAATCGTACAGGATTAAGAACTAACAATGTAGATCGAGTCATATCAGATTAAGAAATAGAACTGGAGTTCTTATAAAAGTAAATCTCGTAACCCAAGATAAGAACTTAAAATGCGTATTTGATTTCGCCAAATTAAGAACCATGAGTGATAACTATGCATAAAAGAATAAGAACTAAAATATAATATTATGGTTTTGAAGAAATAAGTGAGAAATGAGGCCAAGTATACGTGCTTAATCACAATGGAAGGAGTTGTACTCGTACGATATTGAGAAGTAAGAAAGGCGACAAATAGTACAACATTAAATACTAATAACTGGGATCAAGTCGCATAAGATTAAGAAACAAGAAACGAGTTCTCAACAAACTACATGTAGAGACATAATAAGTTCTAATAATTCTTGGTAACAACGTAAAATGTGATTTAATTATGCTAGATTAAGAACCAAGAATCAGTTCAAATTGAAAAAGACTTTGAACGAAAGATGATTATCTAACCTTATTTGAAAAAGAATTGAGAAATGAAGACAATTACACCTTGTATAATGAGAATGGAAGAAGTGTCTCCGTACAATATTCAGAACTAAGAAATACGACTAATCGAGCTATATAATGGGCTTAACAACAAAAGGAGACATAACATATGCAATTCACAGAACAAAGAATGGAGATTAGTCGTGTAAGATTATGAAATATGAGAGGAGTTCCAATCATAGCACATTTGGAAAAGATATGAGATCAAATTTCACAAGGTAAGAACATAAATATGTTTTAATAAGAATCGAATAAGAACCATGTGCTGGACCTGTTCTTTGAAGATTGAGAACTAATACATCATCTAATAGCATTTGCAAAAGAATAGAGAAATGAGGACGATCAAACTTCCTTTACCAGTAAGGAAGCAGTTGCGATCGTTCGATTTTGAGAGCCAAGAAATTGACTAACTGTTCTATGTTATGAATCGCAAAAGGAGAACACATGATAAAATATTAGGGAGATAATTAAGAAACTAGAAAGGTAATCTAATGACATACATGTTGAAAAGATGAGAATATCTAATAACGGATGATAAACCCCTAATACGTGACTTAGTTAGACTAGATTGAGAACCATGTGTGGGACCTGCATCTTTTCAAATGCACAAAAGATATAGATCAAATGAATGATCTAATCGCATTCGAAAGAGATCGGATGCAACCATATTAGCTTAATAACTAAGGAAGAAGTGTAATCTTAAGATATTGAGAACTAAGAAAGTCGACTAATCGTAATATATTGTTAGTCGGAAAAGTAGATACAACAATCGAACAAGATTGAGAACTAATAAACGAGAAGTAGTGGTATTTGATTTAAAAAGAACCAAGAGCGGGTCGTATTCTTTAAAGATTTATAATTAAGGTATTATCTAATCATATTAGAAAAAGAACTGAGAAATGAGGACTATTAATTATCCCTGCACAATGATTAAGGAAGAAATTGTAATAGTACGATATTGAGAAGAAAGAAAGGGTCTAATCGTACAATATTATGACACAGTAAAGGAGATCTGATCGTACTGGATTAAGAACTAACAAAGTTGTTCGAGTCATATCAGATTAAGAAATAGAACAGGAGTTCTTATAAAAGTAAATCTCGTAACCACAAGATAAGAATTTAAAATGCGATTTGATTTCGCCAAATTATGAACCATGAGTGATAACTATGTATAAAAGAATAAGAACTAAAATATAATATGATGGTTTTGAAGAAATAAGTGAGAAATGATGCCAAGTATACGTGCTTAATCACAGTGGAAGGAGTTGTACTCGTACTATATTGAGAACTAAGAAAGGGGACAAATCGTACAAGATTCAATACTAATAACTGGGATCAAGTCGCATAAGATTAAGAAACAAGAAAGGAGTTCTCAACAAAGTACATGTAGAAACAAAATAAGTTCTAATAACTCATGATAACAAACGAAATTCTCTCCTCCTTCTCTCTAGACTTCCTCTCACTAAAACACAGCACCTATCTCACTAAAACACAGCACCTATTCTTCTCATTTTGCCAC
Source organism: Cinchona pubescens (assembly GCA_025175665.1). Classification (NCBI taxonomy): domain Eukaryota; kingdom Viridiplantae; phylum Streptophyta; class Magnoliopsida; order Gentianales; family Rubiaceae; genus Cinchona; species Cinchona pubescens. The sequence goes on from JANKKI010000446.1 coordinate 161,252, forward strand.
TCGGCCATGGTCGAACCAGCTGCCCTTCAGCCATCGGTTGAAGGGCAACCAAAAACCTTTGCACAAGCTCTTTCGGGTGGACAAATCCTAATGTGTATAAGAGACTGGTCCCTCTATACACATTTAGCAAGTGTCCCTTGGACAGCCATTAGGCTTAAGGTTGAAACCATTGGATTCAAAGGTCAGTTCACCATCGGATATCTTGATTACGAGCACATATTGATCTAGATTTTCATAAGAGGAGGACTTCCTACGATGTTGGCTCAAAAACACAGTTTGTTAATGGCTACTACATGAGGTTCTTAAGTGGCACCCATTATTTACCACGATGAAGAACCGTCCATAGCCCCTATATGGATAACTTTTGAAGGACTTCAGCAGTCTTCTTCAACAAACACGCCGTATTTAGCCTTGCTCAAGCGGTTGGAACACCCTTAAACTCGACTTAGCCCTTTGGAAATTTCACGGGCCAAGTGTTGCTAAGGTATGACACATCTAGATGTGTATAAGAGACAGGTGAATGGGACAACCCAAGTAATTAAATGGCTAGATGTGTATAAGAGACAGTTATGCGCACTTGGATTCAAATTTTGTCTCTTATACAGCACATTGTGGAAGGTCAGCCCTTGAACCCCTTGGAGAGTGGGGCCAATTTGAATTTTGTGGAACTACCAACATCTTTGGCTGCACAATCAAGGGATGCTGAAAATCAGCCAACACACATTCGAATTTCAAACAATCCCTTCATGGATGATTCACTCATCTCTCATGGTAAAATAATGGAGGAATTACCATGTTACTATTTAGACAATGACTCCCACCATGCAAGCCATGCAAACAACAAGGATCTTCAGCCGATCACCCCCACCTCACACACAATTGGTAAGCCCTCATCCAAAAAGAAAAGACGCAAAAGAACCTACTCTATGCCAAGGCCAATGCGCACCAGGTTGGCCAAAGCAAATTCAAGCTGCCTCCTCCTTGTTGTTAAATGGATCGCAATTTTAGTTTGGAACATTCAGGGGATAGCTAATAAGCCCTCACTTCGTAGGTTACACATTAATCATTCAACAACATCAAATAAAACTCATTGCTCTAATGGAGCCAATGGTTGACAAAGCTAGAATCCTAATGTTTTCTAATAAGCTAGGTTTTGATAGTGCGAGTGCAACTCAAATGGCAAAATTTGGCTTTTTGGGCAAAGAGCTAGGTCTCGTCCCCACATTCAGCTCGGATCAGCTCCTCCATGTTTCCATTCCTTCCTCTCCTCAGGCAAAGTGCCATGGAAGCCTCCTTTGTTTACGCAAAATGCACATGGAGCGAAGAGCTCTTTGGGAGGAACTTGTATACAACCTCAAACTCCATGGCTGGTGGGTGGCGACTTCAATGTCATATCTAGTTACAAGGACTCTCCATGACAACTTCCCCATTGCACTTTGATGCCATGAATGACTTCAATGATTGTCTACATGCATGTGACTTGGTGGACTTACCTTTTCAAGGCTGTCTCAGATGGTATTTGGCAATGTCTTTGACAAGGTTAAAGAAGCCGAAGAAGAGGTCAAAATCAAGGAAGAAGCACTTGTGGCACACCAGAGCCAAAGTAACCAAATTGCCTTAGCTCATGCCCAGGCGATCCATATGAGGTGCTTGGCAGAAGAGGAAGCTTTTTGGCAGCAAAATATACACATCTAGATGTGTATAAGAGACAGGTGAAAGATGGGTCAATTCCGAGTACCTCCCATGCACGGTTTCAGGAGGACAAGCGGGGTTTATTAAAGGAATTGTCGAAGGAGGCGAGGAGGTTTTCAACCTTAATCCTAATGGAGCAGCCGGAATTGATGGCTATAATGGGGTTTTCTTCACTACTTGCTGGGACATTATTCACCATGATCTTTGTTGCGGTGACAGATTTTCTTAAAGGAGCTAAGTTGCCACGAATGTTTACTAGTACTCTTATTGCTCTTATCCCAAAAACAGCCAATCCGAATTCTATTAGTGACTTCCGGTACACAGCTTATGTGCTTTTTGCCAAATGCCCTCATTACCGACCAGATTTGATCATCAAACTCTGACTCTTATACAAGGTAGCTGATATAACTAACTGTCTCTTATACACATCTGCCATTCTAGAGAAGCTAGGAAATCCAATGGAGCTGTCTCAAATACACATCTAGATGTGTATAAGAGACAGGAATTAACCGTCCTCCCTTCCTGATCCTGTCAATACACATCTAGATGTGAAGGCCAAGTGGGAGAGACAGACTGCTGGAAGTTTGGCCAAAATTAATCGCATATATGCCCTATGGAGGGATTAAAGGCAAAAGTTCACGAGGGTAAAATTTCAGCTTACTCACTCCCGCAACAATGCCCAACTACCTCCCACTTGGCATCTCAGATAGGAGGTCTAAGACTTCTAGACATACCTTAGAAACTCGTTCTCTGTATACACATCTAGATGTGTATCCCTTTGTGTTTGAGAACTCCTCGGCCAGCTCTTTAACAAGTCCAAAAGCTTCTTTTACCTAGCTTTGTCAACCATTGGTAGCGTTCGGATGATCCAAGCCAAGACGGGTTTCACCCACAACTCCCTCCCATTTAATTACTTGGGTATGTCCCATTCACAAAGGCAAAAGACGGCGCACTATATTCAGCCATTGTGGGAGGGAGGCTTCCGGATTCATGGATGGCGAGGCGAGTTCCTCTCTCGGGAGGGCGGTTAATTCTAATCAAGCATGTTTTGAGCAGCATTCCCATCTACCTATTATCGGTTCTCCTTCCCCAAGATCAGTAATTAAAGAGATGGAGCGGCAATTTGCAAACTTTTCAGGGCAGCTCAAGCGAGGTGCTAAAAGCGACATTGGATCGCATGGGGTAAAGTTTGCCGACCAACGTTTGACCAATGGTCTAGGGATTCCACCACTAGAAGATGTGGTACGAGGCTTTAGTATCAAACTTTGGTGGAAGTTTCGAATGGGCAGCTCTTTGTGGTGTTCCTTTCTTCAAGGCCGCTACCTTAAGGGCCAACACCCTACCTTGGTATTGAATCACGGAGATTCACTCTTATGGAAAAGAATGATGCGAGTTCGTGATGAGGCGAGAGAAGGGCTATCATACACCTGATTCACCTTCGAAAGGTGATTGCTCATTCTGGTTCGACCCATGGACCAAATACGGACCTCTTTCCCACAAGGTAGAACATGTGTATGATAGGCAGCTCAAGGTTTCCCATGTTTGGAGTTCTAATGGTTGGAATATTTCCTCTTTGGACGAGAGATACTCCATGGAGGAGCTGCAAACCATTGTCGCAATTCTCAATGAAAGATCGATCTTCATGACTAATGAACCAGACCGGATTGTTTGGACCCCTACATCTACTGGTTCCTTTTCACTCTCAACGACATATGCCACTTTGTGGATTCAGCCCAATGGGCTAATCCACAAAATCCATACCTTGTATAATATGTTGGTTCTTATGGAAAGCTAGGAACATGGCTGTGTTTGATGGGAAAACGTTAGTAGTGCTGCACGCATCATTGCCAACATCAACTCATATTTAGTGAATATTTCCTCAATCCACCCCTTCACATAAAAAGCACAGCTGATGAATTGCTTCTCTCACGGGACATTTGCTTTCAACTCTTACAAACAAAACCTAAGAGAATCTTGGCGGTCAAATGGGAATGCCCTCCTCCAGGATGTTTCAAACTAAATATGGATGGCGCCTCTAAAGGTATCCTCATATGGCAGCAGGTGGTGGCGTCATAAGGGATCACAAGGGCCATTGTATACGGGCATTTTCAAATGGTTACTTTAACAAACCAGCTTGCAAGCGAGAGTAATGGCACTTGAAGAGGGCTCAAGCTCTGTGACGGAGTTGCGGGTTCACCCATTGGAGGAACTACTCTTTCCACTGTCATTAAGCACGCATACTTGAATGGTTAAGTCGTCACCAATTTGGAGTATTGATGACCAACTCCGTGTCATACAAGGCCTTTGTGTGAGAAAGCAGATTTCATTTAAACATATTTTTAGAGAGTCTAATCAAGTTCTTTGATAGATTAGCTAATGAGGGTATTGCAAATCCAAATAAACCCCAGTTGTCCTCCTCACCATTCCTTGCTCTATAAAAGGTCTGGTTTGGCTAGATGCTAGGGGCTGCCCTAACCTTCGATATTGTAACAACTCATAAAATAAAAACTCATGATAACAACGTAAAATGTGATTTAATTAGGCTAGATTAAGAACCAAGAATCAGTTCAAATTGAAAAAGACTTTGAACAAAAGATGATTATCTATCCTTATTTGAAAAAGAACAGAGAAATGAAGCCAATTACACCTTGTATAATGACAAAGGAAGAAGTGATAATCGTATAGTATTGAGAACTAAGAAATGCGTTCATCATTATACAATTTGAACTAGTAAAAGGCTTCATAACATATGCATTTCACAGAACAAAGAAAGGAGACTAGTCGTGTAAGATTATGAAATATGAGAGGAGTTCCAATCATAGCACATTTGGAAAAGATATGAGATCAAATTTCACAAGGTAAGAACAATAATATGTTTTAATAAGAATGGATTAAGAACCATGCGCTGGACCTATTCCTTGAAGATTTAGCATTTGCAAAATGAATAGAGAAACGAGGTCGATCAAACTTGCTTTGCGAGTAAGGAAGAAGTTGCGATCGTTCGATATTGAGAGCCAAGAAATTGACAAGCTGTTCTATGTTATGAATCGCAAAAGGAGAACACATGATAAAATATTAGGGAGACAATTAAGAAACTAGAAAGGTGATTTAATCGACATACATGTTGAAAAGAGAAGAATATCTAATAACGGAGGATAAGCCCCTAATACGTGACTTATCTAGACAAGATTAAGAACCATGTGTGGGACCTGTGCACAAAAGATTTAGATCAAATGAATGATGTAATCGCATTCGAAAGAGAATGGAGGCAACCCTATTAGCTGAATAACTAAGGAAGAAGTGTAATCGTAAGATATTGAGAACTAAGAAAGTCGACTAATCGTAATATATTGTTAGTCGGAAAAGGAGATACAACAATCAAACAAGATTGAGAAGTAATAAAGGAGAAGTAGTGGTATTAGATTTTAAAAGAACAAAGAGCGGTCAGTCGTATTCATCAAAGATTTATAATTAAGAGATTATCTAATCGTAGAAGAAAAAGAACTGAGAAATGCGGCCTATTAATTATGCCTGCACAATGATTAAGGAAGAAATTGTAATAGTACGATAGTTTGAAGAAAGAAAGGGTCTAATCGTACTATATTATGACACAGTAAAGGAGATCTAATCGTACAGGATTTAGAACTAACAAAGTACATCGAGTCATATCAGATTAAGAAAATAGAATAGGAGTTCTTATAAAAGTAAATCTCGTAACTCAAGATAAGAACTTAAAATACGATTTGATTTTGCCAAATTGAGAACCATGAGTGATAACTATGCATAAAAAAATAAGAACTAAAATATAATATGATGGTTTTGTAGAAATAAGTGAGAAATGAGGCCAAGTATACGTACTTAATCACAGTGGAAGGAGTTGTACTCGTACGATATTGAGAAGTAAGAAAGGCCACAAATCGTACAAGATTAAATACTAATAACTGGGACATTTCAAGTAGCAAAAGATTAAGAAACAAGAAAGGAGTTCTCAACAAAGTACATGTAGAAACATAATAAGTTCTAATAACTCTTGATAACAATGTAAAATGTGATTTAATTATGCTAGATTAAGAACCAAGAATCAGTTCAAATTGAAAAAAACTTTGAACAAAAGATGATTATCTATCCTTATTTGAAAAAGAACTGAGAAATGAAGCCAATTACACCTTGTATAATGACAAAGGAAGAAGTGATAACCGTACAATATTGAGAACTTAGAAATGCGACTAATTGAGCTATACAATGAACAACAAAAGGAGACATAATATATGCAATTCACAGAAAAAGAAAGGAGATTAGTCGTGTAAGATTTTGAAATATGAGAGGAGTTCCAATCATAGCACATTTGGAAAAGATATGAGACCAAATTTCACAAGGTAAGAACATAAATATGTTTTAATAAGAATGGATTAAGAACCATGCGCTGGACCTATTCCTTGAAGATTTAGAACTATTCAAATGAGGCCGATCAAACTTGCTTTACGAGTAAGGAAGAAGTTGCGATCGTTCGATATTGAGAGCCAAGAAATTGACTAACTGTTCTATTTTATGAATCGCAAAGGAGAGAACACATGATAAAATATTAGGGAGATAATTAAGAAACTAGAAAGGTGATTTAATCGACATACATGTTGAAAAGATAAGAATATCTAATAACGGATGATAAGCCCCTAATACGTGACTTAGTTAGACTAGATTGAGAACCATGTGTGGGACCTGTGCACAAAAGATTTAGATCAAATGAGTGATCTAATCGCATTCAAAAGAGAACGGAGGCAATCATATTAGCTTAATAACAAAGAAAGAAGTGTAATCGTAAGATATTGAGAACTAAGAAAGTCGACTAATCCTAATATATTGTTAGTCGGAAAAGGAGATACAACAATCAAACAAGATTGAGAAGTAATAAAGGAGAAGTAGTGGCCTCCCGCAACCTGTCTCTTATACACATCTACATGAGTCATATCAGATTAAATAATAGAACAGGAGTTCTTATAAAAGTAAATCTCGTAATTCAAGATAAGAACTTAAAATGCGATTTCATTTCGCCAAATTGAGAACCATGAGTGATAACTATGCATAAAAGAATAAGAACTAAAATATAATAGGATGGTTTTGTAGAAATAAATGAGAAATGAGGCCAAGTATACGTGCTTAATCATAGTGGAAGGAGTTGTACTAATATTGTCCACCAGATTTAGAACCATGTGTGGTACCTGAAATGCACAAAAGATTTAGATCAAATCGCATTCGAAAGAGAACGGAGGCAACTATAGAAGCTTAATAACATATGAAGAAGTACTAAGAAAGTTTCTAATCGTAATAAAGGAGAACTAATAAAGGAGAAGTAGTGGCATTAGATTTAAAAAGAACCAAGAGCGGGTCTTATACACATCTAGATTTATAATTAAGAGATTATCCAAACGTATAAGAAAAAGAACTGTGAAATGAGGCCTATTAATTATTCTGCACAATGATTAAGGAAGAAATTGTAATAGTACGATATTGAGAAGAAAGAAAGGGTCTAATCGTACTATATTATGACACAGTAAAGTCTAATCGTACAGATTTAGAACTAACAAAGTAGATCGAGTCATATCAGAATAAGAAATAGAACAGGAGTTCTTATAAACGTAAATCTCGTAACCCAAGATAAGAAAACTTAAAATGCGATTTGATTTGGCCAAATTAAGAACCGTGAGTGATAACTACGCATAAAAGACATGAGAACTAAAATATAATATGGTGGTTTTGAAGAAATAAGTGAGAAATGAGGCCAAGTATACGTGCTTAATCACAGTGGAAGGAGTTGTACTCGTACGATATGGAGAACTGACAAATCGTACAAGATTAAATACTAATAACTGGGATCAAGTTGCATAAGATTAAGAAACAAGGAAGGAGTTCTCAACAAAGTACGTGTAGAAACATAATAAGTTCTAATAATTCATGATAACAACGTAAAATGTGATTTAATTATGCTAGATTAAGAATCAGGAATCAATTCAAATTGAAAAAGACTTTGAACAAAAGATGATTATCCAATCTTTTTGAAATAGAACAGAGAAATGAAGCCAATTACACCTTGTATAATGACAAAGGAAGAAGTGATAATCGTACAATACTGACAACTAAGAAATGCGACTAATCGAGCCATACAATGAACAACAAAAAAAGACATAACATATACAATTCACAGAAAAAAGAAAGGAGATTAGTCGTGTCCAGTTCTAAGATTATGAAATGGGAGAGGAGTTCCAATCATAGCACATTAGGAAAAGATATGAGATCAAATTTCACAAGGTAAGAACATAAATATGTTTTAACAAGAATGGATGAAGAACCATGCGCTGGACCTATTCCTTGAAGATTTAGAACTAATACATCATTTAATAGCATTTCCAAAAGAATAGAGAAATGAGGCTGATAAAACTTGCTTTACGAGTAAGGAAGAAGTTGCGATCGTTCGATATAGAGAGCCAAGAAATTGACTAGCTGTTCTATGTTATGAATCGCAAAAGGAGAACAACACATGATAAAATATTAGGGAGACAAGTACGAAACTAGAAAGGTGATCTAATCGACATACATGTTGAAAAGATAAGAATATCTAGTAACGGATGATAAGCCCCTAATACGTGACTTAGTTAGACTAGATTGAGAACCATGTGTGGGACCTGTGGACAAAAGATTTTGATCTAATCTCATTCGAAAGAGAATGGGGGCAACTATATTTAGCTTAATAACTAAAGAAGAAGTACTACGAAAGTCGACTAATCGTAATATAATGTGAGTCGCAAAAGGTGATACAATCAAACAAGATCGAGAACTAATAAAGGAGAAGTAGTGGTATTAGATTTAAAAAGAACAAAGAGCGGCTCGTATTCATTAAAGATTTATAATTAAGAGATTATCCAAACGTATAAGAAAAAGAACTGAGAAATGAGGCCTATTAATTATACCTGCACAATGATTAAGGAAGAAATTGTAATAGTATGATATTGACAAGAAAAATCGTACTATATTATGACACAGTAAAGTCTAATCGTACAGGATTAAGAACTAACAAAGTAGATCGAGTCATTTCAGAATAAGTAAAAGAACAGGAGTTCTTATAAACGTAAATCTCGTAACCCAAGATAAGAACTTAAACTGCAATTTGATTTGGCCAAATTAAGAACCATGAGTGATAACTACGCATAAAAGAATGAGAACTAAACTATAATATGATGGTTTTGAAGAAATAAGTGAGAAATGAGGCCAAGTATACGTGCTTAATCACACTGGAAGGAGTTGTACTCGTATTACGATAAGGAGAACTAAGAAAGGGGACAAATCGTACAAGATAAAATACTAATAACTGGGATCAAGTCGCATAAGATTAAGAAACAAGAAAGGAGTTCCCAACAAAGTACATGTAGAAACATAATAAGTTCTAATAACTCATGATAGTAACATAAAATGTGATTTAATTATGCCAGATTAAGAACCAAGAATCAGTTCAAATTGTAAAAAGACTTTGAACAAATTCTGTCTCTTATACACATCTAGATGTGAATAAGAACAGAATTGAATCCAATTACACCTTGTATAATGACAAAAGAAGAAGTGTATCCTTAGTTCTATGAAATACGACTAATCGAACTGTATAATGAACAACAAATGGAGACATAACATATGCAATTCACAGAACAAAGAAAGGAGATTAGTCGTGTAAGATTATGAAATATGAGAGGAGTTCCAATCATATAATAAGCACATTTGGAGAAGATATGAGATCAAATTTCACAAGGTATGAACATAAATATTTTTTAATAAGAATCGATTAAGAACCATGCGCTGGACCTATTTCTTGAAGATTTAGAACTAATACATCATCTAATAGCATTTGCAAAAGAATAGAGAAATGAGGCTGATCAAACTTGCTTTATGAGTAAGGAAGAAGTTGCGATCGTTCGATATTGTGAGCCAAGAAATTGACTAACTGTTTTATGTTACGAATCGCAAAAGGAGAACACATGATAAAATATTAGGCAGATAATTAAGAAACTAGAAAGGTGATCTAATCGACATATATGTTGAAAAGATGAGAATATCTAATAACGGATGATAAGCCCCTAATACGTGACTTAGTTGGACTAGATTGAGAACCATGTGTGTGACCTGTGCACAAAAGATTTAGATCAAATGAATGATCTAATCGCATTCTAAAGAGAACGGATGCAACCATATTAGCTAAATAACAGAGGAAGAAGCTTGTAATCGTAAGATATTGAGGAACTAAGAAAGTCGACTAATCGTAATATATTGTTAGTCGGAAAAAGAGATACAACAATCAAACAAGATTGAAAACTAATAAAGGAGAAGTAGTGGTATTAGATTTAAAAAGAACCAAGAACGGGTCGTATTCATTAAAGATTTATAATTAAGAGATTATTTAATCGTATAAGAAAAAGAACTGAGAAATGAGGCCTATTATTTATGCCTGCACAATGATTAAGGAAGAAATTTTAATAGTACGATACTTTGAAGAAAGAAAGGGTCTAATCGTACTATATTATGACACAGTAAAGGAGATCGAATCGTACAGGATTTAGAACTAATAAAGTACATCGAGTCATATCAGATTGAAAAATAGAACAGGAGTTCTTATAAAAGTAAATCTCGTAATTCAAGATAAGAATTTAAAATGCGATTTGATTTCGCCAAATTGAGAACCATGAGTGATAATTATTCATAAAAGAATAAGAACTAAAATATCTTAATAGGATGGTTTTGTAGAAATAAATGTGAAATGAGGCCAAGTATACGTGTTTAATCACAGTGGAAGGAGCTGTACTCGTACTGTCATGCCCCAAAAACGGGACCGTAACACGCCGCGCTAATGGTACACCGGACCAAAGCGCAAGGCACAAGAAACAGCAACAAACTTAACCGCAATGTAATAGAACCATCAAGCCATTTCTTAACTATAAAACCAAATATTTCATTTTACACAAGAATACGAATTACAAAATTTCTTCTTAGTACAAAAGATGCTACAACAAAAATAAAGTTCATCAATACAAAACTTATCTAATACACTACCCTCTCCAAACAAAGAAAGCTTGGAAGATTATCATGAGTCCTACCGGTAATGTGGAGTCGGGAAAATCTAAAAATGCTAAGGAGGTGGAGAATCAAAATTTAGTTTCTAATTTGAAAAATTATAAGTCACGTGGGGTGAGCATAACTAGCTCAGTGGATATCATAAAAGCTCTTCAAGGTTTATCACATAGTCATAGAATATAATAAAATAGCATGAGTATCTTTTAGGCTCAAAAGTATGACTTTCAGTACTAGCCAGATCTAGTAATCTACCACACCTACTAGTCTGACCGGGAGGTCAAGTTATCCCATCACAAGACCCCGTATCAGAAAATTATCATAACATTCACAGAAGTCACCATGGCGTCCCATGGATGACTATAGAACCGGTGCACCCCAAATCAAACATTTCCAAATACATCCAAAATTATATACCTCGGTCACCTATGAGGCCAAAACAGTCATAAATTGCTTTCATATCAAAAGAGTTTGCAAATATATCAATTGATTAACATAAAATAGCTTGGTCCGATTTCATATATAATAATTCCAAAACTTGGTACCTGTGCTCTTATACACATCTAGATGTGTATAAAGACAGATCACAACAATATGTCCAAATAGAATGAATGGTTTTTAAACAAAATACAAGTGGAAGAGGGTCTATGTTACCCACTATTAAAGCAAAAACTGCACAAAGATCACGAGCGCGATCGCCGTACTTATATCTCTTATACACATCTAGATGTGTATAAGAGACATACACAATCTACTTTACTTAACAGTCAGTAAAGCGAAAGCGGCGAAAGCTTGATAGAAAAGCGACACCAACAGCTCTTTGGTCAAAATGACCTTTTCACAATTTCGACCAACCGACAAGCTAAAACCCCAGTCAAAACACTTAGTTAACCCCTCAAATTCGTATTCATGACTAGATTAGGAGATAATAAGCTCGTTTTCGAGAACCGGAGCAATAGCCGGGACTATATCAATAGCATTCCACAACAATCCATACCCCATAACCACTACAATTAACTCTATTACAACATTAGAGCAACAACCTATGGTTGGAATTCCTCTTTACTATCAAACTGAAATTTTTACCGATTAGCCATACGCATGATTCAAACATGCTTCCTATCCAACCCACTACCAAGGAAACACTTAAAACCATCAAAAGATCACTAAAGACCCTTCAAACATAACCAATTATCCAAATTATCCTAGTTGCGCCAAACTTCCGCTTACTTACAAAATGAAGGGAAATCAATTTCACTTGGTTTCAAGTCTCAATTCCTATCCAAACTAACCTTAAAACACTCTTAAAACATCATTATAAGCATAGACATAAGCATTCATAGCATAACATTCTAGGGCACATATGGAAGACAAAACCCTAACTCATAATCTTAAAATTTGTAATCTAACCATGGAAAGTTGTTATAAATCAACCCCAATCACTTCCCAACCTCCAAAACACTAAAAACAACCCATAACATACATAAATCAACATATATAAGGCTGCAAAGAGGGTTTTCTCAGCCATAAATAATCCTACAAAACTTGAAATTAAAGCTTAAATCATAAAGCCCATAAGCTATAAATGCTAAAATACATAAAATCTTACCTTCCAAGTGATTCCTACTTGAAATCCAAGAAAATTTTTGGGGGAAAATGGAGGAAGAGTTTTCGGCCAGTATTTGCAGAAAATGGAGAAGAAATAACAAGAAGCAGACTTAAAAAGAAGGATTCCAAAGTTGACTCAAATAGTACCCATTGACCAAATAGTCTCCAAGTTGACTATTTGACCTAAAAACTAATTTTTTTCTTAATTTGCTACTAAATAACATTATAAATCAGCAACCATCAAACAACACTCACACACCACAATGCACTAATTATACTTAGTCTAACTTTTGACCCGTTTACCCGCCGGAACCGAAATCGCGTAAATCGAAAAATTTGCCGAATTGAAAAACGAATAAGTTGTAGTACTTTATGACTAAAAATAATATGAAAAACATTTTAAACCAGTTAAAATCAAAGAACAAGGCTATTAAAATACTGGGTTTCACACGTACGATATTGAGAACCCGATTGAGAACCATGTGTGGGACCTGTGCACAAAAGATTTAGATCTAATCGCATTTGAAAGAGAACGGAGGCAACTATATTAGCTTAATAACAAATGGAGAAGTACTAAGAAAGTCGACTAATCGTAATAAAGGAGAACTAATAAAGGAGAAGTAGTGACATTCACCGGCGGGTAAACGGGTCAAAAGTTAGACTATGTATTAGTTAGTGCATTGTGGTGTGTGAGAAATAGGTCGGTGCTTATACACATTATAATGTGTATTTAGATACCTGTCTCTTATACACATTAAGAACTAACAAAGTAGATTGAGTCATTTCAGAATAAGAAATAGAACAGGACTTCTTATAAACGTAAATCTCATAACCCAAGATAAGAACTTAAAATGCGATTTGATTTGGCCAAATTAAGAACCATGAGTGATAACTACGCATAAAATAATGAGAACTAAACTATAATATGATGGTTTTGAAGAAATAAGTGAGAAATGAGGCCAAGTATACGTGCTTAATCACACTGGTAGGAGTTGTACTCGTACGATATGGAGAACTAAGAAAAGGGACAAATCGTACAAGATAAAATACTAAATAACTGGGATCAAGTCGCATTAGATTAAGAAACAAGAAAGGAGTTCTCAACAAAGTACATGTAGAAACATAATAAGTTCTAATAACTCATGATAATAACGTAAAATGTGATTTAATTATGCTAGATTAAGAACCAAGAATCAGTTCAAATTGAAAAAGACTTTGAACAAAAGATGATTATCTAACCTTATTTGAAAAAGAAACTAAGAAATGAAGCCAATTACACCTTGTATAATGACAAAGGAAGAAGTGTATCCGTACAATATTGAGAACTAAGAAATACGACTAATCGAGCTATATAATGAACAACAAAAGGAGACATAATATATGCAATTTACAGAACAAAGAAAGGAGATTAGTCGTGTAAGATTATGAAATATAAGAGGAGTTCCAATTATAGCACATTTGGAGAAGATATGAGATCAAATTTCACAAGGTAAGAACATAAATATGTTTTAATAAGAATGGATTAAGAACCATGCGCTGGACCTATTCCTTGAAGACTTTAGAACTAATACATCATCTAATAGCATTTGCAAAAGAATAGAGAAATGAGGCCGATCAAACTTGCTTTACGAGTAAGGAAGAAGTTGCGATCGTTCGATATTGAGAGCCAAGAAATTGGTTAAGCTGTTCTATGTTATGAATCGCAAAAGGAGAACACATGATAAAATATTAGGGAGATAATTAAGAAACTAGTTCTCCTTTCTAATCTACATACAATTAAGATAAGAATATCTTATAACACATCTTCCTAGACTGTGTATAAGAGACAGGGTCCCACACATGGTTCTGGATAGGAATTGAGACAAAAGATTTAGATCAAATGAATGATCTAATCGCATTCGAAAGAGAACGGAGGCAACCATATTAGCTTAATAACTAAGGAAGAAGTGTAATCGTAAGATATTGAGAACTAAGAAAGTCGACTAATCGTAATATATTGTTAGTCGGAAAAGGAGATACAACAATCAAACAAGATTGAGAACTAATAAAGGATAAGTAGTTTTATTAGATTTAAAAAGTTTGAAGGGAGCCGGTTGTATTTTTTGGTTTTGAATAAGAGATTATCTAATGGGTTATAGGAAGCTGTTTGAATTGTGAGGCAAATTTTAAGATTATGACTGTCTCTTATAAGGATTAGATGTGTCTAAGATACAGATAATCTTAAGATGATAGGGTCTAATCGTACTATACTATGACACAGTAAAGGAGATCTAATCGTACAGGATTAAAAACTAACATAGTCGATCGAGTCATATCAGATTAAGAAATAGAACAGGTGTTCTTATAAAAGTAAATCTCGTAACTCAAGATAAGAACTTAAAATGCGATTTGATTTGGCCAAATTAAGAACCGTGAGTGATAACTACGCATAAAAGAATAAGAACTAAAATTTAATATGGTGGTTTTGAAGAAATAAGTGAGAAATGAGGCCAAGTATACGTGCTTAATCACACTGGAAGGAGTTGTACTCGTACGATATAGAGAACTAAGAAAGGGGACAAATCGTACAAGGTTAAATACTAATAATTGGGATCAAGTCGCATAAGATTAAGAAACAAGAAAGGAGTTCTCAACAAAGTACATGTAGAAACATAATAAGTTCTAATAACTCATGATAACAACGTAAAATGTGATTTAATTATGCTAGATTAAGAACCAAGAATCAGTTCAAATTGAAAAAGACTTTGAACAAAGATGATTATCTAACCTTATTTGAAAAAGAACAGAGAAATGAAGCCAATTACACCTTGTATAATGACAAAGGAAGAAGTGATAATCGTACAATATTGAGAACTAAGAAATGCGACTAATCGAGCTATACAATGAACAACAAAAGGAGACATAACATATGCAATTCACAGATTGTGAAAGGAGATTAGTCCTGTAAGATTAGACAATGTGAGAGGAGTTCCAATCATAGCACAATTGGAAAAGATATGAGATGAAATTTCACAAGGTAAGAACATAAATATGTTTTAATAAGAATGGATTAAGAACCATGCGCTGGACCTATTCCTTGAAGATTTAGAACTAATACATCATCTAATAGCATTTGCAAAATAATAGAGAAATGAGGCCGATCAAACTTGCTTTACGAGTAAGGAAGAAGTTGCGATCATTCGATATAGAGAGCCAAGAAATTGACTAACATGTTCTATGTTATGAATCGCAAAAGGAGAACAACACATGATAAAATATTAGGGAGATAAGTAAGAAACTAGAAAGGTGATCTAATCGACATACATGTTGAAAAGATAAGAATATCTAATAACGGATGATAAGCCCCTTATACGTGACTTAGTTAGACTAGATTGAGAACCATGTGTGGGACCTGTGCACAAAAGTTTTAGATCTAATCGCATTCGAAAGAGAACGGTTGCAACTATATTAGCTTAATAACTAAGGAAGAAGTACTAAGAAAGTCAACTAGTCGTAATATATTGTGAGTCGCAAAAGGAGATACAATCAAACAAGATTGAGAACTAATAAAGGAGATAGTAGTGGTATTAGATTTAAAAAGAACCAAGAGCGGGTCGTATTCATTAATGATTTATTATTAAGAAATTATCTAATCAGTAAGAAAAAGAACTGGGAAATGAGGCCTATTAATTATGCCTGCACAATGATTAAGGAAGAAATTGTAATAGTACGATACTTGAGAAGAAAGACAGGTTCTATCTTCGTACTATATCTATGACACAGTAAAGGAGATCTAATCGTACAGGATTTTGAACTAACAAAGTACATCGAGTCATATCAGATTAAGAAATAGAACAGGAGTTCTTATAAAAGTAAATCTCGTAACTCAAGATAAGAACTTAAAATGCGATTTGATTTTGCCAAATTAAGAACCATGAGTGATAACTATGCATAAAAGAATAAGAACTAAAATATAATATGATGGTTTTGAAGAAATAAGTGAGAAATGAGGCCAAGTATACGTGCTTAATCACAGTGGAAGGAGTTGTACTAAATGCGATATTGAGAACTAAGAAAGGGGACAAATCGTACAAGATTAAATACTAATAACTGGGATCAAGTCGCATGTGATTAAGAAACAAGAAAGGATTTCTCGACAAAGTTGTAGAAACATAATAAGTTCTAATAACTCATGATAACAAGATAAAATGTGATTTAATTATGATGTATAAGTTCCTGTCTCTTATACACATCTAGATGTGTATAAGAGACAGCTTGTTAACCATTCTTATTAAAACATACTGAAAGCGAAGCCAATTACACCTTCATTCATTTGACAAAGGAAGAAGTGATAATCGTACAATATTGTCTCTAAGAAATGCATCTAATCGAGCTATAAATGAACAACAAAAGGAGACATCACAATGCAATTCACAGAACAAAGAAAGGAGATTAGTCGTGTAAGATTGTGAAATATGAGAGGAGTTCCAATCATAGCACATTTGGAAAAGATATGAGATCAAATTTCACAAGGTAAGAACATAAATATGTTTTAATAAGAATGGATTAAGAACCATGCGCTGAGGACCTATTCCTTGAAGATTTAGAACTAATAGATCATCTAATAGCATTTGCAAATGAATAGAGAAATGAGGCCTATCAAACTTGCTTTACGAGTAAGGAAGAAGTTGCGATCGTTTGATATTGAGAGCCAAGAAATTGACTAACTGTTCTATGTTATGAATCGTAAAGGAGAGAACACATGATAAAATATTAGGGAGATAATTAAGAAACTAGAAAGGTGATCTAATGGACATACATGTTGAAAATATGAGAATATCTAATAACAGATGATAAGCCCCTAATACGTCACTTAGTTAGATTAGATTGAGAACCATGTGTGGGACCTAAGCACTAAAGATTTAGATCAAATGAATGATCTAATCGCATTTGAAAGAGAACGGTTGCAACTATATTAGCTTAATAACTAAGGAAGAAGTGTAATCGTAAGATATTGAGAACTAAAAAAGTTGACTAATCGTAATATATTGTTAGTCAGAAAAGGAGATACAACAATCAAACAAGCCTTTATTGAGAACTAATAAAGGAGAAGTAGTGGTATTAGATTTAAAAAGAAAAAAGAGCGGGTCGTATTCATTAAAGATTTATAATTAAGAGATTATCTAATCGTATAAGAAAAAGAACTGAGAAATGAGGCCTGTTAATTATCCCTGCACAATGACTAAGGAAGAAATTGTAATAGTACGATACTGAGAAGAAAGAAAGGGTCTAATCGTACTATATTATGACGCACTAAAGGAGATCTAATAGGACAGATTTAGAACTAACAAAGTACATCGAGTCATATCAGATTAAAAAAATAGAACAGGAGTTCTTATAAAAGTAAATCTTGTAACTCAAGATAAGAACTGAAAAAGGTGATTTGATTTCGCCAAATAAGAACCAGGAGTGATAACTATTTATAAAAGAATAAAAACTAAAATTTAATCTGATATTGCATAGAACTAACTTTCTTAGTTCTGTTTTATACATGCTTAATCACGGTGGAAGGAGTTGTACTAAATGCGATATTTCTGAGAACTAAGAAAGGGGACAAATCGTACAAGATTAAATACTAATAACTGGGATCAAGTCGCATAAGATTAAGAAACAAGAAAGGAGTTCTCAACAAAGTACATGTAGAAACATAATAAGTTCTAATAACTCATGATAACAACATAAAATGTGATTTAATTATGCTAGATTAAGAACCAAGAATCAGTTCAAATTGAAAAAGACTTAGAACAAAAGATGATTATCTAATGTGTATTTCAGACAGAACTGAGAAATGAAGCCAATTACACCTTATATAATGACAAAGGAAGAAGTGATAATCGTACAATATTGAGAACTAAGAAACACGAATAATCGAGCTATACAATGAACAACAAAAGGAGACATAACATATGCAATTCACAGAACATCTGTAAGGAGATTAGTCGTGTAAGATTATGAAATATGAGAGGAGTTCCAATCCTTTGTATTATGAAAAGATATGAGACAAATTTCACAGTCTAAGATTAAATATGTTTTAATAAGAATGGATTAAGAACCATGCGCTGGACCTATTCCTTGAAGATTTAGAACTAATACATCATCTATTAGCATTTGCAAAAGAATAGAGAAATGAGGCCGATCAAACTTGCTTTACGAGTAAGGAAGAAGTTGCGATCGTTCGATATTAAGAGCCAAGAAATTGACAAACTGTTCTTTGTTATGAATCGTAAAGGAGAGAACACATGATAAAATATTAGGGAGATAATTAAGAAACTAGAAAGGTGATCTAATCGACATACATGTTGAAAAGATGAGAATATCTAATAACGGATGATAAGTCCCTAATACGTGACTTAGTTAGATTAGATTGAGAACCAGTGTGATACCTGTGCACAAAAGGTTTAGATCTAATGAATGATCTAATCGCATTCGAAAGAGAACGGAGGCAACCATATTAGGTTAATAACTAAGGAGGAAGTGTAATCGTAAGATATTGAGAACTATGAAAGTCGATTAATCGTAATATATTGTTAGTCGGAAGAAAAGAGATACAACAATCAAACAAGATTGAAAACTAATGAAGGGGAAGTAGTGGTATTAGATTTAAAAAGAACCAAGTTCTTATATTCATTAAAGATTTATAATTAAGAGATCATCTAATCGTATAAGAAAAAGAACTGAGTAATGAGGCCTGTTAATTATCCCAGCACAATGATTAAGGAAGAAATTGTAATAGTACGATACTGAGAAGAAAGAAAGGGTCTAATCATACTATAATATGACACAGTAGAGGAGATCTAATCGGACAGGATTCAGAACTAACAAAGTACATCGTCTCTTATACACATCTAGATAGAAGCGGAGTTCTTATAAAAGTAAATTCCGTAACTCAAGATAAGAACTTAAAATGTAGATCTTGATTTGGTCAAATTGAGAACCATGAGTGATAACTATGCATAGTTATCGTAACTGTCTCTTATACACATCTTAGATCTTGTACGATTAGATTCTTATAATGTATAAATATTATAGTTCATCAGAACTCCCGCTACTCGTTCTTATGAGAACTAAGAAAAGAAACAAATCGTACAAGATTAAATACTAATAACTGGGATCAAGTCGCAAAAGATTAAGAAACAAGAAAGGAGTTCTCAACAAAGTACATGTAGAAACATAATAAGTTCTAATAACTCATAATAACAACGTAAAATGTGATTTAATTATGCTAGATTAAGAACCAAGAATCAGTTCAAATTGAAAAAGACTTTGAACAAAAGATGATTATCTAACCTTATTTGGAAAAGAACTGAGAAATGAAGCCAATTACACCTTGTAAAATGACAAAGGAAGAAGTGATAACCCTACAATATTGAGAACTAAGAAATGTGACCAATCGAGCTATACAATGAACAACAAAAGGAGACATAACAAATGCAATCCACAAAACAAAGAAAGGAGATTATTCATGTAAGATTGTGAAATACGAGAGGAGTTCCAATCATAGCACATTTGGAAAAGATATGAGATCAAATTTCACAAGGTAAGAACATAAATATGTTTTAATAAGAATGGATTACATAACCATGCTAGCTGGACCTATTCCTTGAAGATTTAGAACTAATATCTAATAGCATTTGCAAAAGAATAGAGAAATGAGGCCGATCAAACTTGCTTTACCAGTAAGGAAGAAGTTGCGATCGTTCGATATTGAGAGCCAAGAAATTGACTAGCTGTTCTATGCTATGAATCGCAAAAGGAGAACACATGATAAAATAATAGGGAGATAATTAAGAAACTAGAAAGGTGATCTAATCGACATACATGTTGGAAAGATAAGAATATCTAATAACGGATGATAAGCCCCTAATATGTGACTTAGTTAGACTAGATTGAGAGTCCTGTCTCTTATACACATCTAGATCCTATAAGATCAGATCTAGTTTAGATCAAATGAATGATCTAATCGCATTCGAAAGAGAACGATGGGAACTATATTAGCTTATTAACTTAGGCAGAAGTACTAAGAAAGTCGAGTAATCGTAATATATTGTGAGCCGCAAAAGGAGATACAATCAAACAACTAGATTGAGAACTAATAAAGGAGAAGTAGTGGTATTTGATTTAAAAAGAACCAAGAGCGGAATCTGATATGACTCGATGTACTTTGTTAGTTCTAAATCTGTCTAAATCTCCTTTGTAAGATTAGAGAAGCTGAAAATAAGGCCTATTAATACTACCTCCACAATGAGTAAGGAAGAAATTGTAATAGTACGATACTGAGAAGAAAGAAAGGGTCTAATCGTACTCTATTATGACACAGTAAATGAGATCTAATCTTACAGGATTTAGAACTAACAAAGTACATCGAGTCATATCAGATTAAAAAAATAGAACATGAGTTCGTATAAAAGTAAATCTCGTAACTCAAGATAAGAACTTAAAAGGCGATTTGATTTCGCCAAATTGAGAACCATGAGTGATAACTATGCTTAAAAGAATAAAACTAAAATATAATATGATGGTTTTGTTGAAATAAGTGATGCAACTTGAGGCCAGTTATACGTGCTTAATCACAGTGGAAGGAGTTGTACTCGTACGATATTGAGAACTAAGAAAGGGGACAAATCGTACAATATTAAATACTAATAACTGGGATCAAGTTGCATAAGATTAAGAAACAAGAAAGGAGTTCTCAACCAAGTACATGTAGAAACATAATAAGTTCTAATAACTCATGATAACAACGTAAAATGTGATTTAATTATGCTAGATTAAGAACCAAGAATCAGTTCAAATTGAAAAAGACTTTGAACAAAAGATGATTATCTTACCTTATTTGAAAAAGAACTGAGAAATGAAGCCAATTACACCTTGTATAATGACAAAGGAAGAAGTGATAACCATACAATATTGAGAACTAAGAAATGCGACTAATCGAGCTATACAATGAACAACAAAAGGAGAATCTCCATATGCAATTCACATAGCTCGTTTGTCGCATTTCTTAGTCCTGTAATATCTCCCTACGATTTTATCAGCGCTTGGTTCCTTTGTTCCAATCATAGCACATTATACACATGGAAAAGATATGAGATCAAATTTCACAAGGTAAGAACATAAATATGTTTTAATAAGAATGGATTAAGAACCATGCGCTGGACCTATTCCTTGAAGATTTAGAAATAATACATCATCTAATAGCATTTGCAAAAGAATAGAGAAATGAGGCCGATCAAACTTGCTTTAGGAGTAAGGAAGAAGTTGCGATCGTTCGATTTTGAGAGCCAAGAAATTGACTAACTGTTTTATGTTATGAATCGCAAAGGAGAGAACACATGATAAAATATTAGGGAGATAATTAAGAAACTAGAAAGGTGATCTAATCGACATACATGTTGAAAAGATTAGAATATCTAGATGTGTATAAGAGACAGGTTCTAAATCTTCAAGGAATAAGATTGAGAACCATGTGTGGGACACATGCACAAAAGATTTAGTCGACTTTCTTAGTTCTCAATATCTTACGATTACACTTCTTCCTTAGTTAGATTAAGCTAATAAGGACAGCCTATATAATCGTAAGATATTGAGAACTTATTCTCAGTCGTTTACTCGTAATATATTGTTAGTCAGAAAAGGAGATACAACAATCAAACAAGATTGAGAACTAATAAAGGAGAAGTACTGGTATTAGATTTAAAAAGAACCAAGAGCGGGTCGTATTCATTAAAAATTTATAATTAAGAGATTATCTAATAGTATAAGATAAAGAACTGAGAAATGAGGCCTATTAATTATCCCTGCACAATGATTAAGGAAGAAATTGTAATAGTACGATACTGAAAAGAAAGAAAGAGTGTAATCGTACTATATTATGACACAGTAAAGGAATCTAATCGTACAGGATTTAGAACTAACAAAGTACATCGAGTCATATCAGATTAATAAATAGAACGGGAGTTCTTATAAAAGTAAATCTCGTAACTCGAGATAAGAACTTAAAATACAATTTGATTCCACCAAATTAAGAACCAAGAGTGATAACTATGCATAAAAGAATAAGAACTCAAATATAATGTGATGGTTTTGAAGAAATAAGTTAGAAATGAGGCCAAGTATATGTGCTTAATCACACCGGAAGGCTAAATCCTGATTTAATTATGCTAGATTAAGAACCAAGAATCAGTTCAAATATTCTTATCATTTCTTTGAACAAAAGATGATTATCTAACCTTATTTGAAAAAGAACTGAGAAATGAAGCCAATTACACCTTGTATAATGACAAAGGAAGAAGTGATAATCGTACAATATTGAGAACTAAGAAATGTGACTAATCGAGCTATACAATGAACAACAAAAGGAGACATAACATATGCAATTCACAGAACAAAGAAAGGAGATTAGTCGTGTAAGATTGTGAAATATGAGAGGAGTTCCAATCATAGCACATTTGGAAAAGATATGAGATCAAATTTCACAATGTAGATAGAACATAAATATGTTTTAATAAGAATGGATTAAGAACCATGCGCTGGACCTATTCCTTGAAGATTTAGAACTAATACATCATCTAATAGCATTTGCAAAAGAATAGAGAAATGAGGCCGATCAAATTGCTTTACGAGTAAGGAAGAAGTTGCGATCGTTCGATATTGAGAGCCAAGAAATTGACAAACTGTTCTATGTTATGAATCGCAA
The DNA here is from genome assembly GCA_025175665.1 of Cinchona pubescens. NCBI lineage: Eukaryota > Viridiplantae > Streptophyta > Magnoliopsida > Gentianales > Rubiaceae > Cinchona > Cinchona pubescens. The sequence goes on from JANKKI010000446.1 coordinate 184,392, forward strand.
TATCTGAACTCTTATACACATCTAGGGAGTATAATTAAGAAACTAGAAAGGTGATCTAATCAACAAACATGTTGAAAAGATGAGAATATCTATTAACGGATGATAAGCCTCTAATACGTGACTTAGTTAGACTAGATTGAGAACCATGTGTGGGACATGTGCACAAAAGATTTAGATCAAATGAATGATCTATTCGCATTCGAAAGAGAACGGAGGCAACCATATTAGCTTAATAACTAAGGAAGAAGTGTAATCGTAAGATATTGAGAAATAAGAAAGTCGACTAATCGGCCATAATATATTAATATATTGTTAGTCGGAAAAGGAGATACAACAATCAAACAAGATTGAGAACTAAGAAAGGAGAAGCAGTGGTATTAGATTTAAAAAGAACCAAGAGCTGGTCGTATTCATTAAAGATTTATAATTAAGAGATTATCTAATCGTACAAGAAAAAGAACTAAGAAATGAGGCATGTTAATCTTTTGTTCAAAGTCTTTTTCAATTTGAACTGATTCTTAGTTCTTAATCTAGCATAATTAAATCACATTTTCTAATCCTGTCTCTTATACACATCTAGATGTGTATAAGAGTCTAAGGTGCTCAATAGGGTCATAATATACGTGCTTAATCACAGTGGAAGGAGTTGTATATCGTACGATATTGAGAACTAAGAATGGGAACAAATCGTACAAGATTAAATACTAATAACTGGGATCAAGTCGCATAAGATTAAGAAACAAGAAAGGAGTTCTCGACAAAGTACATGTAGAAACATAATAAGTTCTGATAACTCATAATAACAATGTAAAATGTGATTTAATTATGCTAGATTAAGAACCAAGAATCAGTTCAAATTGAAAAAGACTTTGAACAAAAGATAATTATCTAACCTTATTTGAAAAAGAACTGAGAATTGAAGCCAATTACACCTTGTAAAGTGACAAAGGAAGAAGTGATAACCGTACAATATTGAGAACTAAGAATTGCAAATAATCGAGCTATACAATGAACAACAAAAGGAGACATAACATATGCAATTCACAGATCAATGAAAGGAGATTAGTCGTTTAAGATTGTGAAATATGAGAGGAGTTCCAATCATAGCACATTTGGAAAAGATATGAGATCAAATTTCACAAGTTAAGAACATAAATATGTTTCAATCTTAGAATGGATTAAGAACCATGCGCTGCCTCCTATTCCTTCAAGATTTAGAACTAATACATCATCTAATTGCATTTGTAAAAGAATAGAGAAATGAGGCCGATCAAATTTGCTTTACAAGCAAGGCAGAAGTTGCGATCATTCGATATTGAGAGCCAAGAAATTGACTAGCTGTTCTACGTTATGAATCGTAAAAGCAGAACAACACATGATAAAATATTAGTGAGATAAGTAAGAAACTAGAAAGGTGATCTAATCGACATACATGTTGAAAAGATAAGAAAATCTAACAACGGATGATAATCCCCAAATACTTGACTTAGTAAGACTAGATTGAGAACCATGTGTGGTACATGTGCACAAAAGATTTAGATTAAATGAATGATCTAATCGCATTCGAAAGAGAATGGAGGCAACCATATTAGCTTAATAACTAAGGAAGAAGTGTAATCGTAAGTTGTCATTGTTAATATTGAGAACTAAGAAAGTCGACTAATCGTAATATATTGTTAGTCGGAAAAGGAGATACAACAATCAAACAAGATTGAGAACTAATAAAGGAGAAGTAGTGGTATTATATTTAAAAAGAACCAAGAGGGGGTCGTATTCATTAAATATTTATAATTAAGAGATTATCTAATCGTATAAGAAATCTTTTTAAATGAGAAATGAGGCCTCTCTTATGCCTGCAATATGATTGTATAAGAAATTGTAATAGTACGATACTGAGAAGAAAAAAAGTTCTAATCGTACTATATTATGACACAGTAAAGGAGATCTAATCGTACAGGATTAAGAACTAACAAAGTACATCGAGTCATATCAGATTAAGAAATAGAATAGGAGTTCTTATAAAAGTAAATCCCGTAACTCAAGATAAGTCATTGTTAGCTCGAATAGTCACATTTCTTAGTTTGAACCATGAGTGATAACTATGCATAAAAGAATAAGAACTAAAATATAATATGATGGTTTTGAAGAAACTACATTTCTTAAGTGAGAAATGAGGCCAAGTATACGTGCTTAATCACAGTGGAAGGAGTTGTACTAGTACGATATTGAGAACTAAGAATGGGGACAAATCGTAGAAGATTAAATACTAATAACTGGGATCAAGTTGCATAGGATTAAGAAACAAGAAAGGAGTTCCCAAGTAAGTACACGTAGAAACATAATAAGTTCTATTAACTCATGATAACAACGTAAAATGTGATTTAATTATGCTAGATTAAGAACCAAGAATCAGTTCAAATTGAAAAAGACTTTGAACAAAAGATGATTATCTAACCTTATTTCAAAAAGAACAGAGAAATGAAGCCAATTACACCTTGTATAATTACAAAGGAAGAAGTGATAACTGTACAATATTGAGAACTAAGAAATACGAATAATTGAGCTATACAAAGAACAACAAAAGGAGACATAACATATGCAATTCACAGAACAAAGAAAGGAGATTAGTCGTGTAAGATTGTGAAATATGAGAGGAGTTCCAATCAAGCACATTTGGAAAAGATATGAGATCAAATTTCACAATTCTTTCATAAATATGTTTTGATAATCATCTGTAGAACCATGTGCTGGACCTATTCCTTGAAGATTTAGAACTAATAGATCATCTAATAGCATTTGCAAAAGAATAGAGAAATGAGGCCGATCAAACTTGCTTTACGAGTAAGGAAGAAGTTGCGATCGTTCGATATTGAGAACCAAGAAATTGACTAGCTGTTCTATGTTATAAATCGCAAAAAGAGAACACATGATAAAATATTAGGGAGATAATTAAGAAACTAGAAAGGTGATCTAATCGACATACATGTTGAAAAGATGAGAATATCTAATAACGGATGATTAGCCCCTAATACGTGACTTAGTTAGACTAGATTGAGAACCATGTGTGGGACCTGTGCACAAAAGATTTAGATTAAATGAATGATCTAATCGCATTCGAAAGAGAACGGTGGCAACTATATTAGCTTAATTACTAAGGTATTCTCAAGAAGTACTAAGAAAGTCGACTAATCGTAATATATTGTGATCTGCAAAAGGAGATACAATCAAACAAGATTGAGAACTAATAAAGGAGAAGTAGTGGTATTAGATTTAAAAGAACCAAGAGCGGGTCGTATTCATTAAACATTTATAATTAAGAGATTATCTAATTGTATAAGAAAAAGAACTGTGAAATGAGGCCTATTAATTATCCCTGCACAATGATTAAGGAAGAAATTGTAATAGTACGATATTGAGAAGAAAAAAAGAAAAGGTCTAATCGTACTATATTATGACACAGTAAAGGAATATAATCGTACAGGATTAAGAACTAACAAAGTACATCGAGTCGTATCAGATTAAGAAATAGAACTGGAGTTCTTATAAAAGTAAATCTCGTAACTCAAGATAAGAACTTAAAATGCGATTTGATTTGGCCAAATTGAGAACCATGAGTGATAACTATGCATAAAAGAGTAAAAACTAAAATATAATATGATGGTTTTGTAGAAATCAAGTGAGAAATGAGGCCAAGTATACGTGGTTAATCACAGTGGAAGGAGTTGTACTCGTACGATATTGAGAACTAAGAAAGGGGACAAATCGTACAAGATTAAATACTAATAACTGGGATCAAGTGGCATAAGATTAAGAAACAAGAAAGGAATTCTCGACAAAGTACATGTAGAAACATATTAATTTCTAATAACTCATGATAACAAGATAAAATGTGATTTAATTATGGCATATTAAGAACCAAGAATCCGTTCAAATTGAAAAAAACTTTGAACAAAAGTTGATTATCTAACCTTATTTGGAAGAGAACTGAGAAATGAAGCCAATTACACCTTGTATAATGTCAAAGGAAGGAGTGATAATCATACAATATTGAGAACTAAGAAGTATGACTATTCGAGCTATACAATGAACAACAAAAGGAGACATAACATCTGCAATTGACAGAACAAAGAAAGGAGATTAGTCGTGTAGGATTGTGAAATATGAGAGGAGTTCCAATCATAGTCTTTTTACATTTTGTTGTTAATTAGATATTAGAACTTATTATTTACTTTCTACAATACTTTTGTTAGAACTTATTCTGTTTCTTAATGTGCGACTGTTGTTGAAAAGATGAGAATATCTAATAACGGATGATAAGCCCCTAATACGTGACTTAGTTAGACTAGATTGAGAACCATGTGTGGGACCTGTGCACAAAAGATTTAGATCAAATGAATGATCTAATCGCATTCGAAAGAGAATGGAAGCAACCATATTAGCTTAATAACTAAGGAAGAAGTGTACCTTCTTAGTTCTATTGTTCTACATCTACGATGTGATAGAGACTTTTAGGGGACAAATCGTACAAGATTAAATACTAATAACTGGGATCAAGTCGCATAAGATTAAGAAACAAGAATTAGTTCTCAACAAAGTACATGTAGAAACATAATAAGTTCTAATAACTCATGATAACAACGTAAAATGTGATTTAATTATGCCAGATTAAGAACCAAGAATCAATTCAAATTGACAAAGACTTTGAACGATAGATGATTATCTAACCTTATTTGAAAAAGAACTGAGGAATGAAGCCAAGTATACCTTGTATAATGACAAAGGAAGAAGTGATAATCATACAATATTGAGAACAATAATAAGAAATGCGACTAATCGAGCTATACAATACAACAACAAAAGGAGACATAACATATGCAATTAAGAAACTAGAAAGGTGATCTAATCGACATACATGTTGAAAAGATAAGAATATATAATAACGGATCATAAGCCCCTAATACGTGACTTAGTTAGACTAGATTGAGAATCATGTGTGGGACCTGTGCACAAAATATTTAGGCCAAATGAATGATCTAATCGCATTCAAAAGAGAACGGAGGCAACCATATTAGCTGAATAACAGAGGAAGAAGTGTAATAGTAAGATATTGAGAACTAAGAAAGTCGACTAATCGTAATGTATTGTGAGTCGCAAAAGGAGATACAATCAAACAAGATTGAGCACTAATAAAGGAGAAGTAGTGGTATTAGATTTAAAAAGAACCAAGAACGGGTCGTATATTTATTAAAGATTTATAATTAAGAGATTATCTAATCCTATAAGAAAAAGAACTGAGAAATGAGGCTTGTTAATTATGTTGCCTGCACAATGATTAAGGAAGAAATTGTAAAAGTACGATACTGAGAAGAAAGAAAGGGTGTAATCGTACTATACCTATGACACAGTAAAGGAGATCTAATTTTACAGGATTTAGAACTAACAAAGTGGATCGAGTCATATCAGATTAAGAAATAGAACAGGAGTTCTTATAAAAGTAAATCTCGTAACTCAAGATAAGAACTTAAAATGCGATTTAATTTCGCCAAATTGAGAACCATGAGTGTTAACTATGCGTAAAAGAATAAGAACTAAAATATAATATGATGGTTTTGAAGAAATAATTGAGAAATGAGGCCAAGAATACGTGCTTAATCACAGTGGAAGGAGTTGTACTCGTACGATTTTAAGAACTAAGAAAGGGGACAAATCGTACAAGATTGAATACTAATAACTGGGATCAAGTCGCATAAGATTAAGAAACAAGAAAGGAGTTCTTAACAAAGTACATGTAGAAACATAATAAGTTCTAATAACTCATGATAATTTCTGTGATTTAATTATGCTAGATTAAGAACCGAGAGTTAGTTGAAATTGAAAAAGATTTTGAACAAAAGATGATTATCTAACCTTATTCGAAAAAGAACAGATAACATGAAGCCAATTACACCTTGTATAATGACAAAGGAAGAAGTGATAATCGTACAATATTGAGAACTAAGAAATGCGACTAATCGAGCTATACAATGAACAACAAAAGGAGACATAACATATGCAATTCATAGAACAAAGAAAGGAGATTAGTCGTGTAAGATTATGAAATATGAGAGGAGTTCCAATCATAGCACATTTGGAAAAGATATGAGATCAAATTTCACAAGGTAAGAACATAAATATGTTTTAATAAGAATGGATTAAGAACCATGCGCTGGACCTATTCCTTGAAGATTTAGAACTAATACATCATCTAATAGCATTTGCAAAAGAATAGAGAAATGAGGCCGACTAAACTTCCTCTACGAGTAAGTAAGAAGTTGCGATCGTTCGATATTGAGATCCAGGAAATTGACAAGCTGTTCTGTGTTATGAATCATAAAACCAGAACAACACAAGATAAAATATTAGGGAGATAACTAAGAAACTAGAAAGGTGATCTAATCGACATACATGTTGAAAAGATAAGAATATCTAATAACGGATGATAATCCCTAATGTGTGACTTGGTTTGACTAGATTGAGAACCATGTGTGGGACCTGTGCACAAAAGATTTAGATCAAATGAATGATATAATCGCATTCGAAAGAGAACGGAGGCAACTATATTAGCTGAATAACTAAGGAAGAAGTGTAATCATAAGATATTGAGAACTAAGAAAAGTCGACTCATCGTAATATATTGTGAATCGCAAAAGGAGATACAATCAAACAAGATTGAGAACTAATAAAGGAGAAGTAGTGGTATTAGATTTAAAAAGAACCAAGAGCGGGTCGTATTCACTAAAGATATATAATTAAGAGATTATCTAAATGTATAAGAAAAAGAACTGAGAAATGATCGGCCTATTAATTATGCCTGCACACTGATTAAGGAAGAAATTTTAATAGTACAATTACTGAGAAGAAAGAAAGGGTCTAATCGTACTATATTATCACACAGTAAAGGAGATCTAATCGTACAGGATTAAGAACTAACAAAGTAGATCGAGTCATATCAGATTAAGAAATAACACAGGAGTTCTTATAAAAGTAAATCTGGTAACTCAAGATAAGAATTTAAAATGCGATTTGATTTGGCCAAATTAAGAACCATGAGTGATAACTATGCATAAAAGAATAAGAACTAAAATATAATATGATGGTTTCGAAGAAATAGTGAGAAATGAGGCCAAGTATACGTGCTTAATCACGTGGAAGGAGTTGTACTAAATGCGATATTGAGAACTAAGATCGATTAGTCACATCGTCTTAGTTCTCAATACTTGTATGATGGGATCACTTCTTCCTAGGGGCTTATTATACGTTATTAGATATTCTCATCATTTTACATTCTTTTGCTAATCTCTTATAGACACATCTAGATGTGATAACAACGTAAAATGTGATTTAATTATGTCAGATTAAGAACCAAGAATAAGTTCAAATTGAAAAAGACTTTGAACAAAAGATGATTATCTAACCTTATTTGAAAAAGAACTGAGAAATGAATCCAATTACACCTTGTATAATGACAAAGGAAGAAGTGATAATCATACAATATTGAGAACTAAGAAATGTGACTAATCGAGCTATACAATGAACAACAAAAGGAGACATAACATATGCAATTCATAGAACAAAGAAAGGAGATTAGTCGTGTAAGATTATGAAATATGAGAGAAGTTCCAATCATAGCACATTTGGAAAAGATATGAGATCAAATTTCACAAGGTAAGAACATAAATATGTTTTAATAAGAATGGATTAAGAACCATGCGCTGGACCTATTCCTTGAAGATTTAGAACTAATACATCATCTAATAGCATTTGCAAAAGAATAGAGAAATGAGGCCGATCAAACTTGCTTTACGAGTAAGTAAGAAGTTGCGATCGTTCGATATTGAGATCCAGGAAATTGACAAGCTGTTCTGTGTTATGAATCGTAAAACTCATAACAACATCATGATAAAATATTAGAGAGATATTAGAAACAAGAAAGGTGATCTAATCGACATACATGTTGAAAAGATAAGAATATCTAATAACGGATGATAATCCCCTAATACGTGACTTAGTTAGACTAGATTGAGAACCATGTGTGGGACCTGTGCACAAAAGATTTAGATCAAATGAATGATCTAATCGCATTCGAAAGAGAACGGAGGCAACTGTATTAGCTTAATAACTAAGGAAGAAGTGTTATCGTAAGATATTGAGAACTAAGAAAAGTCGACTCATCGTAATATATTGTGAGTCGCAAAAGGAATTACAATCAAACAAGATTGAGCAATAATAAAGGAGAAGTAGAGGTATTAGATTTAAAAAGAACCAAGAGCGGGTCGTATTCACTAAAGATATATAATTAATAGATTATCTAATCGTATAGTGTGATTAGATGAAAAAGAATTGAGAAATGAGGCTTATTCTTTATGCCTGCACAATCTAATAAGAGATTTTAATAGTACGATATTAACACGTAGAAAGGGTATATTTCTTATTATATTATCACAGGATCTAATAGGTTATCTTTCTCTAATCGTACAGGATTAAGAACTAACAAAGTAGATCGAGTCATATCAGATTAAGAAATAGAACAGGAGTTCTTATAAAGTAAATCTCGTAACTCAAGATAAGAACTTAAAATGCGATTTGATTTGGCCAAATTAAGAACCATGAGTGATAACTATGCATAAAAGAATAAGAACTAAAATATAATATGATGGTTTGAAGAAATAAGTGAGAAATGAGGCCAAGTATACGTGCTTAATCACAGTGGAAGGAGTTGTACTCGTACGATATTGAGAACTAATAAAGGGGACAAATCGTAAAAGATTAAATACTAATAACTGGGATCAAGTCGCATAAGATTAAGAAACAAGAAAGGAGTTCTCAACAAAGTACATGTAGTGAAACATAATAAGTTCTAATAACTCATGATAACAACGTAAAATGTGATTTAATTATGCTAGATTAAGAACCAAGAATCAATTCAAATTGACAAAAACTTTGAACGATAGATGATTATCTAACCTTATTTGAAAAAGAACTGAGGAATGAAGCCAAGTATACCTTGTATAATGACAAAGGAAGAAGTGATAATCATACAATATTGAGAACTAAGAAATGCGACTAATCGAGCTATACAATGAACAACAAAAGCAGACATAACATATGCAATTCACAGAACAAAGATAGAAGATTAGTCGTGTAAGATTGTGAAATATGAGAGGAGTTCCAATCATAGCACATTTGGAAAAGATATGAGATCAAATTTCACAAGGTAAGAACATAAATATGTTTTAATAAGAATGGATTAAGAACCATGCGCTGGACCTATTCCTTGAAGATTTAGAACTAATACATCATCTAATAGCATTTGCAAAAGAATAGAGAAATGAGGCCGATCAAACTTGCTTTACGAGTAAGGAAGAAGTTTGCATCGTTCGGTAATGAGAGCCAAGAAATTGACAAACTGTTCTATGTTATGAATCGCAAAAGGAGAACACATGATAAAATATTAGGGAGATAAGTAAGAAATTAGAAAGGTGATCTAACCGACATACATGTTGAAAAGATGAGAATATCTAATAACGGATGATAAGCACCTAATACGTGACTTAGTTAGACTAGATTGAGAACCATGTGTGGGACCTGTGCACAAAAGATTTAGATCAAATGAATGATCTAATCACATTCGAAAGAGAACGGAGGCAACCATATGAGCTTAATAACTATGGAAGAAGTGTAATCGTAATATATTGAGAACTAATAAAGTCGACTAATCGTAATATATTGTTAGTCGGAAAAGGAGATACAACAATCAAACAAGATTGAGAACTAATAAAGGAGAAGTGTGGTATTACATTTTAAAAAAACCAAGAGCGGGTTGTATTCATTAAAGATTTTTAATTAGAAGAGATTATCAAATCGTATAATAAAAAGAACTAAGAAATGAGGCCTATTAATTATCCCTGCACAATGATTAAGGAAGAAATTGTAATAGTACGATACTGAGAAGAAAGAAAGGGTCTAATCGTACTATATTATGACACAGTAAAGGAGATCTAATCGTACAGGATTAAAACTAACAAAGTAGATCGAGTCATATCAGATTAAGAAATAGAACAGAAGTTCTTATAAAAGTAAATCTGGTAACTCAAGATAAGAATTTAAAATGCGATTTGATTTGGCCAAATTAAGAACCATGAGTGATAACTATGCATAAAAGAATAAGAACTAAAATATAATATGATGGTTTCGAAGAAATGTAGAAATTTCTTCCAATATACTCTTATTTGATTAGTTTTAATCCTGTATATTGAGAACTAAGAAAGGGGACAAATCGTACAAGATTAAATACTAATAACTGGGATCATGTCGCATAAGATTAAGAAACAAGAAAGGCTAGTTCTCAACAAAGTACACGTAGAAAGATAATATGTTCTAATAACTAATGATAACAACGTAAAATGTGATTTAATTATGCAAGATTAAGAACCAAGAATTATTTCAAATTGAAAAAGACTTTGAGCAAAAGATGATTATCTAACCTTATTTGAAAAAGAAATGAGAAATGAAGCCAATTACACCTTGTATAATGACAAAGGAAGAAGTGATAACCGTACAATATGTTCTTAACTTAAGAAATTTGACTAATCGAGCTATCTTTAGAACAACACTTATTAGACATCTACATATGTATTCAGAGAACAAGGAAAGGAGATTAGTCGTGTAAGATTGTGAAATATGAGAGGAGTTCCAATCATAGCACATTTGGAAAACATATCTTATCAAATTTCATGTGTATAAGAACAGGATTCATAATATGTTTTAATAAGAATGGATTGAGCTCCATGCGCTGGACCTATTCCTTGAAGATTTAGAACTAATACATCATCTAATAGCATTTGCAAAAGAATAGAACAAATGAGGCCGATCAAACTTGCTTTACGATAAGGAAGAAGTTGCGATCGTTCGATAATGAGAGCCAAGAAATTAACTAACTGTTCTATGTTATGAATCGCAAAAGGAGAACACATGATAAAATATTAGGGAGATAAGTAAGAAATTAGAAAGGTGATCTAATCGACATACATGTTGAAAAGATGAGAATATCTAATAACGGGTGATAAACCCTAATACGTGACTTAGTTAGACTAGATTGAGAACCACGTGTGGGACCTGTGCCCAAAAGATTTAGATCAAAGGAATGATCTAATCACATTCGAAAGAGAACGGAGGCAACCATATTAGCTTAATAACTATGGAAGAAGTGTAATCGTAAGATATTGAGAACTAAGAAAGTCGACTAATCGTAATATATTGTAAGTCGTAAAAGGAGATACAACAATCAAACAAGATTGAGAACTAATAAAAGAGAAGTACTGTTATTACATTTAAAAAGAACCAAGAGCGGGTCGTATTTTCATTAAAGATTTATAATTAAGAGATTATCAAATCGTATAAGAAAAAGAACTAAGAAATGAGTCCTATTAATTATCCCTGCACAATGATTAAGGACGAAATTGTAATAGTACGATACTGAGAAGAAAGAAAGGGTCTAATCGTACTATATTATGATACAGTAAAGGAGTCTTATCGTACCCGATTATTACTGATAGATGTGTATTCTTATCAGATTAAGAAATAGAACAGGAGTTCTTATAAAAGTAAATCTCGTAACTCAAGATAAGAACTTAAAATGCGATTTGATTTGGCCAAATTGAGAACCATGAGTCATAACTATGCATAAAAGAATAAGAACTAAAATATAATATGATGGTTTCGAAGAAATAGTGAGAAATGAGGCCAAGTATACGTGCTTAATCACAGTGGAAGGAGTTGTACTCGTACGATATTGAGAACTAAGAAAGGGGACAAATCGTACAAGATTAAATACTAATAACTGGGATCATGTCGCATAAGATGTATAACTTAAGAAACAAGAAAGGAGTTCTCAACAAAGTACACGTAGAAAGATAATATGTTCTAATAACTAATGATAACAACGTAAAATGTGATTTAATTATGCAAGATTAAGAACCAAGAATTATTTCAAATTGAAAAAGACTTTGAGCAAAAGATGATTATCTAACCTTATTTGAAAAAGAAATGAGAAATGAAGCCAATTACACCTTGTATAATGACAAAGGAAGAAGTGATAACCGTACAATATTGAGAACTAAGAAATACGACGAATCGAGCTATAAAATGAACAACAAAAGCAGACATGACATATGCAATTCACAGAACAAAGATAGAAGATTAGTCGTGTAAGATTGTGAAATATGAGAGGAGTTCCAATCATAGCACATTTGGAAAAGATATGAGATCAAATTTCACAAGGTAAGAACATAAATATGTTTTAATAAGAATGGATTGAGAACCATGCACTGGACCTATTCCTTGAAGATTTAGAACTAATACATCATCTAATATGCATTTGCAAAAGAATAGAGAAATGAGGTCAATCAAACTTGTTTTACGAGTAAGGAAGAAGTTGCGATCGTTCGATAATGAGAGCCAAGAAATTGACTAACTGTTCTATGTTATGAATCGCAAAAGGAGAACAAATGATAAAATATTAGGGAGATAAGTAAGAAATTAGAAAAGTGATCTAATCGACATACATGTTGAAAAGATGAGAATATCTAATAACGGATGATAAGCCCCTAATACGTGACTTAGTTAGACTAGATTGAGAACCATGTGTGGGACCGTGCACAAAAGATTTAGATCAAAGGAATGATCTAATCACATTCGAAAGAGAACGGAGGCAATAGCTTAATAACTAAGGAAGAAGTGTAATCGTAAGATATTGAGAACTAAGAAAGTCGACTAATCGTAATATATTGTTAGTCGAAAAAGGAGATACAACAATCAAACAAGATTGAGAACTAATAAAGGAGTAGTAGTGGTATTAGATTTAAAAATAACCAAGTAGTAGGTCGTATTTATTAAAGATTTATAATTAAGAGATTAGCTAATCGTATAAGAAAAAGAACTGAGAAATGAGGCCTATTAATTATCCCTGCACAATGATAAGGAAGAAATGGTAATAGCACGATACTTTGAAGAAAGAAAGGGTCTAATCGTACTATATTATGACACAGTAAAGGAGATCTAATCGTACAAGATTAAAACTAACAAAGTAGATCGAGTCATATCAGATTAAGAAATAGAATAGGAGTTCTTATAAAAGTAAATCTCGTAACTCAAGAAAAGAACTTAAAATGCGATTTGATTTGGCCAAATTAAGAACCATGAGTGATAACTATGCATAAAAGAATAAGAACTAAAATATAATATGATGGTTTTGAAGAAATAATTGAGAAATGAGGCCAAGTATACGTGCTTAATCACAGTGGAAGGAGTTGTACTCGTACGATATTGAGAACTAAGAAAGGGGACAAATCTTACAAGATTAAATACTAATAACTGGGACTATATTTCAAGTCGCATAAGATTAAAAAACAAGAAAGGAGTTCTCAACAAAGTACATGTAGAAACATAATATGTTCTATTAACTCATGATAACAACGTAAAATGTGATTTAAGTATGTAAGATTAAGAACCAAGAATTAGTTCAAATTGAAAAAGACTTTGAGCATAAGATGATTATCTAACCTTATTTGAAAAGGAAATGAGAAATGAAGCCAATTACACCTTGTATAATGACAAAGGAAGAAGTGATAACTGTACAATATTGAGAACTAAGAAATACGACTAATCGAGCTATACAATGAACAACAAAAGCAGACATAACATATGCAATTCACAGAACAAAGAAAGGAGATTAGTCGTGTAAGATTGTGAAATATGAGAGGAGTTCCAATCATAACACATTTGGAAAAGATATGAGTTCAAATTTCACAAGGTAAGAACATAAATATGTTTTAATAAGAATGGATTGAGAACCATGCGCTGGAGCTATTCCTTGAAGATTTAGAATCGTTCTAATACATCATCTAATAGCATTTGCAATAGAATAGAGAAATGAGGCCGATCAAACTTGCTTTACGAGTAAGGAAGAAGTTTGCATCGTTCGGTAATGAGAGCCAAGAAATTGACAAACTGTTCTATGTTATGAATCGCAAAAGGAGAACACATGATAAAATATTAGGGAGATAAGTAAGAAATTAGAAAGGTGATCTAATCGACATACATGTTGAAAAGATGAGAATATCTAATAACGGATGATAAGCCCCTAATACGTGACTTAGATAGACTAGATTGAGAACCACGTGTGGGACCTCTGCACAAAGGATTTAGATCAAATGAATGATCTAATCACATTCGAAAGAGAACGGAGGCAACCACATTAGCTTAACAACTCAGGAAGAAGTGTAATCGTAAGATATTGAGAACTAAGAAAGTCGACTAATCGTAATATATTGTTTGTCGGAAAAGGAGATACAACAATCAAACAAGATTGAGAACTAATAAAGGAGAAGTATTGTGTATTACATTTAAAAAGAACCAAGAGCGGGTCGTGATACATCCCAAGGACTTGATGGTGATCAATTGTCCACACAGGCTCGATATAGGCTCACGGAATCTGTACTTCAAGTTTCACAAGGTCCAATTACGAGATCAAGAGCTAAGAACCTCAATAACGCTATGTTGGGCTTAGTTGAAGTTGTTGAAGATCAAGAAGAGCTCACAAACCTTTTGGAGATGAAGTCCACTAAAGAGTCTAAGATGTTCTTAGTAATGGACGTCCAAGTCATTGAAGATCAAGACTAGGATGAGAAGCTGAAGGGCCAAAATTTTGCCTCATTATTTTGGCCATGGAATATTCTTTTATTTAGTTGTTCTAGTCTTTTATTTTGAGCCCAATTGTTTTCTGTGTTAGTGTGTTTAATTGGGCTTGTTTCAAGACGTAATTATTTGTTTTTGGGCCATGTATTTCGGCCATTAGTTAAGTGTACAAGAATTGGGTTTAAAGTCTAATGGGCTGGCTAGGATCCAGCCCAACTATTAAAACTAGCTATCCCACATTGAATAATTTAGTCCTAGAATCCTCCACCTCAACTATAAATAGAGGGGTCTTGTACACAATTGAAGGGATGAATTTTGGCAATAAAATTTCAGTTTTTTTCTTTTTCCTCTCATATGAGTGAATTAGAATTTTAGATTTCTCTTTAGTCTTGTCTAGACTAGGAATCTAGTTGGGGCTTCAAGATTGAGCACTTGAGGTTATAACCAACACCAGGTATTGATTTTCTGCCAATTAGGCTTTGGATCAATTCCTTGCTCATAGTTAAAAGATTGCCTTGTGGCTAATCAAGGAGGTCTATTAACAACTATCTTTCGCTTGTGCATATAAACCCTAGGCCGTCCATTTTTTTCGATCATAAAGTTGGGATCTTTAGCATTTGTGATCAAGTTCTACATACCCTGGGCATCAACCCATATCAGGTCATGTTTATTAAAGATTTATAATTAGGAGATTATCGAATCGTATATGATATGAAAAAGAACTGAGAAATGAGGCCTATTAATTATCCCTACACAATGATTAAGGAAGAAATTATAATAGTACGATACTGAGAAGAAAGAAAGGTCTAATCGTACTATATTATGACACAGTAAAGGAGATCTAATCGTAAAGGAATTAGAACTATCAAAGTAGATTGAGTCATATCAGATTAAGAAATAGAACAGGGGTTCTTATAAAAGTAAATCTCGTAACTCAAGATAAGAACTTAAAATACGATTTGATTTGGCCAAATTAAGAACCGTGAGTGATAACTATGCATAAAAGAATAAGAACTAAAATATAATATGATGCTTTATCACAGTTTCTCTCTTACACCTTTATATTGTATAACTAAGAAAGGGGACAAATCGTACAAGATTAAATACTAATAACTGGGATCAAGTCGCATAAGATTAAGAAACAAGAAAGGAGTTCCCAAGTAAGTACACGTAGAAACATAGAAGTTCTAATAACTCATGATAACAACGTAACAATGTGATTTAATTATGCTAGATTAAGAACCAAGAATCAGTTCAAATTGAAAAAGACTTTGAGTTAAAGATGATTATCTAACCCTATTTGAAAAAGAACTGAGAAATGAAGCCAATTACACCTTGTAAAATGACAAAAGAAGAAGTGAAAACCGTACAGTATTGAGAACTAAGAAATACGACTAATCGAGCTATATAATGAACAACAAAAGGAGACATAACATATGAAATTCACAGAACAAAGAAAGGAGATTAGTCGTGTAAGATTGTGAAATATGAGAGGAGTTCCAATCATAGCACATTTGGAAAAGATATGAGATCAAATTTCACAAGGTAAGAACATAAATATGTTTAATAAGAATAGATTAAGAACCATGCGCTGGACCTATTCCTTGAAGATTTAGAACTAATACATCATCTAATAGCATTTGCAAAAGAATAGAGAAATGTGGCCGATCAAACTTTCTTTACTAGTAAGGAAGAAGTTGCGATCGTTCGATAATGAGCTAGAGCCATGAAATTGACTAACTATTCTATATTATGAATTGCAAAAGGAGAACACATGATAAAATATTAGGGAGATAATTAAGAAACTAGAAAGGTGATCTAATCGACATATATGTTGAAAAGATGAGAATATCTAATAACGGATGATAAGCCCCTAATACGTGACTTAGTTAGACTAGATTGAGAACCATGTGTGGGACCTGTGCACAAAAGATTTAGATCAAATGAATGATCTAATCGCATTCGAAAGAGAACGGAGGTAACCATATTAGCTTAACAACTAAGGAAGAAGTGTAATTGTAAGATATTGAGAACTAAGAAAGTCGACTAATCGTAATATATTGTTAGTCGAAAAAGGAGATACAACAATCAAACAAGATTGAGAACTAATAAAGGAGTAGTAGTGGTATTAGATTTAAAAATAACCAAGAGTAGGTCATATTTATTAAAGATTTATAATTAAGAGATTAGCTAATCGTATAAGAAAAAGAACTGAGAAATGTTAGGCCTATTAATTATCCCTGCACAATGATTAAGGATGAAATTGTAATAGTACGATACTGAGAAGAAAGAAAGGGTCTAATCGTACTATATTATGATACAGTAAAGGAGATCTAATCGTACGGGATTAAGAACTAACAAAGTAGATTGAATCATATCAGATTAAGAAATATAACAGGGGTTCTTATAAAAGTAAATTTCGTAACTCAAGATAAGAACTTAAAATACGATTTGATTTGGCCAAATTAAGAACCATGAGTGATAACTATGCATAAAAGAATAAGAACTAAAATATAATATGACGGTTTCGAAGAAATAATTGAGAAATGAGGCCAAGAATACGTGCTTAATCACAGGGGAAGGAGTTGTACTCGTACAATATTGAGAACTTAGAAAGGGGACAAATCGTACAAGATTAAATACTCATAACTGGGATCAAGTCGCATAAGATTAAGAAACAAGAAAGGAGTTCCCAAGTAAGTACACGTAGAAACATAGAAGTTCTAACTTATAACATTCAGAAATAACTCATGATAACAACGTAAAATGTGATTTAATTATGCAAGATTAAGAACCAAGAATTAGTTCAAATTGAAAAAGACTTTGAGGAAAAGATGATTATCTAACCTTATTTGAAAAAGAAATGAGAAATGAAGCCAATTATACCTTGTATAATGACAAAGGAAGAAGTGATAACCGTACAATATTGAGAACTAAAAAATACGACGAATCGAGCTATAAAATGAACAACAAAAGCAGACATGACATATGCAATTCACAGAACAAAGAAAGGAGATTAGTCGTGTAAGATTGTGAAATGTGAGAGGTGTGAAACCCAGTATTTTACTAGCCTTGTTCTTTGATTTTTAACTGGTTTAAAATGTTTTCATATTATTTTTAGTCATTAAGTACTTCAACTTATTCGTTTTTCAATTCGGCAAATTTTTCGGTTTACGCGATTCAAACCTATGGTAAACGGGTCAAAAGTTGTACTAAGTGTAATTAGTGCATTGTGGTGTGTGAGTGTTGTTTGATGGCTGATTTATAATGTTAATTTAGTAGCAAAAAAAAATTATTTTTTGGGTCAAATAGTCAACTTGGAGACTATTTGGTCAACTGGGTACTATTTGGGTCAACCTTGGAAATCTTTTTAAGTCTTCTTCTTGTTGTTTCTTCCTCATTTCTTCCTAGCAGCAGCCGAAACTCTCTTCTCCATTTTCCTCCAAAAAATTTTCTTGGATTTCAAGTAGGAATCACTTGGAAGGTAAGATTTTATGTATTTTAGCATTTATGGCTTATGGGCTTTATGATCCAAGCTTTAATTTCAAGTTTTGTAGGATTCTTTATGGCTGAAAATAAACCCTCTTTGCAGCCTTGTAAGTTATGATTTATGTATGTTATGGGTTGTTTTTAGTGTTTTGGAGGTTGGGAAGTGATTGGGGTTGATTTTTAACAACTTTCCATGGTTAGATTACAAATTTTAAGATTATGAGTTAGGGTTTTGTCTTCCATATGTGGCCAAGAGTGTTATGCTATGAATGCTTATGTCTATGCACATAATGATGTTTTAAGAGTGTTTTAAGGTTAGTTTGGATAGGAATTGAGACTTGAAACCAAGTGGAATTGATTTCCCTTCATTTTGTAAGTAAGCGGAAGTTTGGCGCAACTAGGATAATTTGGATAATTGGTTATGTTTGAAGGATCTTTAATGATCTTTTGATGATTTTAAGTGTTTCCTTGGTAGTGGGATGGATAGGAAGCATGTTTGAATCATGCGTGTGGCTAATCGGTAAAAATTTCAGTTTGGTAGTAAAGAGGAATTCCACCCATAGGTTGTTGCTCTAATGTTGTAATAGAGTTAATTGTAGTGGTTATGGGGTATGGATTGTTGTGGAATGCTATTGATATAGTCCCGGCTATTGCTCCGGTGAATCTTTCCGTTTATGGATTTTGTTGGTTTGGCTGTCTCTTATACACATCTAGATGTGTATAAGGTCCAGTTGAATACCTAATGGAATTGGATTTTGTTGGAGAAATTGTGAAAAGGTCATTTTGACCAAAGAGCTGTTGGTGTCGTTTTCTATCGTTTCGCGTCGTTTTCGCTTCCCTAGTCATTCTTTAACTTCTACATCTCTTCTAAGAGTCCTCTTATATCTGTTTTAGGTACCACGCCACCTACCGCTTTAGATGTTTGCAAACTCTTTTGATATAAAAGCATTTTATAACTGTTTTGGCTCATAGGTGACCTAGGTATATAATTTTGGATGTGTTTGGAAATGTTTGATTTGGGGAGAACCGGTTCTATAGTCATCCATGGGACGCCATGGTGGCTATTATGAACTATTTGATTGCAGGGGTCTTGTGATGGGATAACTTGACCTCCCGGTCGAGACTAGTAGGTGTAGTAGATTACTAGATCGACTAATCTGTAGGTCATACCTTGAGCCTAAAAGATACTCATGCTATTTTATTATATTCATAGTATGCTAAAGCATAGCGAACAAATCCAAGTACAGCTTCAATCCTGTCTCTTATACACATCTAGATGTGTATAAGAGACAGGAAACGTCTTAAATGGCATGACACATTTTAGAAACTACTTATGATTATGGTTTATTGGCGTTTAAATGGCATGAGGATTTTATAAACTGCTTCATGAAGTATGGACAGGTGACTAAAATGTCTAGAATACTATAAGAAACATTTCTCTTTTTATAAAAAACTTATTTCAATTTAAGAATAAAATAGCTCTAAATCCAATCTTAGTTTTCCAGCAACTAATGATAATCTAAACTAGCCTCTAATGTGTATAATAGCAGGTCTTATACACATCTTATACACTGCTAGATTAGGAGATAATAAGCTCAGTTTCTCTAGGACTCTGAGCATAATCTTCCAAGCTTCTCTTTTGTTTGGAGAGGGGTAGTGTATTAGATAGGTTTTGTATTGATGAACTTTGTTTTGTTGTAGCATCTTTTGTACTAAGAAGGAATTTTGTAATTCGTATTTTTTGTGTAAAATGAAATATTCGGTTTTATAGTTAAGAAATGGTTTGATGGTTCTATTACATTGCGGTTAAGTTTGTTGCTCTGTTCGTTTGTGCCTTGCGCTTTGGACCAGTGTGCCATTAGCGCGGCGTGTTACGGTCCTGTTTTTGGGGCGTGACAAGAGCAGTTCCAATCATAGCACATTTGGAAAAGATATGAGGTTCAAATTTCACAAGGTAAGAACATAAATATGTTTTAATAAGAATGGATTGAGAACCATGCGCTGGACCTATTCCTTGAAGATTTAGAACTAATACATCATCTAATAGCATTTGCAAAAGAATAGAGCAATGAGGCCGATCAAACTTGCTTTAGAGTAAGGAAGAAGTTGCGATCGTTTGGTTATGAGAGCCAAGAAATTGACTAACTGTTCTATGTTATGAATCGCAAAAGAAGAACACATGATAAAATATTAGGGAGATAAGTAAGAAATTAGAAAAGTGATCTAATCGACATACATGTTGAAAAGATGAGAATATCTAATAACGGATGATAAGCCCCTAATACGTGACTTAGTTAGACTAGATTGAGAACCATGTGTGGGACCGTGCACAAAAGATTTAGATCAAAGAAATGATCTAATCACATTCGAAAGAGAACGGAGTTAACCATATTAGCTTAATAACTATGGAAGAAGTGTAATCGTAAGATATTGAGAACTAACGAAAGTCGACTAATCGTAATATATTGTTAGTCGGAAAAGGAGATACAACAATCAAACAAGATTGAGAACTAATAAAGGAGAAGTAGTGGTATTACATTTAAAAAGAACCAAGAGCGGGTCGTATTCATTAAAGATTTATAATTAAGAGATTATCTAATCGTATAAGAAAAAGAACTGAGAAATGAGGCCTATTAATTATGCCTGCACAATGATTAAGGAAGAAATGGTAATAGCACGATACTTTGAAGAAAGAAAGGGTCTAATCGTACTATATTACGACGCAGTAAAGGAGATCTAATCGTACAAGATTAAAACTAACAAAGTAGATCGAGTCATATCAAATTAAGAAATAGAATAGGAGTTCTTATAAAAGTAAATCTCGTAACTCAAGATAAGAACTTAAAATGCGATTTGATTTGGCCA
Organism: Cinchona pubescens; assembly: GCA_025175665.1. Taxonomy (NCBI): domain Eukaryota; kingdom Viridiplantae; phylum Streptophyta; class Magnoliopsida; order Gentianales; family Rubiaceae; genus Cinchona; species Cinchona pubescens. Next base: position 205,479 of record JANKKI010000446.1, read on the forward strand.
AATTAAGAACCATGAGTGATAACTATGCATAAAAGAATAAGAACTAAAATATAATATGATGGTTTCGAAGAAATAATTAGAGCAACAATGAGAAATGAGGCCAAGTATACGTGCTTAATCACAGTGGAAGGAATTGTACTCGTACGATATTGAGAACTAAGAAAGGGAACAAATCGTACAAGATTAAATACTAATAACTGGGATCAAGTCGCATAAGATTAAGAAACAAGAAAGGAGTTCCCAAGTAAGTACACGTAGAAACATAATAAGTTCTAATAACTCATGATAACAACGTAAAATGTGATTTAATTATGCCAGAATAAGAACCAAGAATCAGTTCAAATTAAAAAAGACTTTGAGCTAAAGATGATTATCTAACCCTGTTTGAAAAAGAACTGAGAAATGAAGCCAATTACACCTTGTAAAATGACAAAGGAAGAAGTAATAACCGTACAGTATTGAGAACTAAGAAATACGACTAATCGAGCTATATAATGAACAACAAGAAGAGACATAACATACGAAATTCACAGAACAAAGAAAGGAGATTAGTCGTGTAAGATTGTGAAATATGAGAGGAGTTCCAATCATAGCGTGACATTTGGAAAAGATATGAGATCAAATTTCACAAGGTAAGAACATAAATATGTTTTAATAAGAATGGATTAAGAACCATGCGCTGGACCTATTCCTTGAAGATTTAGAACTAATACATCATCTAATAGCATTTGCAAAAGAATAGAGAAATGTGGCCGATCAAACTTTCTTTACTAGTAAGGAAGAAGTTGCGATCGTTCGATAATGAGGCCATGAAATTGACTAACTATTCTATGTTATGAATCGCAAAAGGAGAACACATGATAAAATATTAGGGAGATAATTAAGAAACTAGAAAGGTGATCTAATCGACATATATGTTGAAAAGATGAGAATATCTAATAACGGATTATAAGCCCCTAATACGTGACTTAGTTAGACTAGATTGAGAAACATGTGTGGGACCTGTGCACAAAATATTCAGATCAAATGAATGATCTAATCGCATTCGAAAGAGAACGGAGGAAACCATATTAGCTTAACAACTAAGGAAGAAGTGTAATCGTAAGATATTGAGAACTGAGAAAGTCGACTAATCGTAATATATTGTTAGTCGGAAAAGGAGATACAACAATCAAACAAGATTGAGAACTAATAAAGGAGTAGTAGTCTCTAATAGATTTAAAAAGAACCAAGAGCGGGTCGTATTTATTAAAGATTTATAATTAAGAGATTATCTAATCGTATAAGAAAAAGAACTGAGAAATGAGGCCAATTAATTATCCCTGCACAATGATTAAGGAAGTAATTGTAATAGTACGATACTGAGAAGAAAGAAAGGGTCTAATCGTACTACACTATGACACAGTTAAGGAGATCTAATCGTACGGGATTAAGAACTAACAAAGTAGATCGAGTCATATCAGATTAAGAAATAGAACAGGGGTTCTTATAAAAGTAAATCTCGCAACTCAAGATAAAAACTTAAAATGCGATTTGTTTTGGCCAAATTAAGAACCGTGAGTGATAACTATGCATAAAAGAATAAGAACTAAAATATAATATGATCATAGGTTTCGAAGAAAATAATTGAGAAATGAGGCCAAGTATACGTGCTTAATCACAGTGGTAGGAGTTGTACTCGTACGATATTGAAAAACTAAGAAAGGGGACAAATCGTACAAGATTGAATACTAATAACTGGGATCAAGTCGCACAAGATTAAGAAACAAGAAAGGAGTTCTCATTAAAGTACACGAAGAAACATAATAAGTTCTAATAACTCATGATAACAACGTAAAATGTGATTTAATTATGCTAGATTAAGAACCAAGAACCAGTTCAAATTGAAAAAGACTTTGAGCAAAAGATGATGGTCTAACCCTATTTGAAAAAGAAATGAGAAATGAAGCCAATTACACCTTGTATAATGACAAAGAAAGAAGTGATAACCGTACAATATTGACAACTAAGAAATAAAAGTAATCGAGCTATACATAGAACAACAAAAGGAGACATAACATATGAAATTCACAGAACATAGAAAGGAGATTAGTCGTGTAAGATTGTGAAATATGAGAGGAGTTCCAATTATAGCACGCTTGGAAAAGATATGAGATCAAATTTCACATGGTAAGAACATAAATATGTTTCAATAAGAATGGATTAAGAACCATGCGCTGGACCTATTCCTTGAAGATTTAGAACTAATACATCATTTAATAGCATTTGCAAAAGAATAGAGAAATGAGGCCGATCAAACTCGCTTTACGAGTAAGGAAGAAGTTGCGATCGTTCGATAAGGAGAGCCAAGAAATTGACTAACTGTTCTATGTTATGAATCGCAAAAGGAGAACACATGATAAAATATTAGGGAGATAATTAAGAAACTAGAAAGGTGATCTAATCGACATACATGTTAAAAAGACGAGAAGATCTAATAACGGATGATAAGCCCCTAATACGTGACTAAGTTAGACTAGATTGAGAACCATGTGTGGGACCTGTGCACAAAAGATTTTGATCAAATGAATGATCTAATCGCATTCGAAAGAGAACGGAGGCAACCATATTATGCTTAACAACTAAGGAAGAAATGTAATCGTAAGATATTGAGAACTAAGAAAGTCGACTAATCGTAATATATTGATAGTGGGAAAAGGAGATACAACAATCAAACAAGACTGAGAACAAATAAAGGAGTAGTAGTGGTATTAGATTTAAAAAGAACCAAGTGGGGGTCGTATTTATTAAAGATTTATAATTAAGAGATTATCTAATCGTATGAGAAAAAGAACTGAGAAATGAAGCCTATTAATTATCCTGCACAATGATCTAGGAAGAAATTGTAATAGTACGATACTGAGAAGAAAGAAAGGGTCTAATCGTACTATATTATGATACAGTAAAAGAGATCTAATCGTACAGGATTAAGAACTAACAAAGTAGACCGAGGCATATCAGATTAAGAATAGAACAGGGGTTCTTATAAAAGTAAATCTCGTAACTCAAGATAAGAACTTAAAATACGATTTGATTTGGCCAAATTAAGAACCGTGAGTGATAACTATGCATAAAAGAATTTAAGAACTAAAATATAATATGATGCTTTATCACAGTGGAAGGAGTTGTACTCGTACAATATTGAAAAACTAAGAAAGGGGACAAATCGTACAAGATTAAATACTAATAACTGGGATCAAGTCGCATAAGATTAAGAAACAAGAAAGGAGTTCCCAAGTAAGTACACGTAACATAGTAAGTTCTAATAACTCATGATAACAACGTAAAATGTGATTTAATTATGCTAGATTAAGAACCAAGAATCAGTTCAAATTGAAAAAGACTTTGAGCTAAAGATGATTATCTAACCCTATTTGAAAAAGAACTGAGAAATGAAGCCAATTACACCTTGTAAAATGACAAAGGAAGAAGTAATAACCGTACAGTATTGAGAACTAAGAAATACGACTAATCGAGCTATATAATGAACAACAAGAAGAGACATAACATACGAAATTCACAGAACAAAGAAAGGAGATTAGTCGTGTAAGATTGTGAAATATGAGAGGAGTTCCAATCATAAATCAGCACATTTGGAAAAGATATGAGATCAAATTTCACAAGGTAAGAACATAAATATGTTTTAATAAGAATGGATTAAGAACCATGCGCTGGACCTATTCCTTGAAGATTTAGAACTAATACATCATCTAATAGCATTTGCAAAAGAATAGAGAAATGTGGCCGATCAAACTTTCTTTACTAGTAAGGAAGAAGTTGCGATCGTTCGATAATGAGGCCATGAAATTGACTAACTATTCTATGTTATGAATCGCAAAAGGAGAACACATGATAAAATATTAGGGAGATAATTAAGAAACTAGAAAGGTGATCTAATCGACATATATGTTGAAAAGATGAGAATATCTAATAACGGATTATAAGCCCCTAACACGTGACTTAGTTAGACTAGATTAAAAACCGTGTGTGGGACCTGTGCACAAAAGATTTAGATCAAATGAATGATCTAATCGCATTCGAAAGAGAACGAAGGCAACCATATTAGCTTAACAACTAAGGAAGAAGTCTCCTATGTAATCGTAAGATATTGAGAACTAAGAAAGTCGACTAATCGTAATATATTGTTAGTCGGAAAAGGAGATCCAACAATCAAACAAGATTGAGAACTAATAAAGGAGTAGTAGTGGTATTAGATTTAAAAAGAACCAAGAGTAGGTCGTATTTATTAAATATTTATAATTAAGAGATTAGCTAATCGTTTAAGAAAAAGAACTGAGAAATGAGCCCTATTAATTATCCCTGCACAATGATTAAGGAAGAAATTGTAATAGTACGTTACTGTGAAGAAAGAAAGGGTCTAATCGTACTACACTATGACACAGTAAAGGAGATCTAATCGTACAGGATTAAGAACTAACAAAGTAGATCGAGTCATATCAGATTAAGAAATAGAACAGGAGTTCTTATAAAAGTAAATCTCGTAACTCAAGATAAGAACTTAAAATGCGATTTGATTTGGCCAAATTAAGAACCGTGAGTGATAACTACGCATAAAAGAATGAGAACTAAAGTATAATATTTATGGTTTGGAAGAAATAAGTGAGAAATGAGGCCAAGTATACGTGCTTAATCACAGTGGAAGGAGTTGTACTCGTACGATATGGAGAACTAAGAAAGGGGACAAATCGTACATGATTAAATACTAATAACTGGGTCAAGTCGCATAAGATTAAGAAACAAGAAAGGAGTTCTCAACAAAGTACATGTAGAAACATAATAAGTTCTAATAAGAATGGATTAAGAACCATGCGCTGGACCTGTTCCTAGAAGATTTAGAACTAATACATCATCTAATAGCATGTGCAAGAGAATAGAGAAATGAGGCCGACAAAACTTGCTTTACGAGTAAGGAAGAAGTTGCGATCGTTCGATATTGAGAGACAAGAGATTGACTAGCTGTTCTCTGTTATGAATCGCAAAAGCAGAAAAACACATGATAAAGTATTAGGGAGATAAGTAAGAAACTAGAAAGGTGATCTAATCGACATACATGTTGAAAAGATGAGAATATAAAATAACGGATGATCTTAGCCCCTAATACGTGACTTAGTTAGACTAGATTGAGAACCATGTGTGGGACCTGTGCACAAAATATTCAGATCAAATGAATGATCTAATCGCATTCAAAAGAGAACGGAGGCAACCATATTGGTTTAATAACTAAGGAAGAAACGTAATCGTAAGATATTGAGAACTAAGAAAGTCGACTAATCGTAATATATTGTTAGTCGGAAAAGGAGATACAACAATCAAACAAGATTGAGAACTAATAAAGGAAAAGTAGTGGAATTAGATTTAAAAGAACCAAGAGCGGGTCGTATTCATTAAAGATTTATAATTAAGAGATTATCTAATCGTGTAAGAAAAAGAACTGATAAATGAGGCCTATTAATTATCCTTGCACAATGATTAAGGAAGAAATTGTAATAGTACGATACTGAGAAGAAAGAAAGGGTCTAATCGTACTATATTATGACACAGTAAAGGAGATCTAATCGTAAAGGATTAAGAACTAACAAAGTAGTTCGATTATAATCTTAATTATAAGATACTATCGAGTCATACCAGATTAAGAAATAGAATAGGAGTTCTTGTAAAAGTAAATCTCGTAACTCAAAATAAGAACTTAAAATGCGATTTGATTTGGCCAAATTGAGAACCATGAGTGATAACTATGCATAAAAGAATAAGAACAAAAATATAATATGATGGTTTTGTAGAAATAAGTGAGAAATGAGGCCAAGTATACGTGCTTAATCACAGTGGAAAGAGTTGTACTCGTACGATATTGGGAACTAAGAAAGGGGACAAATCGTGCAAGATTAAATACTAATAACTGGGATCAAGTAGCATAAGATTAAGAAACAAGAAATGAGTTCTCAACAAAGTACATGTAGAAACATAATAAGTTCTAATAACTCATGATAACAACGTAAAATGTGATTTAATTATGCTAGATTAAGAACCGAGAATCAGTTCAAATTGAAAAAGACTTTGAGCTAAAGATGATTATCTAACCCTATTTGAAAAGGAAATGAGAAATGAAGCCAATATTTGTTACACCTTGTAGAATGACAAAGAAAGAAGTGATAACTGTACAATATTGACAACTAAGAAATAAAAGTAATCGAGCTATACATAGAACAACAAAAGGAGACATAACATATGAAATTCACAGAACATAGAAAGGAGATTAGTCGTGTAAGATTATGAAATATGAGAGGAGTTCCACTTATAGCACACTTGGAAAAGATATGAGATCAAATTTCACTTGGTAAGAACATAAATATGTTTCAATAAGAATGGATGAAGAACCATGCGCTAGACCTATTCCTTGAAGATTTAGAACTAATACATCATCTAATAGCATTTGCAAAAGAATAGAGAAATGAGGCCGAACAAACTTGCTTTACGAGTAAGGAAGAAGTTGCGATCGTTCGATAAGGAGAGCCAAGAAATTGACTAACTGTTCTATGTTATGAATCGCAAAAGCAGAAAAACACATGATACAGTATTAGGGAGATAAGTAAGAAACTAGAAAGGTGATCTAATCGACTATACATGTTGAAAAGATGAGAATATAAAATAACGGATGATTAGCCCCTAATACGTGACTTAGTTAGACTAGATTGAGAACCATGTGTGGGACCTGTGCACAAAATATTCAGATCAAATGAATGATCTAATCGCATTCAAAAGAGAACGGAGGCAACCATATTGGTTTAATAACTAAGGAAGAAACGTAATCGTAAGATATTGAGAACTAAGAAAGTCGACTAATCGTAATATATTGTTAGTCGGAAAAGGAGATACAACAATCAAACAAGATTGAGAACTAATAAAGGAGTAGTAGTGGTATTAGATTTAAAAAGAACCAAGAGCGGGTCGTATATATTAAAGATTTATAATTTAGAGATTATCTAATCCTATAAGAAAAAAACTGAGAAATGAGGCCTATTAATTATGCCTGCACAATGATTAAGGAAGAAATTGTAATAGTACGATACTGAGAAGAAAGAAAGGGTCTAATTGTACTACATTATGATACAGTAAAGGATGATATAATCATACAGGATTAAGAACTAACAAAGTAGATCGAGTCATATCAGATTAAGAATAGAACAGGGGTTCTTATAAAAGTAAATCTCGTAACTCAAGATAAGAACTTAAAATGCGATTTGATTTGGCCAAATTAAGAACCATGAGTGATAACTATGCATAAAAGAATAAGAACTAAAATATAATATGATGGTTTCGAAGAAATAATTGAGAAATGAGGCCAAGTATACGTGCTTAATCACAGTGGAAGGAGTTGTACTCGTACGATATTGAAAAACTAAGAAAGGGGACAAATCGTACAAGATTAAATACTAATAACTGGGATCAAGTCGCATAAGATTAAGAAACAAGAAAGGAGTTCCCAACAAAGTACACGTAGAAACATAATAAGTTCTTTTAACTCATGATAACCACGTAAAATGTGATTTAATTATGCTAGATTAAGAACCAAGAATCAGTTCAAATTGAAAAAGATTTTGAGCAAAAGATGATTATCTAACTCCTATTTGAAAAAGAACTGAGAAATGAAGCCAATTAAACCTTGTATAATGACAAAGGAAGAAGTGATAACCGTATAGTATTGAGAACTAAGAAATACGACTAATCGAGCTATATAATGAACAACAAAAGGAGACATAACATTTGAAATTCATAGAACAAAGAAAGGAGATTAGTCGTTTAAGATTGTGAAATATGAGAGGAGTTCCAATCATAGCACATTTGGAAAAGATATGAGATCAAATTTCACAAGGCAAGAACATAAATATGTTTTTATAAGAATGGATTAAGAACAATGCGCTGGACCAATTCCTTGAAGATTTAGAACTAATAGATCATCTAATAGCATTTGCAAAATAATAGAGAAATGAGGCCGATCAAACTTGCTTTACCAGTAAGGAAGAAGTTGAGATCGTTCGATATAGAGATTAAGAAATTTTTAGCTGTTCTATATATTACGAATAGCAGAACAACACATGATAAAATATTAGGGAGATAAGTAAGAAACTAGAAAGGTGATCTAATCGACATACATGTTGAAAAGATGAGAATATCTAATAACGGATGATAAACCCCTAATACGTGACTTAGTAAGACTAGATTGAGAACCATGTGTGGGACCTGTGCACAAAATATTTAGATTAAATGAGTGATCTAATCGCATTCGAAAGTGAACGGAGGCAACCATATTAGCTTAATAACAAAGGAAGAACTGTAATCGAAAGATATTGAGAACTAAGAAAGTCGACTATTCGTAATATATTGTTAGTCGAAAAAGGAGATACAACTATCAAACAAGATTGAGACCTAATAAAGGAGAAGTAGTGGTATTAGATTCAAAAAGAACCAAAAGCGGGTCGTATTCGTCAAAGATTTATAATTAAGAGGTTATCTAATCCTATAAGAAAAAGAACAGAGAAATGAGGTCTATTAATTATGCCTGCACAATGATTAAGGTAGAAATTGTAATAGTACGATACTTTGAAGAAAGAAATGGTCTCTAATCGTACTCAATATTATGACACAGTAAAGGAGATCTAATAGTACATGATTTAGAACTAACAAAGTAGATCGAGTCATATCAGATTAAGAAATAGAACAGGAGTTCTTATAAAAGTAAATCTCGTAACTCAAGATAAGAACTTAAAATGCGATTTGATATCGCCAAATTGAGAACCATGAGTGATCACTATGCATAAAAGAATAAGAACTAAAATATAATATGATGGTTTTGAAGAAATAAGTGAGAAATGAGGCCAAGTATACGTGCTTAATCACAGTGGAAGGAGTTGTACTCGTACGATATTGAGAACTGAGAAAGGTGACAAATCGTACAAGATTAAATACTAATAACTGGTATCAAGTCGCAATAGATTAAGAAACAAGAAAGGAGTTCTCAACAAAATACATGTAGAAACATAATAAGTTCTAATAACTCATGATAACAACGCAAAATGTGATTTAATTATGCCAGATTAAGAACCAAGAATCAGTTCAAATTGAAAAAGATTTTGCTCTAACAAAAGATGATTATCTGAACTTATTTCAAAAAGGACTGAGAAATGAAGCCAATTACACCTTGTATAATGACCAAGGAAGAAGTGATAATCGTACAATATTGAGAACTAAGAAATGCGACTAATCGAGCTATACAATGAACAACAAAAGGAGACATAACATATGCAATTCACAGAACAAAGAAAGGAGATTAGTCGTGTAAGATTGTGAAATATGAGAGGAGTTCCAAACATAGCTCATTTGGAAAAGATATGAGATCAAATTTCACAAGGTAAGAACATAAATATGTTTTAATAAGAATGGATTAAGAACCATGCGCTAGACCAATTCCTTGAAGATTTAGAACTAATAGATCATCTAATAGCATTTGCAAAATAATAGAGAAATGAGGCCGATCAAACTTGCTTTACGAGAAAGGAAGAAGTTGCGATCGTTCGATATAGAGATCCAAGAAATTGACTAGCTGTTCTATGTTATGAATCGCGAAAGCAGAACAACACATGTCGATTATATAAAATATTATGGAGATAAGTAAGAAACTAGAAAGGTGATCTAATCGACATACATGTTGAAAAGATGAGAATATCCAATAACGGATGATAAGCAACTAATACGTGACTTAGTTACACTAGATTGAGAACCATGTGTGGGACCTGTGCACAAAATATTTAGATTAAATGAATGATCTAATCGCATTTGAAAGAGAACAGAGGCAACCATATTAGCTTAATAACAAAGGAAAAAGTGAAATCGTAAGATATTGAGAACTAAGAAAGTCGACTATTCGTAATATACTGTTAGTCGGAAAAGGAGATACAACAATCAAACAAGATTGAGAACTAATAAAGGAGAAGTAGTGGTATTTGATTTAAAAAGAAACAAGAGCGGGTTGTATTCATCAAAGATTTATAATTAAGAGGTTATCTAATCGTATAAGAAAAAGAACTGAGAAATGAGGCCTATTAATTATGACAGCACAATGATTAAGGAAGAAATTGTAATTGTACGATCATGTACTTTGAAGAAAGAAATGGTCTCTAATCGTACTATATTATGACACAGTAAAGGAGATCTAATCGTACAGGATTTAGAACTAACAAAGTAGATCGAGTCATATCAGATTAAGAAATAGAACAGGAGTTCTTATAAAAGTAAATCTCGTAACTCAAGATAAGAACTTAAAATATGAGTTGATTTGTACTCGTACGATATTGAGAACTGTGAAAGGGGACAAATTGTACAAGATTAAATACTAATAACTGGGATCAAGTCGCATAAGATTAAGAAACAAGAAAGGAGTTCTCAACAAAGTACATGTAGAAACAAAATAAGTTCTAATAACTCATGATAACACTTAAAATGTGATTTAATTATGCCAGATTAAGAACCAACAATCAGTTCAAATTGACTTTGAACAAAAGATGATTATCTAACCTTATTTCAAAAAGAACTGAGAAATGAAGCCAATTACACCTTATATAATGACCAAGGAAGAAGTGATAATCGTACAATATTGTATAAAGAACTAAGAAATGTGACTAATCGAGCTATACAATGAACAACAAAAGGAGCCGTAACATATGCAATTCACAGAACAAAGAAAGGAGATTAGTCGTGTAAGATTGGGAAATATGGGAGGAGTTCCGAACATAGCACATTTGGAAAAGATACGAGATCAAATTTCACAAGGTTAGAACATAAATATGTTTTAATAAGAATGGATTAAGTGTCACGCCCCAAAAACGGGACCGTAACACGCCGCGCTAATGGTACACCGGCCCAAAGCGCAAGGCACAAACGAACAGAGCAACAAACTTAACCGCAATGTAATAGAACCACCAAACCATTTCTTAACTATAAAACCGAATATTTCATTTTACACAAAAAATACGAACTACAAAATTTCTTCTTAGTACAAAAGATGCTACAACACAAACAAAGTTCATCAATACAAAACCTATCTAATACACTACCCCTTTCCAAACATCTAGATGTGTATAAGAGACAGTGAACAAGTGTAATTAGTGCATTGTGGTGTGTGAGTGCTGTCTCTTTTATGACATTTGTGGCTGTGTTAAGTTCCTGCGATTTGTCTCTTATACACATCGCGGCGTGTTACGAGACCGTTGTTTGGGGCGTGACACTTTTTTCTTATTGAAAAAATGTCTCATGCCATTTAAACGTCAATAAATCATAATCATAACCTGTTTCTTAAAATGTCTCATGCCATTTAAACGTCAGGCATGTCGAAAACATAGCAAAAAAGATCCAATCATTTCAAAACATAGTGTGCTAAGCATAGCGAACAAATCCAAGTACAGTTTCAATCCAGAATGTAATAAAATAGCATGAGTATCTCCTGTTCTCGAAGGTATCTTACATTACTAGATATGAGATCAGTGATCTACTTTGTTAGTTCTAAATCCTGTACGATTAGATCTCCTTCCATGATCAAATAGTTCATATGATCATGCATTGATCACCATGGCGTCCCATGGATGACTATAGAACCGTTCTCCCAAATCAAACATTTCCAAACACATCCAAAATTATGTACCTAGGTCACCTATGAGCCAAAACAGTCATAAAATGCTTTCATATCAAAAGAACTTTGCAAACATATCAATTGATTAACATAAAATAGCTTGGTCCCGAATTCATATGTAATAACTCCAAAACTTGGTAAAAGTGCAGTTCCAAACATCATACACATTTTAAAATCCATGTCTGATATTTCGAAAGTCGTTAAACAAAATACAAGTGGAAGAGGGTCTATGTTACCCACCTATCAAAGCTGTCTCTGCACAAATGATCACTGAACGCGATCGTCGGCGGTAGGTGGCGTGGTACCTATGGTTGTATAAGAGGACTCTTAGAAGACATCTATAAAGTTAAAGAATGACTAGGAGTAGCGAAAGCGCGAAGCGATAGAAAACGACACCAACAGCTTCCTAGGCTATAAGTAGGTTATCCTCCCTGCCAACAAAATCCAATTCCAAGGTATTCTTTTGACCTTGGTTTTAAGTAACTCTTGGTAACATATTGGACCAACCAACATGTTCCAATCATGCGTGTGGCTAATCGGTATACACAGACTCAAAACAACATAGAGAACCAACCTTGACAAAATCCATAAATGGAAAGATTCAGGTTTTAAGTGTTTACTTATAGTGGGGTGGATATTGTCTCTTAAATGCATTCCTCATTATAATGACTACAATTAACTCTATTACAACATTAGATGCAACAACCTATGGGTGGAATTCCTCTTTACTACCAAACTGAAATTTTTACCGATCAGGTTAGCCACACGCATGATTCAAACATGCTTCCTATCCACCCCACTACCAAGGAAACACTTAAAACCATCAAAAGATCATTAAAGATCCTTCAAACATAACCAATTATCCAAATTATCCTAGTTGCGCCAAACTTCCGCTTACTTACAAAATGAAGGGAAATCAATTCCACTTGGTTTCAAGTCTCAATTCCTATGCAAACTAACCTTAAAACACTCTTAAAACATCATTATATGCATAGACATAAGCATTCATAGCATAACACTCTAGGGCCACATATGGAAGACAAAACCCCAACTCATAATCTTAAAATATGTAATCTAACCGTGGAAAGTTGTTAAAAATCAACCCCAATCACTTCCCAACCTCCAAAACACTAAAAACAACCCATAACATACATAAATCATAACTTATAAGGCTGCAAAGAGGGTTTTATTTTCAGCCATAAAGAATCCTACAAAACTTGAAATTAAAGCTTGGATCATAAAGCCCATAAGCCATAAATGTCTAAAATACATAAAATCTTACCTTCCAAGTGCTTTATACTTGATATCCAAGAAAATTTTGGGAGAAAATGGAGAAGAGGAGTTCGGCCAGCAACTAGGAGAAATGAGGAAGAAACAAAGCAAGAAGAAGACTAAAAAGATTTCAAGGTTGACCCAAATAGTTCCCCATTTGACCAAATAGTCTCCAAGTTGACTATTTAACCCAAAAACTAATTTTTTGCTATTAAAATAACATTTTTTTCTGAATAATTCAGCCACCATATAACACTCACACACCACAATGCACTAATTACACTTAGTCCAATTTCTGACCCGTTTACATGGAACGAAATCGCGTAAACCGAAAAATTTGCCGAATTGAAAAACGAATAAGTTGAAGTACTTATGACTAAAAATAATATGAAAAACATTTTAAACCAGTTAAAAATCAAAGAACAAGGCTAGTAAAATACTGGGTTTCACATTAAGAACCATGCGCTGGACCAATTCCTTGAAGATTTAGAACTGACGCATACACAATAGATCATCTAATAGCATTTGCAAAATAATAGATAAATGAGGCCGATCAAACTTGCTTTACGAGTAAGGAAGAAGTTGCGATCGTTCGATAATGAGAGCCAAGAAATTGACTAGCTGTTCTATGTTATGAATCGCGAAAGCAGAACAACACATGATAAAATATTATGGAGATAGGTAAGAAACTAGAAAGGTGATCTAATCAACATCCATGTTGAAAAGATGAGAATATCCAATAACGGATGATAAACCCCTAATACGTGACTTAGTTAGACTAGATTGAGAACCATGTGTGGGACTTGTGAACAAAATATTTACATTAAATGAATGATCTAATCGCATTGGAAAGAGAACAGAGGCAACCATATTGGCTTAATAACTAAGGAAGAAGTGTAATCGTAAGATATTGAGAACTAAGAAAGTCGACTATTCATAATATATTGGTAGTCAAAAAAGGAGATACAACAATCAAACAAAACTGAGAAATAATAAAGGAAAAGTAGTCTTGGGTATTAGATTTAAAAAGAACCAAGAGCAGGTCGTATTCATCAAAGATTTATAATTAAGAGATTATATAATCGTATAAGAAAAAGAACTGAGAAATGAGGCCTATTAATTATGACAGCACAATGATTAAGGAAGAAATTGTAATTGTACGATACTTTGAAGAAAGAAATGGTCTCTAATCGTACTATATTATGACACAGTAAAGGAGATCTAATCGTACAGGATTTAGAACTAACAAAGTAGATCGAGTCATATCAGATTAAGAAATAGAACAGGAGTTCTTATAAAAGTAAATCTCGTAACTCAAGATAAGAACTTAAAATGGGATTTGATTTCGCCAAATTGAGAACCATGAGTGATAACTATGCATAAAAGAATAAGAACTAAAATATAATATGATGGTTTTGAAGAAATAAGTGAGAAATGAGGCCATGTATACGTGCTTAATCACAGTGGAAGGAGTTGTACTAAATGCGATACGATAACTGAGAAAGGGGACAAATACGTACAAGATTAAATACTAATAACTGGGATCAAGTCGCATAAGATTAAGAAACAAGAAAGGAGTTCGCAACAAAGTACATGTAAAAACATAATAAGTTCTAATAACTCATGATAACAACGTAAAATGTGATTTAATTATGCCAGATTAAGACCCAAGAATCAGTTCAAATTGAAAAAACTTTGAACAAAAGATGATTATCTAACCTTATTTCAAAAAGAACTGAGAAATGAAGCCAATTACACCTTGTATAATGACCAAGGAAGAAGTGATAATCGTACAATATTGAGAACTAAGAAATGCGACTAATCGAGCAATACAATGAACAACAAAAGGAGACATAACATATGCAATTCACAGAACAAAGAAATGAGATTAGTCATGTAAGATTGTGAAATATGAGAGGAGTTCCAATCATAGCACATATGGAAAAGATATGAGATCAAATTTCACAAGGTAAGAACATAAATATGTTTTAATAAGAATGGATTACGAACCATGCGCTATCATTTCTTATGACCTATTCCTTGAAGATTTGGAACTAATACATCATCTAATAGCATTTGCAAAAGAATAGAGAAATGATGCCGATCAAACTTGCTTTACGAGTAAGGAAGAAGTTGCGATCGTTCGATAAAGAGATCGAAGAAATTGACAAGTTGTTCTTTGTTATGAATCGCAAATGCAGAACAACACATGATAAAATAATAGGGAGATAAGTAAGAATCTAGAATGGTGATCTAATCGACATACATGTTGGAAAGATAAGAATATCTAATAATGGATGATAAGCCCCTAATACGTGACATAGTTAGACTAGATTGAGAACCCTGTGTGTGACCTTTGCACAAAAGATTTAGATCAAATGAATGATCTAATCGCATTTGAAAGAGAACGGAGGCAACTATATTAGCTTAATAACTAAGGAAGAAGTGTAATCGCAAGATATTGAGATCTAAGAAAGTCGACTAATCGTAATATATTGTGAGTCGCAAAAGGAGATACAATCAAACAAGGCATTGAGAAACTAATAAAGGAGAAGTAGTGGTATTAGATTTAAAAAGAACCAAGAGCGGGTCGTATTCATTAAAGATTTAAAATTAAGAGATTATATAATCGTATAAGAAAAAGAACTGAGAAATGAGACCTATTAATTATGCCTGCACATGATTAAGGAAGAAATTGTAATAGTACGATACTGAGAAGAAAGAAAGGGTCTAATCGTACTATATTATGACACAGTAAAGGAGATCAAATCGTACAGGATTAAGAACTAACAAAGTAGATCGAGTCATATCAGATTAAGAAATAGAACAGGAGTTCTTATAAAAGTAAATCTCGTAACTCATGATAAGAACTTAAAATGCGATTTGATTAGGCCAAATTGAGAACCATGAGTGATAACTATGCATAAAAGAATAAGAACTAAAATATAATATGATGGTTTTGAAGAAATAAGTGAGAAATAAGGCCAAGTATACGTGCTTAATCACAGTGGAAGGAGTTGTACTCGTACGAGCTAGATATTGAGACTGTCTTTTAGGGGACAAATCGTACAAGATTAAATACTAACAACTGGGATCAAGTCGCATAAGATTAAGAAACAAGAAAGGAGTTCTCAACAAAGTACATGTAGAAACATAATAAGTTCTAATAACTCATGATAACAACGTAAAATGTGATTTAATTATGCCAGATTAAGACCCGAGAATCAGTTCAAATTGAAAAAGACTTTGAACAAAAGATGATTATCTAACCTTATTTCAAAAAGAACTGAGAAATGAAGCCAATTACACCTTGTATAATGACCAAGGAAGAAGTGATAATCGTACAATATTGAGAACTAAGAAATGCGACTAATCGAGCTATACAATGAAGAACAAAAGGAGACATAACATATGCAATTCATAGAACAAATGTGAAACCCAGTATTTTACTAGCCTTGTTCTTTGATTTTTTTTAACTGGTTTAAAATGTTTTTCGTATTATTTTTAGTCATAAAGTACTTAAACTTATTCGTTTTTCAATTAAAGTAGGGTCAAAAATTGGACTAAGTGTAATTAGTGCATTGTGGTGTGTGAGTGTTGTATGATGGCTGAATTATTCAGAAAAAAATGATAATTTAGTAGCAAAAATTAGTTTTTGGGTTAAATAGTCAACTTGGAGACTATTTGGTCAAATGGGGAACTATTTGGGTCAACCTTGAAATCTTTTTAGTCTTCTTCTTGCTTTGTTTCTTCCTCATTTCTTCTAGCTGCTGGCCGAACTTCTCTTCCCCATTTTCCCCCAAAATTTTCTTGGATATCAAGTATAAATCACTTGGAAGGTAAGATTTTATGTATTTTAGCACTTTATGGCTTATGGGCTTTATGATCCAAGCTTTAATTTCAAGTTTTGTAGGATTCTTTATGGCTGAAAATAAAACCCTCTTTGCAGCCCTATATGTTATGATTTATGTATGTTATGGGTTGTTTTTAGTGTTTTGGAGGTTGGGAAGTTGTGATTGGGGTTGATTTTTAACAACTTTCCACGGTTAGATTACATATTTTAAGATTATGAGTTGGGGTTTTGTCTTCCATATGTGGCCCTAGAGTGTTATGCTATGAATGCTTATGTCTATGCATATAATGATGTTTTAAGAGTGTTTTAAGGTTAGTTTGGATAGGAATTGAGACTTGAAACCAAGTGGAATTGATTTCCCTTCATTTTGTAAGTAAGCGGAAGTTTGACGCAGCTAGGATAATTTGGATAATTGGTTATGTTTGAAGGGTCTTTAATGATCTTTTGATGGTTTTAGGTGTTTTCCTTTGTTGTGGGATGCTATTGATATAGTCCTAGCTATTGCTCGGTGAATCTTTCCGTATAAAGATGTGTATAAGAGACAGCAAGGGACCTTGGTTACAACCCAACTCAAAACAACATGAATACCTTGGAATTGGATTTTGTTGGCGGGGAGGATAACCTACTTATAGCCTAGGGAGGCGAAGTTTTTGGTTTTCTGGAAACTTATTATCTCCTAATCTAGTGTAATACGAATTTGAGGGGTTAACTAAGTGTTTTACTTGGGGTTTTAGCTTGTCGAAGTTGGTGGAATTTGTGAATAGGTCATTTTGACCAAAGAGCTGTTGGTGTCGTTTTCTATCGTTTCGCGTTGTTTCGCTTCCCTAGTCATTCTTTAACTTCTACATCTCTTCTAAGAGTCCTCTTATACTGTTTTAGGTACCACGCCACCTACCGCGGCGATCGCGTTGATGATCATTTGTGCAGTTTTGATTTGATAGGTGGGTAACATAGACCCTCTTCCACTTGTATTTTGTTTAACGACTTTGAAATATGTTTGGATGGATTTTAGAATGTGTATGATGTTTGGAACTGCACTTTTACCAAGTTTTGGAATTATTACATATGAAATCGGGACCAAGCTATTTTATGTTAATCAATTGATATGTTTGCAAACTCTTTTGATATGAAAGTATTTTATGACTGTTTTGGCTCATAGGTGGACCAACCTAGGTATATAATTTTGGACGTGTTTGGAAATGTTTGATTTGGGGAGAACCGGTTAATAGACAGCCATGGGACGCCATGTTCAGACAGGTTATGAACTATTTGACTGCGGGGTCTTGTGATGGGATAACTTGACCTCCAGTTCAAACTAGTAGGTGTGGTAGATTACTAGATCGGCTAGTACCGTAGGTCATACCTTTGAGCCTAAAAGATACTCATGCTATTTTATTATATTCCGGATTGAAACTGTACTTATATTTGTTCGCTGTGCTATAGCTTACTATGTTCTGAAATGATTCGATCTACTTTTGGCTATGTTTTGGACATGCCTGACGTTTAAATGGCATGATACATTTTAGAAACTACTTATGATTATGGTTTATTGACGTTTAAATGGCATGAGACATTTTAGAAACTGCTTCATGACTATGGTTTTCATAAATGTTATTATCTTTATGTTTTCTTTTTATCGAAATGCTTGGCCCCATTTGAAGAGCTTTTACTTTGATATCCACTGAGCTAGTTATGCTCACCCCACGTGATGTATAATTTTTCAGATTACCCTGCTCGTTTTTTACTCTCCACCGCGTTAGCAGCTTTTAGATTTTCTCCAGATTCCACATTACTGGTAGGACTCTGCGGTTAATCTTCCAAGCTTCTCTTTTTTTTGGAGAGGGGTAGTGATACGGGTTGATGCCCAGGGTATGTAGAACTCGGTCACAAACGTAGGGTTTATATGCACAAGCGAAAAGTTGTTGTTAATAGACCTCCTTGATTAGCCACAAGGCAATCTTTTAACTATGAGAGGGAGTTGTTAATAGACCTGTCTTGATTAGCCACAAGGCAATCTTTTAACTATGAGCAAGGAATTGTTATAAAAGCCTAATTGGCAGAAAAACAATAACTGGTGTTGGTTATAACCTCAAGTGCTCAATCTTGAAGCCCCAACTAGATTCCTAGTCTAGACAAGACTAAAGAGAATCTAAAATTCTAATTCACTCGTATGAGAGGAATAAAGAAAAACTAAAATCTTATTGCCAAAATTCATTTTTCAATTGTGTACATACAAATCTCTATTTATAGTTGAGGGTGGAGGATTCTATGACTAAATTATTCAATGTGGGATAGTTAGTTTTAATAGTTGGGCTGGATCCTACAGCCCATTAGCCTTTAAATCCAATTCTTGTACACTTAACTAAAAGCCGTAATATACTCTACCCCCAAAACTATAACAGAGAGCAAAATCAAGAGACAGAACATATTGAACACATAAATGCTTTGTGCAAGGTTTGGAAAACTCGACCTATTCCTCTCATACGACTGAATCAAAGAATGTTTCTTCGTGCGCTAATCCTGTCTAAGAGACAGAGCTGGACTTCTCATCCTGGCTTAATTAAGACTTGGACGTCATTATTACTAAGAACATCTTAGACTCTTTAGTGGACTTCATCTCCAAAAGGTTTGTGAGCCCTTCTTGATCTTTAATAACTTCAACTAAGCCCAACATAGCTTTATTGAGGTTCTTAGCTCTTGATACTCGTAATTGGACCTTGTGGAACTTGAAGTGCGGATTCCGTGAACCTATATCGAGCCTTTGTGGACAATTGATCACCATCAAGTCCTTGGGATGTATCATATCCACCCCTTAGTCTAGGATTCTGGACTTATACACATCTATATCAAAAACAAAGGGAGAAAGATCAGTGACGTTAAAAGTTGCAGAAACTTGATAGTCACCAGGTAAGTCCAGCTTGTATGCGAGCCATGACTTGGAACGGTCCATCACCACGTGAATCTAGCTTAGATTTTCTCTTGTTGGGAAATCTCTCCTTGCGCCAATGAACCCATACCCAATCTCCAGGTTCAAAGACGACCTTCTTGCGACCCTTCTTTCGCACCTCAGCTATCTTAGCATTTGTTTCCTAAATACGCTTGCGGGCCTTCTCGTGCAACTTCTTGACCATTTCAGCCTTCTTTTGTCCATCTTGGAGCGTGTGGAACGCCTGTTGTTGAGCTTCTCCCCATCTAAAGCCGTGTTCTTTCTTGATAACCTCAGTTAGCGGGGCTGCTATTGTGCTAAAGTCCTTCACGAACCTCCGGTAGAAACTCGCAAGCCCATGGAAGCTACGCACTTCAGAAACACTGTTGGGGATCAGCCAGTCCTTGATAGCTGCAACCTTGGACTCGTCCACTTGGATACCCCTAGAGGAAACAACAAACCCAAGAAACACAACACTTTCCAAACAAAAGTGGCATTTCTTAAAGTTAGCATACAACTTTTCTTGTCTTAAAACAAGCAAAACAGCACGAACATGTTCAATATGCTCATTAAAGCTTTTACTGTAAATTAAAATATCATCAAAATAGACAACGACAAATTTACCAATGAAAGCTCTAAGAACATGATTCATAAGCCATATGAATGTGCTCGGTGCATTAGTG
Source organism: Cinchona pubescens (assembly GCA_025175665.1). Classification (NCBI taxonomy): domain Eukaryota; kingdom Viridiplantae; phylum Streptophyta; class Magnoliopsida; order Gentianales; family Rubiaceae; genus Cinchona; species Cinchona pubescens. Next base: position 225,953 of record JANKKI010000446.1, read on the forward strand.
AGACCAAACGGCATGACTAACCACTCACACAAACCATGTTTGGTTTTGAAAGCAGTTTTCCATTCATCACCTTCTCTCATCCTAATCTGCCAGTATCCACTTTTGTAAATCTATCTTAGTGTAAATGCTGGATCCATGTAACTCATCAAGCATGTCATCAAGACGGGGAATAGGATGGCGATACTTTACCGTGATTTTATTGACGGCGCGGCTATTCATGCACATCCTCCATGAACCATCAGGTTTAGGTACTAGTATCGTAGGCACAGCACACGGGCTCATACTTTCTCTTACACGGCCTTGACTAACTAGTTCTTTGACTTGCTGTTGAGATCTCCTATAAGAGACAAAACTAGTTCTATAAGCAGACAGATTTTCATCACGGTTCTAGAAAACTAAGTGAAACCCTGCTCTTTTGATTATCAAGTACAGAAGTGAGTATGTCTTCGGGAAAGACATCACTAAACTCCTGCAAAAGAGCTTTAAACATACTTGGCAGAGAATCATCTAGGTCAGTGGTAGAGAAATAAACATCCTTATACACAAGGAAGACCATAGACAAATTACACTTCTGTACTTCTTTAACTTTAGACTTAGCAAATTCCCCTTTCATTAGTCTTCTTTGACCTATGTTCGGCCAAAGCCTTGTTATGCTCATCAACATTCTTTTTAATTTGATTTTGCTCTTGAAGGACTTGTTGGGGAGGTAGAGGATGCAACACAATGGTTTTACCACCCTCTTCAAATATAAGACAATTAGTATGACCATCATGCAGCGTTTTCCTATCAAATTGCCTTACCTTCCAATGTGTAAATGACTTGCATTCATAGGGACGACATCACACAACACTTTGTCATTATATTTGCCTAGGTTAATTGAGACATGCACTTGATGTGTTACTTTTAATTCACCATTGTCATTTAACCATTGCAGTCTATAAGGTCTAGGGTGTTTAAACGTTGGCAAATTTAGCTTATCTACCATGTATTGTGAAGCTATGTTTACGCAACTCCCATTATCAACAATTAAACCACAAGTCTTACCTTGGACATGGCATTTGGTGTAGCATATGTTCTCACGTTGTACCTTAGTAGGGTCGTCAGTGGCTTACTGAGAGCCTGCAAGTTTCTTAGTACGACCAGTACTTGTCCATCCATGCCAGTCTCATGGTATTCATTGTCTTCATCACTCAAATCAGGTCCTTCTAATGGTGGCATCTCGTCTTCACTTTCACTCGTCCAATTGCCATCAGGGTGAGTGTATAAGACTTTCTTATTCGGGCATTGGGATGAAATGTGTCCTCTCCCACTACATCTGAAACACTGAATGTCCCTTGAGCGGTTAGGGGCCGAGATATTACCTTGGCTGGTTTGGGCCTTTGGCTTTGCAGGAATGGGGTTCTCCTTGAGTTTCTCCATTCTCTTGCTATGTTCAGGGTTAGTTCGAGGAAATCTCCAATTTGAACTGGAAGTAGAGCTAGACTTGGATTTACCTCGGAGAGCCTTTTCTACCTTGTTTGCCCTTTGTAACAGCTCTTTATAGTCCAAGTACTCGTGAAGATCAACCACGTCAATCTCTTTGTTGAGGCCGTTGATGAATCTCTCCATGGTGGTCTTCCCATCACAAGACCCCGCAGTCAAATAGTTCATAACAGTCACAGCAGTCACCATGGCGTCCCGTCTTTTATTTCAGATACCCACCAAGTCATAGCATAGTCAGAAAAGCAGGATACAGCCAACTTATATTTCTTTTCGTTTGAATAGTCATAACAATCAAACAAAAAGTCTACCTTTTGTTCCCAGTTTAAGTATTCTTCAGGATCAGCTTTACCTTGGAACGTGGGCATATTTGGTTTGAGAAAGCCAATTTGCGTGTCCCCTCCTCCTGGGTGGTGAATCCCCTCCCTTGGTTCTCGTCGAGGGTTATGCCTTGGAACTTGCTCTCTTCTTTGGATTTGTCGTGGACCACGCCTCCTATCAAAAGACAAATTGGTTAATTCATCATAATCTAAATCATAATCAGACTCTCCTTTGTCTTCTTGAGTATTGGTTTTGCGTGTGGTCTCTTGATTTGGAGTAGTTGAAGTAGATGCTTGTGGTTTGCCTCGAAGTTGTTGAATTTCAAGACTCATAGTGGCAAACTTCTCATCAAAGTCCTCCATCTTATTTAAGATCCTTGCCATTACACTTTGCATAGCAGTTTCTTGCATCTCCTTGTTCCTTTGTTGCCCGTCCTTTTCCTGTGCCTTTCAGTCAAAGTTTTGTGACTAGGGGTTAAAGGAAAAGGACTTAGTCTCTAATACACATCTAGATGGTTTCTCTCAATGGGAGTAATCGCACTTCAACCGAAAAATTTGCTTGTTTTATCACTCTTAATAATCTCACCTTACTCTTTGAAAATCTCACTTCACTCAAAGATTCTCTTATGAAGCCTTGTAAAAACTATGAAAATAGCCAAAGGTTCCAAAAGTTGATCCTCAAAGCAACCAATCGTAGCTGTAATTGATTGGAAATAATGTCCAAAAGGATCTCGGATCAATATAGTTTGAAAATTTAGGTTTAACCCTTCGGATATGAGTCAAGGCAAAAATCCGAAAGTAAAAAGGACACAAAGAAAAGCACAAAAAGAAACAATAAGATCACAAAATTTAGTAAAGAGAGTTTACTAAATTAGAGAAGATAATTTCAAAAGAAAGAAAAGAAAGTAAAAATTTTTATTTTTTTTTCAATGAACAGTATCGGGTGAACAGTAGTGGTGAACAGTATCGGTAAATTATGATGAACAGAACCGGTTTTTTTTTTTACTAGCCTTGTTCTTTGATTTTTTTTAACTGGTTTAAAATGTTTTTCATATTATTTTTAGTCATAAAGTACTTCAACTTATTCATTTTTCAATTCGGCAAATTTTTCGGTTTACGCGATTTCGGTTCCTAGTAAACGGGTCAAAAATTTGACTAAGTGTAATTAGTGCATTGTGGTGTGTGAGTGTTGTATGATGGCTGAATTATTCAGAAAAAAATGAAAATTTAGTAGCAAAAAATTAGTTTTTGGGTTAAATAGTCAACTTGGAGACTATTTGGTCAAATGGGGAACTATTTGGGTCAACCTTGAAATCTTTTTTAGTCTTCTTCTTGCTTTGTTTCTTCCTCATTTCTTCTAGCTGCTGGCCGAACTTCTCTTCCCCATTTTCCCCCAAAATTTTCTTGGATATCAAGTATAAATCACTTGGAAGGTAAGATTTTATGTATTTTAGCACTTTATGGCTTATGGGCTTTATGATCCAAGCTTTAATTTCAAGTTTTGTAGGATTCTTTATGGCTGAAAATAAAACCCTCTTTGCAGCCCTATATGTTATGATTTATGTATGTTATGGGTTGTTTTTAGTGTTTTGGAGGTTGGGAAGTGATTGGGGTTGATTTTTAACAACTTTCCACGGTTAGATTACATATTTTAAGATTATGAGTTGGGGTTTTGTCTTCCATATGTGGCCCTAGAGTGTTATGCTATGAATGTAAACTTATGTCTATGCATATAATGATGTTTTAAGAGTGTTTTAAGGTTAGTTTGGATAGGAATTGAGACTTGAAACCAAGTGGAATTGATTTCCCTTCATTTTGTAAGTAAGCGGAAGTTTGACGCAGCTAGGATAATTTGGATAATTGGTTATGTTTGAAGGGTCTTTAATGATCTTTTGATGGTTTAAGGTGTTTTCCTTTGTTGTGGGATGCTATTGATATAGTCCCGGCTATTGCTCCGGTGAATCTTTCCATTTATGCATTGGTTGGTTAGAATATGTTGTTTTGAGTTGGGTTGTAACCAAGGTCCCTTGAATACCTTGGAATTGGATTTTGTTGGCAGGGAGGATAACCTACTTATAGCCTAGGGAGAGGCGAAGTTTTTTCGATTTTTCTGGAAAGAGAATAATGACCTATTCACACTAGGGAATTCCCTGTCTCCGAAACATCTAGTGTTTATACCTGTTTTAGCTTGTTGAAGTTGGTCGGAATTTGTGAATTAGGTCATTTTTGACCAAAGAGCGTTGGTGTCGTTTTCTATCGTTTCGCGTCGTTTTCGCTTCCCTAGTCATTCTTTAACTTCTACATCTCTTCTACGAGTCCTCTTATACCTGTTTTAGGTACCACGCCACCTACCGCCGGCGATCGCTTTCAGTGATCATTTGTGCAGTTTTTGATTTGGTAGGTGGGTAACATAGACCCTCTTCCACTTGTATTTTGTTTAACGACTTTCAAAATATGTTTGGATGGATTTTAGAATGTGTATGATGTTTGGAACTGCACTTTTACCAAGTTTTGGAATTATTACATATGAAATCGGGACCAAGCTATTTTATGTTAATCAATTGATATGTTTGCAAACTCTTTTGATATGAAAGAATTTTATGACTGTTTTGGCTCATAGGTGACCTAGGTATATAATTTTGGATGTGTTTGGAAATGTTTGATTTGGGGAGAACCGGTTCTATAGTCATCCATGGGACGCCATGGTGGCTGGCTATTATGAACTATTTGATCAGGGGTCTTGTGATGGGATAACTTGACCTCCAGTCGAGACTAGTAGGTGTGGTAGATTACTAGATCGGTAGTACTGTAGATCCCAGGATCTTCAAATCCATCTCTTATACACATCTAGATGTGTATTCCGGATTGAAACTGTAGTCTAAGATGGATTTGTTCGCTATGCTTTAGCATACTATGTTTTGAAATGATTGGATCTTTTTGACTATGTTTTGGACATGCCTGACGTTTAAATGGCATGATACATTTTAGAAACTACTTATGATTATGGTTTATTGGCGTTTAAATGGCATGAGATATTTTAGAAACTGCTTCATGACTATGGTTTTCACAAATGTTATTATCTTTATATTTTCTTTTTATCAAAATGCTTGGCCCCATTTGAAGAGCTTTTATGATATCCACTGAGCTAGTTATGCTCACCCCATGTGATGTATAATTTTTCAGATTAGGTGCTCGTTTTTGACTCTCCACCGCGTTAGCAGCTTTTAGATATTTCTCCAGATTCCACATTACTGGTAGGACTCTGCGGTTAATCTTCCATGCTTCTCTTTTTTTTGGAGAGATGTGTATAAGAGACAGGTATCGTATTGATTAACTTTGTTCTTTGTTGTAGCATCTTTTGTACTAAGAAGGAATTTTGTAATTCGTATTTTTTTGTGTAAAATGAAATATTCGGTTTAATAGTTCTTATAAATGGTTTGATGGTTCTATTACATTGCGGTTAAGTTTGTTGCCCTGTTCGTTTGTGCCTTGGGCTTTGTTACGGTCCCGTTTTTGGGGCGTGACAACAAAGAAAGGAGATTAGTCGTGTAAGATTGTGAAAAATGAGAGGAGTTCCAAACATAGCATATTTGGAAAAGATATGAGATCAAATTTCACAAGGTAAAAACATAAATATGTTTTAATAAAAATGGATTAAGAACCATGCGCTGGACCAATTGCTTGAAGATTTTAGAACTAATAGATCATCTAATTGCACTTGCAAAAGAATAGAGAAATGGAGGCAGATCAAACTTGCTTTACAAGTCAGGAAGAAGTTGCGATCGTTCGATATAGAGGTCCAAGAAATTGACTAGCTGTTCTATGTTATGAATCGCAAAAGCAGAACAACGCATGATAAAATATTAGGGAGATAAGGAAGAATCTAGAAAGGTGATCTAATCGACATACATATTGAAATGATAAGAATATCTAATAACGGATGATAAGCCCCTAATACGTGACATAGTTAGACTAGATTGAGAACCCTGTGTGTGACCTGTGCACAAAAGATTTGGATCAAATGAATGATATCATCGCATTCGAAAGAGAACGGAGGCAACTATATTAGCTTAATATCTAAGGAAGAAGTGTAATCGTAAGATATTGAGAACTAAGAAAGTCGACTAATCGTAATATATTGTGAGTCAGAAAAGGAGATACAACAATCAAACAAGATTGAGAAATAATAAAGGAGAAGTAGTGGTATAAGATTTAAAAAGAACCAAGAGCGGGTTGTATTAATATAGTAAAGATTTAAAATTAAGAGATTATATAATCGTATAAGAAAAAGAACTGAGAAATGAGGCGTATTAATTATGCCTGCACAATGATTAAGGAAGAAATTGTAATAGTACGATACTGAGAAGAAAGAAAGGGTCTAATCGTACTATATTATGACACAGTAAAGGAGATCTAATCGTACAGGATTAAGAACTAACAAAGTAGATCGAGTCATATCAGATTAAGAAATAGAACAGGGGTTCTTATAAAAGTAAATCTCGTAACTCAAGATAAGAACTTAAAATGCGATTTGATTTGGCCAAATTAAGAACCATGAGTGATAACTATGCATAAAAGAATAAGAACTAAAATATAATATGATGGTTTTGAAGAAATAAGTGAGAAATGATGCCAAGTATACGTGCTTAATCACAGTGGAAGGAGTTGTACTCGTACGATATTGAGAACTAAGAAAGGGGACAAATGGTACAAGATTAAATACAAATAACTGGGATCAAATCGCATAAGATTAAGAAACAAGAAAGGAGTCATCTCAACAAAGTACATGTACAAACATAATAGATTCTAATAACTCATGATAACAACGTAAAATGTGATTTAATTATGCTAGATTAAGAACCAAGAATCAGTTCATATTGAAAAAGACTTTGCACAAAAGATGATTATCTAACCTTATTTCTAAAAGAACTGAGAAATGAAGCCAATTACACCTAGTATAATGACAAAGGAAGAAGTGATTATCGTACAATATTGAGAACTAAGAAATGCGAATAATCGAGCTATACAATGAAGAACAAAAGGAGACAAAACATATGCAATTCACAGAACAAAGAAAGGAGATTAGTCGTGTAAGATTATGAAATATGAGAGGAGTTCCAATCATAGCACATATGGAAAAGATATGAGATCAAATTTCACAAGGTAAGAAACATAAATATGTTTTAATAAGAATGCATTAAGAACCATGCGCTGGACCTATTCCTTGAAGATTTAGAACTAATAGATCATCTTTTATAATAGCATTTGCAAAAGAATAGAGAAATGAGGCCGATCAAACTTGCTTTACGAGTAAGGAAGAAGTTGCGATCGTTCGACAAAGAGATCCAAGAAATTGACTAGCAGTTCTATGTTATGAATCGCAAAAGCAGAACAACACATGATAAAATATTAGGGAGATAAGTAAGAAACTAGAAAGGTGATCTAATCGACATACATGTTGAAAAGATGAGAATATCAATAAAGGATGATAAGCCCCTAATACGTGACTTAGTTAGACTAGATTGAGAACCATGTGTGGGACCTTTGCACAAAATATTTAGATTAAATGAATGATGTATCGCATTTTTAAAGCGAACGGAGGCAACCATATTAGCCTAATAACAAAGGAAGAAGTGTAATCGTAAGATATTGAGATCTAAGAAAGTTGACAATTCGTAATATATTGTGAGTCGGAAAAGGAGATACAACAATCAAACAAGATTGAGAACTAATAAAGGAGAAGTAGTGGTAATAGATAGTGGATATAAAAAGAACCAAGAGCGGGTCGTATTCATCAAAGATTTATAATTAAGAGGTTATCTAATCGTATAAGAAAAAGAACTGAGAAATGAGGCCTATTATTTATGCCTGCACAACGATTAAGAAAGAAATTGTAATAGTACGATACTGAGAAGAAAGAAAGGGTCTAATCGTACTATATTATGACACAGTAAAGGAGATCTAATCGTACAGGATTAAGAACTAACAAAGTAGATCGAGTCATATCAGATTAAGAAATAGAACAGGAGTTCTTATAAACTAAATCTCGTAACTCAAGATAAGAACTTAAAATGCGATTTGATTTGGCCAAATTGAGAACCATGAGTGATAACTATGCATAAAAGAATAAGAACTAAAATATAATATGATGGTTTTGAAGAAATAAGTGTGAAATGAGGCCAAGTATACGTGCTTAATCACAGTGGAAGGAGTTTTACTCGTACGATATTGAGAATTAAGATAGGGGACAATTCGTACAAGATTAATTATACAAATAACTGGATTCAAGTCGCATAAGATTAAGAAACAAGAAAGGAGTTCTCAACAAAGTACATGTAGAAACATAATAAGTTCTAATAACTCATGATAACAACGTAAAATGTGATTTAATTATGCTAGAATAAGAACCAAGAATCAGTTCAAATTAAAAAAGACTTTGAACAAAAGATGATTATCTAACCTTATTTGGAAAAGAACTGAGAAATAAAGCCAATTACACCTTGTATAATGACAAAGGAAGAAGTGATAATCGTACAATATTGAGAACTAAGAAATGCTACTAATCGAGCTATACAATGAACAACAAAAGGAGACATAACATATGCAATTCACAGAACAAAGAAAGGAGATTAGTCGTGTAAGATTATGAAATATGAGAGTTGTTCCAATCATAGCACATATGGAAAAGATATGAGATCAAATTTCACAAGGTAAGAACATAAATATGTTTTAATAAGAATGGATTAAGAACCATGCGCTGGACTTATTCCACTCTTACTTGAAGATTTAGAACCAATACATAATCTAATAGCATTTGCAAACGAATAGAGAAATGAGGCCGATCAAACTTGCTTTACGAGTAAGGAAGAAGTTGCGATCGTTCGATATAGAGATCCAAGAAATTGACTAGCTGTTCTATGTTATGAATCGCAAAAGCAGAACAACACATGATAAAATATTAGAGAGACAAGTAAGAAACTAGAAAGGTGATCGAATTGACATACATGTTGAAAAGATGAGAATATCTAATAACGGATGATAAGCCCCTAATACGTGACTTAGTTAGACTAGATTGAGAACCATGTGTGGGACCTGTGCACAAAATATTTAGATTAAATGAATGATGTAATCGCATTCGAAAGCGAACGGAGGCAACCTTATTAGCCTAATAACAAAGGAAGAAATGTAATCGTAAGATATCGAGATCTAAGAAAGTTGATAATTCGTAATATATTGTGAGTCGGAAAAGGAGATACAACAATCAAACAAGATTGAGAAGTTACTAATAAAGGAGAAGTAGTGGTATTAGATTTAAAAAGAACCAAGAGCGGGTCGTATTCATCAAAGATTTAATATTAACAGGTTATCTAATCGTATAAGAAAAAGAACTGAGAAATTAGGCTTATTAATTATGCCTGCACAACGATTAAGGAAGAAATTGTAATAGTACGATACTGAGAAGAAAGAAAGGGTCTAATCGTACAGGACTAAGAACTAACAAAGTAGATCGAGTCATATCAGATTAAGAAATAGAATAGGAGTTCTTATAAACTAAATCTCGTAACCTAAGATAAGAACTTAAAATGCGATTTGATTTGGCCAAATTGAGAACCAAGAGTGATAACTATGCATAAAAGAATAAGAACTAAAATATAATATGATGGTTTTGAAGAAATAAGTGAGAAATGAGGCCAAGTATACGTGGTTAATCACAGTGGAAGGAGTTGTACTCGTACGATATTGAGAACTAAGAAAGGGAACAAATCGTACAAGATTAAATACTAGTGACAACTGGGATCAAGTCGCATAAGATCAAGAAACAAGAAAGGAGTTCTCAACAAAGTACATGTACAAACATAATAAATTCTAATAACTCATGATAACAACGTAAAATGTGATTAATTATGCTAGATTAAGAACCAAGAATCAGTTCAAATTGAAAAATACTTTGAACAAAACATGATTATCTAACCTTATTTGGAAAAGAACTGAGAAACGAAGCGAATTACACCATGTACATTGACAAAGAAAGAAGTGATAATCGTACAATATTGAGAACTAAGAAATGCTACTAATCTAGCAATACAATGAACAACAAAAGGAGATATAACATATGCAATTCACAGAACAAAGAAAGGAGATTAGTCGTGTAAGATTATGAAATATGAGAGGAGTTCCAATCATAGCACATATGGAAAAGATATGAGATCAAATTTCTCAAGGTAAGAACATAAATATATTTTAATAAGAATGGATTAAGAACCATGCGCTGGACCTATTCCTTGAAGCTATTAGAACTAATACATAATCTAATAGCATTTGCGAAAGAATAGAGAAATGAGGCCGATCAAACTTGTTTTACGAGTAAGGTCGAAGTTACGATCGTTCGGTATAGAGATCCAAGAAATTGACTAGCTGTTCTAGGTTATGAATCGCAAAAGCAGAACAACACATGATAAAATATTAGGGAGATAAGGAAGAATCTAGAAAGGTGATCTAATCGACATACATGTTGAAAAGATAAGAATATCTAATAACGGATGATAAGCCCCTAATACGTGACATAGTTAGACTAGATTGAGAACCCTGTGTGACCTGTGCACAAAAGATTTAGATCAAATGAATGATCTAATCGCATTCGAAAGAGAACGGAGGCAACTATATTAGCTTAATATCTAAGGAAGAAGTGTAATCGTAAGATATTGAGAACTAAGAAAGTCGACTAATCGTAATATATTGTGAGTCGGAAAATGAGATACAACAATCAAACAAGATTGAGAAATAATAAAGGAGACCGCACTGATTAGTAGTGGTATTAGATTTAAAAAGAACCAAGAGCGGGTCGTATTCATTAAAGATTTAAAATTAAGACATTATATAATCGTATAAGAAAAAGAACTGAGAATGAGGTCTATTAATTGTGCCTGCACAATGATTAAGGAAGAAATTGTAATAGTACGATATTGAGAAGAAAGAAATGGTTTAATCGTACTATATTATGACACAGTAAAGGAGATCTAATCGTACAGGATTAAGAACTAACAAAGTAGATCGAGTCATATCAGATTAAGAAATAGAACAGGGGTTCTTATAAAAGTAAATCTCGTAACTCAAGATAAGAACTTAAAATGCGATTTGATTTGGCCAAATTAAGAACCATGAGTGATGACTATGCATAAAAGAATAAGAACTAAAATATAATATGATGGTTTCGAAGAAATAAGTGAGAAATGATGCCAAGTATACGTGCTTAATCACAGTGGAAGGAGTTGTACTCGTACGATATTGAGACTAAGAAAGTGGACAAATCCGTACAAGATTAAATACTTTCTAACTGGGATCAAGTCGCATAAGATTAAGAAACAAGAAAGGAGTTCTCAACAAAGTACATGTAGAAACATAATAAGTTCTAATAACTCATGATAACAACGTAAAATGTGATTTAATTATTAGATTAAGAACCAAGAATCAGTTGGTACAGGATTAAGAACTAAACGAAATTCTCTCCTACTTCTCTCTAGACATCCTCTCACTAAAACACAGCACCTATGTCACTAAAACACATCACCTATTCTTCTCCTTTTGCCACTCGGCCATGGTCGAACCAGCTGCCCTTCAGCCATCGGTTGAAGGGCAACCAAAAACCTTTGCACAAGCTCTTTCGGGTGGACAAATCCTAAGCCTTCACGCACCAAATCCAGACCTCGCCTTGAAAGCTCTTCAACTGCACAAAGTGGAACCAGCAATTTTCTTCTCCCAAGATGAAGTTCAACACCTTGCTGCACCATTTCGTTACACATTGGTGGATAATTTAAAGTGATCCTTAATGGCTACTACATGAGGGTTCTTAAGTGGCACCCATTATTTACCACTGATGAAGAACCGTCCATAGCCCCTATATGGATAACTTTTGAAGGACTTCCAGCAGTCTTCTTCAACAAACACGCCGTATTTAGCCTTGCTCAAGCGGTTGGAACACCCCTTAAACTCGACTTAGCCACTGCAAATTTCACCAGGCCAAGTGTTGCTAAGGTATGTGTGGAAGTAGACCTCCTATCTGACCTTCCTTCTAGGGTGTGGTTGGGGGTCGGTAATGAGGGCATTTGGCAAAAAATTACCTACGATTCAGTCCCATCTTATTGCACGAAATGCAAGAAAATTGGTCATGCCAATGGTGAATGCCGGAGAGGTGAAGCGGGGCATCCTAACCAACCTGTAGGTAACGGTGAACAAATAAAGAACTCAGCCAAGCAACCCATCCAAACACGTTGGACTCCGGTAAAGGAACACACGGCTGGACCTTCGGGCTCAAAATCAGCCCTATCTCTTCCACATGTGAATGCAGTGATAAGCTTGAAGGACCACCGAAAGGATACTCCACCAGCTGCAACCAACGTAGCTCCAATACCAATGCCGGAAATTTCCCAAAATGACGGCAATGCTAACATGCGGGGAAGTCCGTCCAAAGAACCACCGAAGCAACGGTGGTGCAACCACCAGCCGTGGAAGAACAACCACTCATGCTGGATGTGATTCGAAATTCAAACGCCACCTCTCATGGGATTGCACCAACAACTTCGGATAAGGCCAATCCAAATCAACAAACGGATTCAAACCAGTAGATGGAAAAGGCCAAAGCACACCAGCACTTGGATTCAAATTTTGAAAATCTGGAGCACATTGTGGAAGGTCAGACCTTGAACCCCTTGGAGAGTGGGCCCAATTCGAATTTTGTGGAACCACTTTGACATCCTTGGTTGATTTGGATTGGCCTTATCCGAAGTTGTTGGTGCAATCCCTGTCTCTTATACACATCTAGATGTGTATAAGAGACAGCTCCTGTTGGCCCTTAAGGTAGCGGCCTTGAAGAACTATTCGTACACGACTCCCCATGCAAGCCATGCAAACAACAAGGATCTTCACCGATCACCCCAGAGACAGGGTCCAAACAATCCGGTTTGGTTCCATTATTTTACCATGAGAGATCGAGTGAATCATCCATGAAGGGATTGTTTGAAATTCGAATGTGAAGGGGTGTTGGCTGATTTTCAGCATCCCTTGATTGCTGTCTCTTATACACATCTAGATGTGTATAAGAGACAGCTCCTAATAAACCCTCACCGTAGGTTAAAGTTAATCATTCAACAACATCAAATAAAACTCATTGCTCTAATGGAGTTTAAGTCAATTCCCAGAACTTCCCCATTGCACCTTGATGCCATGAATGACTTCAATGATTGCCTACATGCATGTGGCTTGGTGGACTTACCTTTTCAAGGTTGTAAATTCACTTGGCGTGGGAATAGACTTGGAAATTTGGTATGGAAGAGGCTGGACAGATTTGTTTGTAACACACATTTTCTAGCAGCCTTTCATGGTTACAAGTTAGTGTTGAACACCTTCTCAAGACCACAGACCACTCGCCACTTGTGCTCAAAGCCTCCAATGAGAACACCTCAGGACCAAAGCCATTTAAAATTCTTAATATGTGGACTAAACACAAAGATTTCTTGCAGGTAGTAGGCAACAATTGGTAGCTGCAATGTAACGGCTCCTATATCTCCATTTTTGCTTCAAAACTCAAAAGGCTAAAAGCCGACTCAGGAATTGGAGCCCGTGGTATTTGGCAATGTCTTTGACAAGGTCTCTTGTGTAACAAGAGGTACAAATCAAGAAAGAAGCACTTGTGGCACAATGAGCCAAAGTAACCAAATTCCTTATACACATCTAGCGATCCATAAGAGACAGCTCAGCTACAAGAGGTAGCACTTGTCTCTTATAGCGGGGATGAAATGGTGAAAGAGGGTGACAAAAACTCCAAATTCTTCCACTCCACCCTCCTAGCTAAACGACAAAGATTGCGTATCTCTAAGATCATGTAAATTGGTGGGGAATGGACTGAAAATTTGCAGCTCATTGAACGGGCAAGGGTTAACTTCTTTCAGGAGCTCTTGACCTCTAACAACACAGCCGGAATTGACCCATCTTTCACCGAGTACCTCCCATGCACGGTTTCCGAGGAGGACAACAGGGGTTTATTAAAGGAATTGTCAGAAGGGGAGCTGAGGGAGGCTGTTTTCAACCTTAATCCTAATGGAGCAGCCGGAATTGATGGCTATAATGGGGTTTTCTTCACTACCTGCTGGGACATTATTCACCATGATCTTTTCCTTGCGGTGAGAGATTTTCTTAAAGGAGCTAAGTTGCCATGAATGTTTACTTGTACTCTTATTGCTCTTATCCCAAAAACAGCCAATCTGAATTCTTTTAGTGACTTCCGGCCCATAAGCTTGTGAACTTTCTTCAACAAAATCTGCACCAAGATATTGGCCAACCGACTTTCCCTCATTCTACCGAAGATCATTTCAGCCGAACAAGTGGCCTATGTTACAAGGGAGGGAGGGACATTGCCGATAACATTCTTCTTGTGCAAGAAATGACCAATTTCATAGATCGAAAGACGAGGGGAGGAAATTTGATCATCAAACTCGACCTCGCCAAGGCAAGTTTGATAGGCTTTCATGGCCTTTCTTATATGCTCGTGGGTAGATGTGTATTGGAGACAGGTCCATTGTTCAGTAATCCCTCATCAGCAACTTATGGACCTGACTATTCCCAACACTTGTACTCTACAGAGTCTAGATCTTATAATCATTTAGATGTGTATAAGAGGGGTTTATCAAGCAGATGTCTTATAGACAGGTAGATGTGTATGTAGTCGTTAGATCTACCTTTTGATTCTGATTAAAGGCAAAAGTTCACGAGTGCAATCTCTTCTGCTACTCATAAAATAGATAAGAGAGTCAACTATTCCAACTTGGTAGGTGCAATGTATTGGAGTTGGTCATCAATACTCCAAATCACATGACGACGAACCATTCAGCTTCTTCCACGGCTTGTGGTTGCACCACCCAGCTCTTTAACAAGTCCAAAAGCTTCTTTTACCTATCAAAGAACCTGTCTCTTATCACATCTAGATGTGTCCAAGCCAAGACGGCTCCTTCACCCACAACTCCCTCCCATTTAATTACTTGGGTTGTCCCATTCACAAAGGCAAAGGACGGCGCACTATCTTCCAGCCATTAATTGAAAAGGTAGCTTCCCGGATTCATGGATGGCAGACTAGGTTCCTCTCTCTAGGAGGACGGTTAATTCTAATCAAGCATGTTCTAAGCAGCATTCCCATCTACCTATTATCGGTTCTCCTTCCCCCAAGATCAGTAATTAAAGAGCTGGAGCGGCAATTTGCAAACTTTTTTTGGGGCAGCTCAAACGAGGTGCTAAAACGACATTGGATCGCATGGGGTAAAGTTTGCCAGCCATAGGTATGGGAATGCTAGCTATGAATTCCTTGACTAGAATTAACTATCCTACTATTTCTTCGCTATCAAACTTTGCCATGGATGTTTCCGGGCAGCTACCCTGGCAAAGCCACATGCATGGTAGGCAATCATTGAAGTCATTCATGGCATCAAGGTGCAATGGGGAAGTTCCTTTGTATGATCAGAACTAGATAGGGCCTGTTATTCCTCATTCGAAATGCTGATTGCTCCTTCTGGTTCGACCCATGGACCAAATATGGACCTCTTTCCCACAAGGTAGAACAGGTGTATGATGGGCAACTCAAGGTTTCCCATGTTTGGAGTTCTAATGGTTGGAATATTTCCTCTTTGGACGAGAGATACTCCATGGAGGAGCTGCAAACCATTGTCGCAATTCTCAATGAAAGATCGATCTTCATGACTGATGAACCAAACCGGATTGTTTGGACCCCTACATCTACTGGTTCCTTTTCACTCTCAACGACATATGCCACAACGGTGCGGACTTTTTCTAGACAAATCATTTGGGATGGGAGACTCCAACTGAAGATCTCCATTTTCATGTGGAAATTGTTGAATAGGAGGCTGACCACTAGATGATAATTTGATTACAATCGGCTTTTCCTTATCCTCCAAGTGCTACTACTGTTGTCATGGAGAGTCCTTGGATCATCTTTTTGTGGGCTGCGCTATCTCACGCCAAGTTTGGTACTATTTTCAAGCTAAGGCAATTTGGTTACTTTGGCTCTGGTGTGCCACAAGTCTGTCTCTTATACACATCTTAGATGTGTGGTGGGCTGCAGCACCCTCTTCCACAATTGGGCTAATCCACAAAATCCTCCCTTGTATAATATGTTGGTTCTTATGGAAAGCTAGGAACGTTGGCTGTGTTTGATGGGAAAACAAGTAGTGCTGCACGCATCATTGCCAACATCAACTCATATTTAGTGAATATTTCCTAGGTCTTCCACCCCTTCACAAGAGAAAGCACAGCTGATGAATTGCTTCTCTCACGGGACATTTGCTTTCAACTCTTACAAACAAAACCTAAGAGAATCTTGGCGGTCAAATGGGAATGCCCTCCTCCAGGATGTTTCAAACTAAAGCCGCAAGTCTTCACATGTGCCCTAGACCTGTCTAGAGGCTGTGGATGGCGCCTCTAAAGGTAATCCGGGAATGGCAGCAGGTGGTGGCGTCATAAGGGATCACAAGGGCCATTGTATACGGGCATTTTCAAATGGTTACTTTCAGCAAACCAGCTTGCAAGCAGAGGTAATGGCACTTGAAGAGGGGCTCAAGCTCTGTGACAGGTTGCGGGTTCACCCATTGGAGGTTGAGATTGATTCACTCATCCTTGTCAACACTTTGAATGGTTCGTCGTCACCAATTTGGAGTATTGATGACCAACTCCGTGTCATACAAGGCCTTTGTGTTGGAAAGCAGATTTCTATTAAACATATTTTTAGAGAGTCTAATCAAGTTGCTGATAGATTAGCTAATGAGGGTATTGCAAATCCAATGTATGTTGAGTACGAGCACAACACCATTCCTTGCTCTATAAAAGGTCTGGTTTGGCTAGATGCTAGGGGCTGCCCTAACCTTCGATATTGTAACAACTCATAAAATAAATAAAAGTGCTGCCCACCTTTTGGGCGTTTGATTAAAAAAAAAAAAAAGAACCAAGAATCAGTTCAAATTGAAAAAGACTTTGAACAAAAGATGATTATCTAACCTTATTTCATAAAGAACTGAGAAATGAAGCCAATTGCACCTTGTATAATGACCAAGGAAGAAGTGATAATCATACAATATTGAGAACTAAGAAATGCGACTAATCGAGCTATACAATGAACAACAAAAGGAGATATAACTTAAGCAATTCACAGAACAAAGAAAGGAGATTAGTCTTGTAAGATTATGAAATATGAGAGGAGTTCCAATCATAGCACATATGGAAAAGATATGAGATCAAATTTTACAAGGTAAGAACATAAATATGTTTTAATAAGAATGGATTAAGAAGCATGCGCTGGACCTATTCCTTGAAGATTTAGAACTAATACATAATCTAATAGCATTTGCAAAAGAATAGAGAAATGAGGCCGATCAAACTTGCTTTACGAGTAAGGAAGAAGTTGCGATCGTTCGATAGATAGAGATCCAAGAAATTGACTAGCTGTTCTATGTTATGAATCGCAAAAGCAGAACAACACATGATAAAATATTAGGGAGATAAGTAAGAAACTAGAAAGGTGATCTAATCGACATACATGTTGAAAGATGAGAATATCTAATAACGGATGATAAACCCCTAATACGTGACTTAGTTAGACTAGATTGAGAACCATGTGTGGGACCTGTGCACAAAATATTTAGATTAAATGAATGATCTAATCGCATTCGAAAGCGAACGGAGGCAACCATATTTGTCACGCCCCAAAAACGGGACCATAACACGCCGCGCTAATGGTACACCGGACCAAAGCGCAAGGCACAAACGAACAGAGCAACAAAATCTAACCGCAATGTAATAGAACCATCAAGCCATTTCTTAACTATAAAACCGAATATTTCATTTTACACAAAAAAACGAATTACAAAATTCCTTCTTAGTACAAAAGATACTACATCAAAAAAACAAAGTTCATCAATACAACCGGTGTACCATCTTAGTCTGCACCTAATCTGAAAAATTATAAGTCACGTGGGGTGAGCATAACTAGCTCAGTGGATATCATAAAAGCTCTTCAAATGGGGCCAAGCATTTCGATAAAAAGAAAACATAATTATAATAACATTTGCGAAAACCATAGTCATGAAGCAGTTTCTAAAATGTCTCATGCCATTTAAACGTCAGGCATGTCCAAAACATAGTCAAAAAGATCCAATCATTTCAAAACATAGTATGCTAAAGCATAGCGAAGAAATCCAAGTATAGTTTCAATCCGAAATTTAATAAAATAGCATGAGTATCTTTTAGGCTCAAAAGTATGTCCAAAACATAGCCAAACAGATCAAATCATTTCAAAACATAGTATGCTAAAGCATAGCTGACGAAACAAATCCAAGTATAGTTTCAATCCGGAATTTAATAAAATAGCATGAGTATCTTTTAGGCTCAAAGGTATGTCCAAAACATAGCCAAACAGATCAAATCATTTCAAAACATAGTATGCTAAAGCATAGCTAACAAATCCAAGTATAGTTTCAATCCGGAATTTAATAAAATAGCATGAGTATCTTTTAGGCTCAATGGTATGACTTTCAAGATACTAGCGATCTAGTAATCTACCACACCTACTAGTCGACCGGAGGTCAAGTTATCCCATCACAAGACCCGTATCAATTAGTTCATAACATTCACAGAAGTCACCATGGCGTCCCATGGATGACTATAGAACCGGTTCTCCACAAATCAAACATTAACACATCCAGAATTATATACCTCGGTCACCTATGAGCCAAAACAGTCATAAAATGCTTTCATTTCAAAAGAGTTTGCAAACATATCAATTGATTAATATAAAATAGCTTGGTCCCGATTTCATATATAATAATTCTCGGTAGGTGGCGTGGTACCTAAAACAGATATAAGAGGACTCTTAGAAAAGATGTAGAAGTTAAAGAATGACTAGGGAAGCGAAAACGACGCGAAACGATAGAAAACGACACCAAAAGCTCTTTGGTCAAAAATGACCTTTTCACAAATTCTGACCAACTTCGACAAGCTAAAACCCCAGTCAAAACACTTAGTACATCCCTCAAATTCGTATTACAGCTAGATTAGGAGTTAATATAGCTCGTTTTCGAAAAACCGAAAAACTTCGCCTCTCCCTAGGCTATAAGTAGGTTGAATACCAACAAAATCCAATTCCAAGGTATTCAAGGGACCTTGGTCATAACCCATGCAGACTCAAAACAACATATACAACCAACCAACAAAATCCGTAAACGGAAAGATTCACCGGAGCAATAGCCGGGACTATATCAATAGCATTCCACAACAATCCATACTCCATAACCACTACAATTAACTCTATTACAACATTAGAGCAACAACCTATGGTTGGAATTCCTCTTTACTACCAAACTGAAAATTTTACCTATTAGCCACACGCATGATTCAAACATGCTTCCTAACCATCCCACTACCAAGGAAACACTTAAAACCATCAAAAGATCATTAAAGATCCTTCAAACATAACCAATTATCCAAATTATCCTAGTTGCGCCAAACTTCCGCTTACTTACAAAATGAAGGGAAATCAATTCCACTTAGTTTCAAGTCTCAATTCCTATCCAAACTAACCTTAAAACACTCTTAAAACATCATTACAAGCATAGACATAAGCATTCATAGCATAACATTCTAGGCTCATATGGAAGACAAAACCCTAACTCATAATCTTAAAAGGTTGCTTTTGTAATCTAACCATGGAAAGTTGTTAAAAATCAACCCCAATCACTTCCCAACCTCCAAAACACTAAAAACAACCCATAACATACATAAATCACAACTTATAAGGCTGCAAAGAGGGTTTTCTCAGCCATAAATAATCCTACAAAACTTGAAATTAAAGCTTAAATCATAAAGCCCATAAGCCATAAATGCTAAAATACATAAAATCTTACCTTCCAAGTGATTTCTACTTGAAATCCAAGAAAATTTTTGAGGGAAAAATGGAGGAGAAGAGTCGGCCAGCAGCAAGGAAGAAATGAGGAAAAATAAAGCAAGAAGAAGGCTTAAAAAGAAATTCCAAAGTTGACCCAAATAGTGCCAAATTGACCAAATAGTCTCCAAGTTGACTATTTTCACCCGTTAACCCGCCGGTACCGAAATCGCGTAAACCGAAAAATTTGCCGAATTGAAAAACGAATAAGTTAAAGGTCTTTATGACTAAAAATAATATGAAAAACATTTTAACCCAGTTAAAATCAAAGAACAAGGCTATTAAAATACTGGGTTTCACAATATTAGCCTAATAACAAAGGAAGTAGTGTAATCGTAAGATATTGAGATCTAAGAAAGTCGACTATTCGTAATATATTGTGAGTCGGAAAAGGAGATACAACAATCAAACAAGATTGAGAACTAATAAAGGAGATGTAGTGGTATTATATTTAAAAAGAACCAAGAGCGGGTCGTAATCATCAAAGATTTATAATCAAGAGGATATGTAATCGTATAAGAAAAAGAACTGAGAAATGAGGCCTATTAATTTTGCCTGCACAACAATTAAGGAAGAAATTGTAATAGTACTATATTGAGAAGAAAGAAAGGGTCTAATCGTACTATATTATGACACAGTAAAGAAGATCTAATATATCGTACAGGATTAAGAACTAACAAAGTAGATCGAGTCATATCAGATTAAGAAATGGAACAAGAGTTCTTATAAACTAAATCTCGTAACTCAAGATAAGAACTTAAAATGCGATTTGATTTGGCCAAATTGAGAACCATGAGTGATAACTATGCATAAAAGAATAAGAACTAAAATATAATATGATGGTTTTGAAGAAATAAGTGAGAAATGAGGCCAAGTATACGCGCTTAATCACAGTGCAAGGAGTTGTACTTGTATGATATTGAGAACTAAGAAAGGGAATAAATCGTACAAGATTAAATACTAACAACTGGGATCAAGTCGCATACGATTAAGAAACAAGAAAGGAGTTCTCAACAAAGTACATGTACAAACATAATAAGTTCTAATAACTCATGATAACAACGTAAAATGTGATTTAATTATGCTAGATTAAGAACCAAGCATTAGTTCAAATTGAAAAAGACTTTGAACAAAAGATGATTATCTAACCTTATTTGAGGTGTGAAAAGAACTGAGAAATGAAGCCAATTACACCTTGTATAATGACAAAGAAAGAAGTGATAATCGTACAATATTGAAAACTAAGAAATGCGACTAATCGAGCTATACAATGAACAACAAAAGGAGATATAACATATGCAATTCACAGAACAAAGAAAGGAGATTAGTCGTGTAAGATTATGAAATATGAGAGGAGTTCCAATCATAGCACATATGGAAAAGATATGAGATCAAATTTCACAAGGTAAGAACATAAATATGTTTTAATAAGAATGGATTAAGGACCATGCGCTGGACCTATTCCTTGAAGATTTAGAACTAATGCATAATCTAATAGCATTTGCAAAAGAATAGAGAAATGAGGCCGATCAAACTTGCTTTACGAGTAAGGTAGAAGTTGCGATCGTTCGATATAGAGATCCAAGAAATTGACTAGCTCTTCTGTGTTATGAATCGCAAAAGCAGAACAACACATGATAAAATATTAGGGAGATAAGGAAGAATCAACATCTAGAAAGGTGATCTAATCGACATACATGTTGAAAAGCTAAGAATATCTAATAACGGATGATAAGCCCCTAATACGTGACATAGTTAGACTAGATTGAGAACCCTGTGTGTGACCTGTGCACAAAAGATTTAGATCAAATAAATGATCTAATCGTATTCGAAAGAGAACGGAGGCAACTATATTAGCTTAATATCTAAGGAAGAAGTGTAATCGTAAGATAATGAGAACTAAGAAAGTCGACTAATCGTAATATATTGTGAGTCGGAAAAGGAGATACAACAATCAAACAAGATTGAGAATAATAAAGGAGAAGTAGTGGTATTAGATTTAAAAAGAACCAAGAGCGGGTCGTATTCATTAAAGATTTAAAATTAAGAGATTATATAATCGCATAAGAAAAAGAACTGAGAAATGAGGCCTATTAATTATGCCTGAACAATTATTAAGGAAGAAATTGTAATAGTACGATACTGAGAAGAAAGAAAGGGTCTAATCGTACTATATTATACATGGGACACAGTAAAGGCGATCTAATCGTGTCTCTTATAAGAACTAGTACGAAGTAGATCGAGTCATATCAGATTAAGAAATAGAACAGGAGTTCTTTAAAAGTAAATCTCGTAACTCAAGATATTATACTTAAAATGCGATTTGATTTGGCCAAATTGAGAACCATGAGTGATAACTTTGCATAAAAGAATAAGAACTAAAATATAATATGATGATTTTGAAGAAATAAGTGAGAAATGAGGCCGTGTATACCTGCTTAATCACAGTGGAAGGAGTTGTACTCGTACGATATTGAGAACTAAGAAAGGGGACAAATCGTACAAGATTAAATACTAACAACTGGGATCAAGTCGCATAAGATCTGAAACAAGAAAGGAGTTCTCAACAAAGTACATGTAGAAACATAGTAAGTTCTAATAACTCATGATAACAACGTAAAATGTGATTTAATTATGACAGATAACCAAGAATCAGTTCAAATTGAAAAAGACTTTGAACAAAAGATGATTCTTATCTAACCTGATTTCAAAAAGAACTGAGAAATGAAGCCAATTGCACCTTGTATAATGACCATGGAAGAAGTGATTATCGTACAATATTGAGAACTAAGAAATGCGATTAATCGAGGTATACAATGAAGAACAAAAGGAGACATAACTTATGGAATTCATAGAACAAAGAAAGGAGATTAGTCGTGTAAGATTGTGAAATATGAGAGCAGTTCCAAACATAGCACATTTGGAAAAGATATGAGATCAAGTTTCACAAGGTAAGAACATAAATATGTTTTAATAAAAAAGGATTAAGAACCATGCGCTGGACCAATTCCTAGAAGATTTAGAACTAATAGATCATCTAATACCATTTGCAAAAGAATAGAGAAATGAGGCCGATCAAACTTGCTTTACGAGTAAGGATGAAATTGCAATCGTTCGAAATAGAGATCCAAGAAATTGACTAGCTGTTCTATTTTATGAATCGCAAAAGCAGAACCACACGTGATAAAATATTAGGGAGATAAGTAAGAAACTAGAAAGGTGATCTAATCGACATACATGTTGAAAGATGAGAATATCTAATTACGGATGATAAGCCCCTAATACGTGACTTAGTTAGACTAGATTGAGAACCATGTCTGGGACCTGTGCACAAATAATTAGATCAAATGAATGATCTAATCGCATTCAAAAGAGAACGGAGGCAACTATATTAGCTTAATAATTAAGGAAGAAGTGTGATCGTAAGATATTGAGAACTAACAAAGTCGACTCATCGTAATGTATTGTGAGTCGCAAAAGGAGATACTATCAAACAAGATTGAGAACTAATAAAGGAGAAGTAATGGTATGAGATTTAAAAAGAACCAAGAGCGGGTGGTATTCATTAAAGATTTATAATTAAGCGATTATCTAAACGTATAAGAAAAAGTACTGAGAAATGAGGCCTATTAATTAGTGCTCTGCGATTACGATCGCCTTTACATTGTATTAGTACAATATGAGAAGAAAGAAAGGGTCGTCTTTGTAATCGTACTATATTATGATCACAGTAAAACTAATCTAATATTACAGGGCTTATCATAACAAAGTAGATAGTCATATCAGATTAAGAAATAGAACAGGAGTTCTTATAAAAGTAAATCTCGTAACTCAAGATATGAACTTAAAATGCGATTTGATTTGGCCAAATTGAGAACCATGAGTGATAACTTTGCATAAAAGAATAAGAACTAAAATATAATATGATGATTTTGAAGAAATAAGTGAGAAATGAGGCCGTGTATACCTGCTTAATCACGTGGAAGGAGTTGTACTGCATTTATATTGAGAACTAAGAAAGGGGACAAATCGTACAAGATTAAATACTAACAAGCTGGGATCATTTCTCGCATAAGATCAAGAAACAAGAAAGGAGTTCTCAACAAAGTACATGTAGAAACATAGTAAGTTCTAATAACTCATGATAACAACGTAAAATGTGATTTAATTATGACAGATAACCAAGAATCAGTTCAAATTGAAAAAGACTTTGTTGAACAAAAGATGATTATCTAACCTGATTTCAAAAAGAACTGAGAAATGAAGCCAATTGCACCTTGTATAATGACCATGGAAGAAGTGATTATCGTACAATATTGAGAACTAAGAAATGCGATTAATCGAGGTATACAATGAAGAACAAAAGGAGACATAACTTATGGAATTCATAGAACAAAGAAAGGAGATTAGTCGTGTAAGATTGTGAAATATGAGAGCAGTTCCAAACATAGCACATTTGGAAAAGATATGAGATCAAGTTTCACAAGGTAAGAACATAAATATGTTTTAATAAAAAAGGATTAAAACCATGCGCTGGACCAATTCCTAGAAGATTTAGAACTAATAGATCATCTAATACCATTTGCAAAAGAATAGAGAAATGAGGCCGATCAAACTTGCTTTACGAGTAAGGATGAAGTTGCAATCGTTCGAAATAGAGATCCAAGAAATTGACTAGCTGTTCTATTTTATGAATCGCAAAAGCAGAACCACACAATGATAAAATATTAGGGAGATAAGTAAGAAACTAGAAAGGTGATCTAATCGACATACATGTTGAAAGATGAGAATATCTAATTACGGATGATAAGCCCCTAATACGTGACTTAGTTAGACTAGATTGAGAACCATGTCTGGGACCTGTGCACAAAGAATTAGATCAAATGAATGATCTAATCGCATTCGAAAGAGAACGGAGGCAACTATATTAGCTTAATAACTAAGGAAGAAGTGTGATCGTAAGATATTGAGAACTAACAAAGTCGACTAATCGTAATGTATTGTGAGTCGCAAAAGGAGATACAATCAAACAAGATTGAGAACTAATAAAGGAGAAGTAATGGTATGAGATTTAAAAAGAACCAAGAGCGGGTGGTATTCATTAAAGATTTATAATTAAGCGATTATCTAAACGTATAAGAAGATGTGTATAAGAGACAAAGTTAACTTGTATCTCACAACGATTATAAGAAATTGTGATTAGTACAATACTGAGAAGAAAGAAAGGGTCTCTAATCGTACTATATTATGATACAGTAAAGGAGATCTAATCGTACAGGATTAAGAACTAACAAAGTATATCGAGTCATATCAGATTAAGAAATAGAACAGGAGTTCTTATAAAAGTAAATCTCGTAACTCAAGATATGAACTTAAAATGCGATTTGATTTGGCCAAATTGAGAACCATGAGTGATAACTTTGCATAAAAGAATAAGAACTAAAATATAATATGATGATTTTGAAGAAATAAGTGAGAAATGAGGCCGTGTATACCTGCTTAATCACAGTGGAAGGAGTTGTACTCGTACGATATTGAGAACTAAGAAAGGGGACAAATCGTACAAGATTAAATACTAACAACTGGGATCAAGTCGCATAAGATCAAGAAACAAGAAAGGAGTTCTCAACAAAGTACATGTAGAAACATAGTAAGTTCTAATAACTCATGATAACAACGTAAAATGTGATTTAATTATGACAGATAACCAAGAATCTAGTTCAAATTGAAAAAGACTTTGAACAAAAGATGATTATCTAACCTTATTTCAAAAAGAACTGAGAAATGAAGCCAATTGCACCTTGTATAATGACCATGGAAGAAGTGATTATCGTACAATATTGAGAACTAAGAAATGCGATTAATCGAGGTATACAATGAAGAACAAAAGGAGACATAACTTATGGAATTCATAGAACAAAGAAAGGAGATTAGTCGTGTAAGATTGTGAAATATGAGAGCAGTTCCAAACATAGCACATTTGGAAAAGATATGAGATCAAGTTTCACAAGGTAAGAACATAAATATGTTTTAATAAAAAAGGATTAAGAACCATGCGCTGGACCAATTCCTAGAAGATTTAGAACTAATAGATCATCTAATACCATTTGCAAAAGTATAGAGAAATGAGGCCGATCAAACTTGCTTTACGAGTAAGGATGAAGTTGCAATCGTTCGAAATAGAGATCCAAGAAATTGACTAGCTGTTCTTTTTAATCATCTTTCGAAAAACAAACACACATGATAAAATATTAGGGAGATAAGTAAGAAACTAGAAAGGTGATCTAATCGACATACATGTTGAAAGATGAGAATATCTAATTACGGATGATAAGCCCCTAATACGTGACTTAGTTAGACTAGATTGAGAACCATGTCTGGGACCTGTGCACAAAGAATTAGATCAAATGAATGATCTAATCGCATTCGAAAGAGAACGGAGGCAACTATATTAGCTTAATAACTAAGGAAGAAGTGTGATCGTAAGATATTGAGAACTAACAAAGTCGACTAATCGTAATGTATTGTGAGTCGCAAAAGGAGATACAATCAAACAAGATTGAGAACTAATAAAGGAGAAGTAATGGTATGAGATTTAAAAAGAACCAAGAGCGGGTGGTATTCATTAAAGATTTATAATTAAGCGATTATCTAAACGTATAAGAAAAAGAACTGAGAAATGAGGCCTATTAATTATGCCTGCACAACGATTAAGGAAGAAGAATTGTAATAGTACAATACTGAGAAGAAAGAAAGGATCTCTAATCGTACTATATTATGATACAGTAAAGGAGATCTAATCGTACAGGATTAAGAACTAACAAAGTCGTTATCGAGTCATATCAGATTAAGAAATAGAACAGGAGTTCTTATCTTAGTAAATCTCGTAACTCAAGATATGAACTTAAAATGCAATTTGATTTGGCCAAATTGAGAACCATGAGTGATAACTTTGCATAAAAGAATAAGAACTAAAATATAATATGATGATTTTGAAGAAATAAGTACAGTTATATCTAAGATAACCAAGAATCAGTTCAAATTGAAAAAGACTTTGAACAAAAGATGATTATCTAACCTTATTTCAAAAAGAACTGAGAAATGAAGCCAATTGCACCTTGTATAATGACCATGGAAGAAGTGATTATCGTACAATATTGAGAACTAAGAAATGCGATTAATCGAGGTATACAATGAAGAACAAAAGGAGACATAACTTATGGAATTCATAGAACAAAGAAAGGAGATTAGTCGTGTAAGATTGTGAAATATGAGAGCAGTTCCAAACATAGCACATTTGGAAAAGATATGAGATCAAGTTTCACAAGGTAAGAACATAAATATGTTTTAATAAAAAAGGATTAAGAACCATGCGCTGGACCAATTCCTAGAAGATTTAGAACTAATAGATCATCTAATACCATTTGCAAAAGAATAGAGAAATGAGGCCGATCAAACTTGCTTTACGAGTAAGGATGAAGTTGCAATCGTTCGAAATAGAGATCCAAGAAATTGACTAGGTTCTTTTTAAATCTCAAAGAATTAGATCAAATGAATGATCTAATCGCATTCGAAAGAGAACGGAGGCAACTATATTAGCTTAATAACTAAGGAAGAAGTGTGATCGTAAGATATTGAGAACTAACAAAGTCGACTAATCGTAATGTATTGTGAGTCGCAAAAGGAGATACAATCAAACAAGATTGAGAACTAATAAAGGAGAAGTAATGGTATGAGATTTAAAAAGAACCAAGAGCGGGTGGTATTCATTAAAGATTTATAATTAAGCGATTATCTAAACGTATAAGAAAAAGAACTGAAAAATGAGGCCTATTAATTATGCCTGCACAACGATAGATTAAGAAATAGATTAGGAGTTCTTATAAAAGTAAATCTCGTAACTCAAGATATGAACTTAAAATGCGATTTGATTTGGCCAAATTGAGAACCATGAGTGATAACTTTGCATAAAAGAATAAGAACTAAAATATAATATGATGATTTTGAAGAAATAAGTGAGAAATGAGGCCGTGTATACCTGCTTAATCACAGTGGAAGGAGTTGTACTCGTACGATATTGAGAACTAAGAAAGGGGACAAATCGTACAAGATTAAATACTAACAACTGGGATCAAGTCGCATAAGATCAAGAAACAAGAAAGGAGTTCTCAACAAAGTACATGTAGAAACATAGTAAGTTCTAATAACTCATGATAACAACGTAAAATGTGCATTTAATTATGACAGATAACCAAGAATCAGTTCTAAATTGAAAAGATGTGAACAAACGATGATTATCTGCGACTTATTTCAAAAAGAACTGAGAAATGAAGCCAATTGCACCTTGTATAATGACCATGGAAGAAGTGATTATCGTACAATATTGAGAACTAAGAAATGCGATTAATCGAGGTATACAATGAAGAACAAAAGGAGACATAACTTATGGAATTCATAGAACAAAGAAAGGAGATTAGTCGTGTAAGATTGTGAAATATGAGAGCAGTTCCAAACATAGCACATTTGGAAAAGATATGAGCTCAAGTTTCACAAGGTAAGAACATAAATATGTTTTAATAAAAAAGGATTAAGAACCATGCGCTGGACCAATTCCTAGAAGATTTAGAACTAATAGATCATCTAATACCATTTGCAAAAGAATAGAGAAATGAGGCCGATCAAACTTGCTTTACGAGTAAGGATGAAGTTGCAATCGTTCGAAATAGAGATCCAAGAAATTGACTATATTTTAGTTCTTATGAATCGCAAAAACATCTCCACTAATGATCTTAGACACATGTGGTTCTCTGTAAGATGTGTACTTGTCTAGATCTGTATCTCTATTCTGTTATAGATCGCTTAATATCTGTCTCTTATACACATCTAGATCCTAATATGTGACTTAGTACATGTCTAGATTGTAGAACCTGTACGACCTGTGCACAAATAATTAGATCAAATGAATGATCTAATCGCATTCGAAAGAGAACGGAGGCAACTATATTAGCTTAATAACTAAGGAAGAAGTGTGATCGTAAGATATTGAGAACTAACAAAGTCGACTAATCGTAATGTATTGTGAGTCGCAAAAGTAGATACAATCAAACAAGATTGAGAACTAATAAAGGAGAAGTAATGGTATGAGATTTAAAAAGAACCAAGAGCGGGTGGTATTCATTAAAGATTTATAATTAAGCGATAATCTAAACGTATAAGAAAAAGAACTGAGTTCTTAGGCCTATTAATTATAGCCTGCACAACGATTAAGGAAGAAATTGTAATAGTACAATACTGAGAAGAAAGAAAGGGTCTAATCGTACTATATTATGATACAGTAAAGGAGATCTAATCGTACAGGATTAAGAACTAACAAAGTATATCGAGTCATATCAGATTAAGAAATAGAACAGGAGTTCTTATAAAAGTAAATCTCGTAACTCAAGATATGAACTTAAAATGCGATTTGATTTGGCCAAATGGAGAACCATGAGTGATAACTTTGCATAAAAGAATAAGAACTAAAATATAATATGATGATTTTGAAGAAATAAGTGAGAAATGAGGCCGTGTATACCTGCTTAATCACAGTGGAAGGAGTTGTACTCGTACGATATTGAGAACTAAGAAAGGGGACAAATCGTAGAAGATTAAATACTAACAACCGGGTTCAAGTCGCATAAGATCAAGAAACAAGAAAGGAGTTCTCAACAAAGTACATGTAGAAACATAGTAAGTTCTAATAACTCATGATAATTAATCAACGTAAAATGTGATTTAATTATGACAGATAACCAAGAATCAGTTCAAATTGAAAAAGACTTTGAACAAACGATGATTATCTAACCTTATTTCAAAAAGAACTGAGAAATGAAGCCAATTGCACCTTGTATAATGACCATGGAAGAAGTGATTATCGTACAATATTGAGAACTAAGAAATGCGATTAATCGAGGTATACAATACAAGAACAAAAGGAGACATAACTTATGGAATTCATAGAACAAAGAAAGGAGATTAGTCGTGTAAGATTGTGAAATATGAGAGCAGTTCCAAACATAGCACATTTGGAAAAGATATGAGCTCAAGTTTCACAAGGTAAGAACATAAATATGTTTTAATAAAAAGGATTAAGAACCATGCGCTGGACCAATTCCTAGAAGATTTAGAACTAATAGATCATCTAATACCATTTGCAAAAGAATAGAGAAATGAGGCCGATCAAACTTGCTTTACGAGTAAGGATGAAGTTGCAATCGTTCGTTTAGCAGAATCACACATGATAAAATATTAGGGAGATAAGTAAGAAACTAGAAAGGTGATCTAATCGACATACATGTTGAAAGATGAGAATATCTAATTACGGATGATAAGCCCCTAATACGTGACTTAGTTAGACTAGATTAGAGAATTCTAGATTTGTAAGAGACAGGTCTGGGACCTGTGCACAAAGAATTAGATCAAATGAATGATCTAATCGCATTCGAAAGAGAACGGAGGCAACTATATTAGCTTAATAACTAAGGAAGAAGTGTGATCGTAAGATATTGAGAACTAACAAAGTCGACTAATCGTAATGTATTGTGAGTCGCAAAAGGAGATACAATCAAACAAGATTGAGAACTAATAAAGGAGAAGTAATGGTATGAGATTTAAAAAGAACCAAGAGCGGGTGGTATTCATTAAAGATTTATAATTAAGCGATTATCTAAACGTATAAGAAAAAGAACTGAAAAATTACTTTGTACAGATCTTATAAAAGTAAATCTCGTAACTCAAGATATGAACTTAAAATGCAATTTGATTTGGCCAAATTGAGAACCATGAGTGATAACTTTGCATAAAAGAATAAGAACTAAAATATAATATGATGATTTTGAAGAAATAAGTGAGAAATGAGGCCGTGTATACCTGCTTAGTCACAGTGGAAGGATTTGTCCCCTTTCTCTTATTGAGAATTAAGAAAGGGGACAAATCGTACAAGATTAAATACTAACAACTGGGATCAAGTCGCATAAGATCAAGAAACAAGAAAGGAGTTCTCAACAAAGTACATGTAGAAACATAGTAAGTTGTGTTCTAATAACTCATGATAACAACGTAAAATGTGATTTAATTATGACAGATAACCAAGAATCAGTTCAAATTGAAAAAGACTTTGAACAAAAGATCTTTATCTAACCTTATTTCAAAAAGAACTGAGAAATGAAGCCAATTGCACCTTGTATAATGACCATGGAAGAAGTGATTATCGTACAATATTGAGAACTAAGAAATGCGATTAATCGAGGTATACAATGAAGAACAAAAGGAGACATAACTTATGGAATTCATAGAACAAAGAAAGGAGATTAGTCGTGTAAGATTGTGAAATATGATAGCAGTTCCAAACATAGCACATTTGGAAAAGATATGAGATCAAATTTCACAAGGTAAGAACATAAATATGTTTTAATAAAAAAGGATTAAAACCATGCGCTGGACCAATTCCTAGAAGATTTAGAACTAATAGATCATCTAATACCATTTGCAAAAGAATAGAGAAATGAGGCCGATCAAACTTGCTTTACGAGTAAGGAATTAATGAAGTTGCAATCGTTCGAAATAGAGATCCAAGAAATTGACTAGCTGTTCTATTTTATGAATCGCAAAAACAGAAACACACATGATAAAATATTAGGGAGATAAGTAAGAAACTAGAAAGGTGATCTAATCGACATACATGTTGAAAGATGAGAATATCTAATTACGGATGATAAGCCCCTAATACGTGACTTAGTTAGACTAGATTGAGAACCATGTCTTTTGCAAATGTGCACAAATAATTAGATCAAATGAATGATCTAATCGCATTCGAAAGAGAACGGAGGCAACTATATTAGCTTAATAACTAAGGAAGAAGTGTGATCGTAAGATATTGAGAACTAACAAAGTCGACTAATCGTAATGTATTGTGAGTCGCAAAAGGAGATACAATCAAACAAGATTGAGAACTAATAAAGGAGAAGTAATGGTATGAGATTTAAAAAGAACCAAGAGCGGGTGGTATTCATTAAAGATTTATAATTAAGCGATAATCTAAACGTATATTAAGAAAAAGTACTGAGAAATGAGGCCTATTAATTATGCCTGCACAACGATTAAGGAAGAAATTGTAATAGTACAATACTGAGAAGAAAGAAAGGGTCTAATCGTACTATATTATGATACAGTAAAGGAGATCTAATCGTACAGGATTAAGAACTAACAAAGTATATCGAGTCATATCAGATTAAGAAATAGAACAGGAGTTCTTATAAAAGTAAATCTCGTAACTCAAGATATGAACTTAAAATGCGATTTGATTTGGCCAAATGGAGAACCATGAGTGATAACTTTGCATAAAAGATTATACACATTTAAAATATAATATGATGATTTTGAAGAAATAAGTGAGAAATGAGGCCGTGTATACCTGCTTAATCACAGTGGAAGGGGTTGTACTGCATATATTGAGATGTGTATAAGAGACATTTCTTAATCCTTGTAAGACTAAATACTAACAACTGGGATCAAATCGCATAAGATCAAGAAACAAGAAAGGAGTTCTCAACAAAGTACATGTTTAGAAACATAGTAAGTTCTAATAACTCATGATAACAACGTAAAATGTGATTTAATTATGACAGATAACCAAGAATCAGTTCAAATTGAAAAAGACTTTGAACAAACGATGATTATCTAACCTTATTTCAAAAAGAACTCCAAATTAAGCCAATTGCACCTTGTATAATGTCCATTTTTCCGTTCTCACAGCCTATCGTACAATATTGAGAACTAAGAAATGCGATTAATCTAGGTATACAATGAAGAACAAAAGGAGACATAACTTATGGAATTCATAGAACAAAGAAAGGAGATTAGTCGTGTAAGATTGTGAAATATGAGAGCAGTTCCAAACATAGCACATTTGGAAAAGATATGAGCTCAAGTTTCACAAGGTAAGAACATAAATATGTTTTAATAAAAAAGGATTAAGAACCATGCGCTGGACCAATTCCTAGAAGATTTAGAACTAATAGATCATCTAATACCATTTGCAAAAGAATAGAGAAATGAGGCCGATCAAACTTGTTCTTTACGAGTAAGGATGAAGTTGCAATCGTTCGAAATAGAGATCCAAGAAATTGACTAGCTGTTCTATTTTATGAATCGCAAAAACAGAACCACACATGATAAAATATTAGGGAGATAAGTAAGAAACTAGAAAGGTGATCTAATCGACATACATGTTGAAAGATGAGAATATCTAATTACGGATGATAAGCCCCTAATACGTGACTTAGTTAGACTAGATTGAGAACCATGTCTGGGACCTGTGCACAAATAATTAGATCAAATGAATGATCTAATCGCATTCGAAAGAGAACGGAGGCAACTATATTAGCTTAATAATTAAGGAAGAAGTGTGATCGTAAGATATTGAGAACTAACAAAGTCGACTAATCGTAATGTATTGTGAGTCGCAAAAGTAGATACAATCAAACAAGATTGAGAACTAATAAAGGAGAAGTAATGGTATGAGATTTAAAAAGAACCAAGAGCGGGTGGTATTCATTAAAGATTTATAATTAAGCGACCATATCTTACCTATTAATCTAAACGTATAAGAAAAAGTACTGAGAAATGAGGCCTATTAATTATGCCTGCACAACGATTAAGGAAGAAATTGTAATAGTACAATACTGAGAAGAAAGAAAGGGTCTAATCGTACTATATTATGATACAGTAAAGGAGATCTAATCGTACAGGATTAAGAACTAACAAAGTATATCGAGTCATATCAGATTAAGAAATAGAACAGGAGTTCTTATAAAAGTAAATCTCGTAACTCATCTATATGAACTTAAAATGCGATTTAATTTGGCCAAATGGAGAACCATGAGTGATAACTTTGCATAAAAGAATAAGAACTAATCTATAATATGATGATTTCGAAGAAATAAGTGAGAAATGAGGCCGTGTATACCTGCTTAATCACAGTGGAAGGGGTTGTACTCGTACGATATTGAGAACTAAGAAAGGGGACAAATCGTACAAGATTAAATACTAACAACTGGGATCAAGTCGCATAAGATCAAGAAACAAGAAAGGAGTTCTCCTTCAACAAAGTACATGTAGAAACATAGTAAGTTCTAATAACTCATGATAACAACGTAAAATGTGATTTAATTATGACAGATAACCAAGAATCAGTTCAAATTGAAAAAGACTTTGAACAAAAGATGATTATCTAACCTTATTTCAAAAAGAACTGAGAAATGAAGCCAATTGCACCTTGTATAATGACCATGGAAGAAGTGATTATCGTACAATATTGAGAACTAAGAAATGCGATTAATCGAGGTATACAATGAAGAACAAAAGGAGACATAACTTATGGAATTCATAGAACAAAGAAAGGAGATTAGTCGTGTAAGATTGTGAAATATGAGAGCAGTTCCAAACATAGCACATTTGGAAAAGATATGAGATCAAGTTTCACAAGGTAAGAACATAAATATGTTTTAATAAAAAAGGATTAAGAACCATGCGCTGGACCAATTCCTAGAAGATTTAGAACTAATAGATCATCTAATACCATTTGCAAAAGAATAGAGAAATGATTAGGCCGATCAAACTTGCTTTACGAGTAAGGATGAAGTTGCAATCGTTCGAAATAGAGATCCAAGAAATTGACTAGCTGTTCTATTTTATGAATCGCAAAAGCAGAACCACACATGATAAAATATTAGGGAGATAAGTAAGAAACTAGAAAGGTGATCTAATAGACATACATGTTGAAAGATGAGAATATCTAATTACGGATGATAAGCCCCTAATACGTGACTTAGTTAGACTAGATTGAGAACCATGTCTGGGACCTGTGCACAAAGAATTAGATCAAATGAATGATCTAATCGCATTCGAAAGAGAACGGAGGCAACTATATTAGCTTAATAACTAAGGAAGAAGTGTGATCGTAAGATATTGAGAACTAACAAAGTCGACTAATCGTAATGTATTGTGAGTCGCAAAAGGAGATACAATCAAACAAGATTGAGAACTAATAAAGGAGAAGTAATGGTATGAGATTTAAAAAGAACCAAGAGCGGGTGGTATTCATTAAAGCACGATTCTATCATTTATAATTAAGCGATTATCTAAACGTATAAGAAAAAGAACTGAAAAATGAGGCCTATTAATTATGCCTGCACAACGATTAAGGAAGAAATTGTAATAGTACAATACTGAGAAGAAAGAAAGGGTCTCTAATCGTACTATATTATGATACAGTAAAGGAGATCTAATCGTACAGGATTAAGAACTAACAAAGTATATCGAGTCATATCAGATTAAGAAATAGAACAGGAGTTCTTATAAAAGTAAATCTCGTAACTCAAGATATGAACTTAAAATGCAATTTGATTTGGCCAAATTGAGAACCATGAGTGATAACTTTGCATAAAAGAATAAGAACTAAAATATAATATGATGATTTCGAAGAAATAAGTGAGAAATGAGGCCGTGTATACCTGCTTAATCACAGTGGAAGGGGTTGTACTCGTACGATATTGAGAACTAAGAAAGGGGACATATCGTATAGTTCTTAAATCTTAACAACTGGGATCAAGTCGCATAAGATCAACTTTACACGGCCTCAAGAAAGGAGTTCTCAACAAAGTACATGTAGAAACATAGTAAGTTCTAATAACTCATGATAACAACGTAAAATGTGATTAATTATGACAGATAACCAAGAATCAGTTCAAATTGAAAAAGACTTTGAACAAAAGATGATTATCTAACCTTATTTCAAAAAGAACTGAGAAATGAAGCCAATTGCACCTTGTATAATGACCATGGAAGAAGTGATTATCGTACAATATTGAGAACTAAGAAATGCGATTAATCGAGGTATACAATGAAGAACAAAAGGAGACATAACTTATGGAATTCATAGAACAAAGAAAGGAGATTAGTCGTGTAAGATTGTGAAATATGAGAGCAGTTCCAAACATAGCACATTTGGAAAAGATATGAGCTCAAGTTTCACAAGGTAAGAACATAAATATGTTTTAATAAAAAAGGATTAAGAACCATGCGCTGGACCAATTCCTAGAAGATTTAGAACTAATAGATCATCTAATACCATTTGCAAAAGAATAGAGAAATGAGGCCGATCAAACTTGCTTTACGAGTAAGGATGAAGTTGCAATCGTTCGAAATAGAGATCCAAGAAATTGATTGTATGATCTTATTTTCTGAATCGCAAAAACAGAAACACACATGATAAAATATTAGGGAGATAAGTAAGAAACTAGAAAGGTGATCTAATCGACATACATGTTGAAAGATGAGAATATCTAATTACGGATGATAAGCCCCTAATACGTGACTTAGTTAGACTAGATTGAGAACCATGTCTGGGACCTGTGCACAAAGAATTAGATCAAATGAATGATCTAATCGCATTCGAAAGAGAACGGAGGCAACTATATTAGCTTAATAACTAAGGAAGAAGTGTGATCGTAAGATATTGAGAACTAACAAAGTCGACTAATCGTAATGTATTGTGAGTCGCAAAAGGAGATACAATCAAACAAGATTGAGAACTAATAAAGGAGAAGTAATGGTATGAGATTTAAAAAGAACCAAGAGCGGAGTGGTATTCATTAAAGATTTATAATTAAGCGATTATCTAAACGTATAAGAAAAAGAACTGAAAAATGAGGCCTATTAATTATGCCTAGATGTCTCTTATAGTTCTAACTAAGTTCTAGTACAATACTGAGTGGTCAGAAAGGGTCTCTATTCGTACTATATTATTACTACAAGTCTATCACTCATGGTACTCAATTTGGCCAAATCAAATTGCATTTTAAGTTCATATCGATTAAGAAATAGAACAGGAGTTCTTATAAAAGTAAATCTCGTAACTCAAGATATGAACTTAAAATGCAATTTGATTTGGCCAAATTGAGAACCATGAGTGATAACTTTGCATAAAAGAATAAGAACTAAAATATAATATGATGATTTCGAAGAAATAAGTGAGAAATGAGGCCGTGTATACCTGCTTTGTCACAGTGGAAGGGTTGTACTGCATTTCGATATTGAGAACTAAGAAAGGGGACAAATCGTACAAGATTAATTACTAACAACTGGGATACTCAAGTCGCATAAGATCAAGAAACAAGAAAGGAGTTCTCAACAAAGTACATGTAGAAAGATAGTAAGTTCTAATAACTCATGATAACAACGTAAAATGTGATTTAATTATGACAGATAACCAAGAATCAGTTCAAATTGAAAAAGACTTTGAACAAAAGATGATTATCTAACCTTATTTCAAAAAGAACTGAGAAATGAAGCCAATTGCACCTTGTATAATGACCATGGAAGAAGTGATTATCGTACAATGTATGAGAACTAAGAAATGCGATTAATCGAGGTATACAATGAAGAACAAAAGGAGACATCTCTTATGGAATTCATAGAACAAAGAAAGGAGATTAGTCGTGTAAGATTGTGAAATATGAGAGCAGTTCCAAGCATAGCACATTTGGAAAAGATATGAGATCAAGTTTCACAAGGTAAGAACATAAATATGTTTTAATAAAAAAGGATTAAGAACCATGCGCTGGACCAATTCCTAGAAGATTTAGAACTAATATCCTTTCTAGTCTTACTTAGATCAAATGAATGATCTAATCGCATTCGAAAGAGAACGGAGGCAACTATATTAGCTTAATAACTAAGGAAGAAGTGTGATCGTAAGATATTGAGAACTAACAAAGTCGACTAATCGTAATGTATTGTGAGTCGCAAAAGGAGATACAATCAAACAAGATTGAGAACTAATAAAGGAGAAGTAATGGTATGAGATTTAAAAAGAACCAAGAACGGGTGGTATTCATTAAAGATTTATAATTAAGCGATTATCTAAACGTATAAGAAAAAGTACTGAGAAATGAGGCCTATTAATTATGCCTGCACAACGATTGTATAAGAGACAGCAATAGGACCATACGATCACACTTCTTCCTTAGTTATTAAGCTAATATATTATGATACAAGAAAGGAGATCTAATCGCAGATTAAGAACTAACAAAGTATATCGAGTCATATCGATTAAGAAATAGAACAGGAGTTCTTATAAAAGTAAATCTCGTAACTCAAGATATGAACTTAAAATGCGATTTGATTTGGCCAAATTGAGAACCATGAGTGATAACTTTGCATAAAAGAATAAGAACTAAAATATGTTATGATGGTTTTGAAGAAATCAGTGAGAAATGAGACCAAGTAAACGTGCTTAATCACAGTGGAAGGATCTTTACCAAATGTGCTATATTGAGAACTAAGAGAGGGGACAAATCGTACAAGATTGTTTAAATATTAATAACTGGGATCAAGTCGCATAAGATTAAGAAACAAGAAAGGAGTTCTCAACAAAGTACATGTAGAAACATAATAAGTTCTAATAACTCATGATAACAACGTAAAATGTGATTTAATTATGCCAGATTATGAACCCAGAATTAGTTCAAATTGACTTTCAACAAAAGATGATTATCAAACCTTATTTCAAAAGGAACTGAGAAATGATGCCAATTACACCTTGTATAATGACCAAGGAAGAAGTGATAATCGTACAATATTGAGAACTAAGAAATGCGACTTATCGAGCTATACAATGAACAACAAAAGGAGACATAACATATGCAATTCACAGAACAAATAAAGGAGATTAGTCGTGTAAGATTGTGAATTATGAGAGGAGTTCCAAACATAGCACATTTGGAAAAGATATGAGATCAAATTTCACAAGGCAAGAACATAAATATGTTTTCATAAGAATGGATTAAGAACCATGCGCTGGACCAATTCCTTGAAGTTTTTATTTGGAACTAATAGATCATCTAATAGCATTTGCAAAAGAATAGAGAAATGAGGCCGATCAAACTTGCTTTACGAGTAAGGAAGAGGTTGCGATCGTTCGATATAGAGATCCAAGAAATTGACTAGCTGTTCTATGTAATGAATCGCAAAAGCAGAACAACACATGATAAAATATGGAGATAATTAAGAAACTAGAAAGGTGATCTAATCGACATACATGTTGAAAAGATGAGAATGTCTAATAACGGATGATAAGCCCCTAATACGAGACTTAGTTAGACTAGATTGTGAACCATGTGTGAGACCTGTGCACAAAATATTTAGATTAAATGAATGATCTAATCGCATTCGAAACAGAAAGGAGGCAATTATATTAGCTTAATAACTAGGAAGAAGTGTAATCGTAAGATATTGAGAACTAAGATAGTCGACTAATCGTAATATATTGTGAATCGGAAAAGGAGATACAACAATCAAACAAGATTGAGAACTAATAAAGGAGGAAGTAGTGGTATTAGATTTAAAAAGAACCAAGAGCGGGTCGTATTCATCAAAGATTTATAATTAAGAGATTATCTAATCGTAAAAGATAAAAGAACTGAGAAATGAGGCCTATTAATTTTTGATTGCACAATGATTAAGGAAGAAATTGTAGTAGTACGATACTTTGAAGAAAGATAGGGTCTCTATTCGTACTATATTATGACATAGTTTCTTTGATCTAATCGTACAGGATTTAGAACTAACAAAGTAGATTGACTCATACCAGATTAAGAAATAGAACAGGAGTTCTAATAAAAGTAAATCTCGTAACTCAAGATAAGAATTTAAAATGCGATTTGATTTCGCCAAATTGAGAACCATGAGGGATAACTATGCATTAAAAGAATAAGAACTAAAATATAATATGATGGTTTTGAAGAAATCAGTGAGAAATGAGACCAAGTATACGTGCTTAATCACAGTGGAAGGAGTTGTACTCGTACGATATTGAGAACTAAGAGAGGGGACAAATCGTACAAGATTAAATACGAATAACTGGTATCAAGTCGCATTAGATTAAGAAACAAGAAAGGAGTTCTCAACAAAGTACATGTAGAAACATAATAAGTTCTAATAACTCATGATAACAACGTAAAATGTGATTTAATTATGCTAGATTAAAAACCGAGAATCAGTTCAAATTGAAAAAGACTTTGAACAAAAGGTGATTGTCTAACCTTATTTGAAAAAGAACAGAACGAAGCCAATTACACCTTGTATAATGATAAAGGAAGAAGTGATAATTGTACAATATTGAGAACTAAGAAATGCGACTAATCGAGCTATACAATGAACAACAAAAGAAGACATAATATATGCAATTCACAGAACAAAGAAAGGAGACTAGTCGTGTAAGATTATGAAATATGAGAGGAGTTGCAGTCATAGCACATTTGGAAAAGATATGAGATCAAATTTCACATGGTAAGAACATAAATATGTTTTAATAAGAATGGATTAAGAACCATTCGTTGGTCCTATTCCTTGATGATTTTGAACTAATACATCATCTAATTGCATTTGCAAAATAATAGAGAAATGAGGCCGATCAAACTTGCTTTACGAGTAAGGAAGAAGTTGCGATCGTTCGATATTGAGAGCCAAGAAAATTGACTAGTTGTTCTATGTTATGAATCGCAAAAGCAGGACAACACATGATAAAATATTAGGGAGATAAGTAAGAAACTAGAAAGGTGATCTAATCGACATACATGTTGAAAAGATGAGAATATCTAATAACGGATGTAAGCCCCTAATACGTGACTTAGTTAAACTAGATTGAGAACCATGTGTGGGACCTGTGCACATAATATTTAGATTAAATGAATGATCTAATCGCATTCGAAAGAGAACGGAGGCAACCATATTAGCCTAATAACAAAGGAAGAAGTGTAATCGTAAGATATTGAGAACTAAGAAAGTCGACTATTCGTAATATATTGTTAATCGGAAAAGGAGATACAACACATCAAACAAGATTGAGAAGTAATAAAGGAGAAGTAGTGGTATTAGATTTAAAAAGAACCATGAGCGGGTCGTATTCATCTAAGATTTATAATTAACAGGTTATCTAATCGTATAAGAAAAAGAACTGAGAAATGTGGCCTATTAATTATGCCTGCACAATGATTAAGGAAGAAATTGTAATAGTACGGTACTTTGAAGAAAGAAAGGGTCTCTAATCGTACTAAATTATGACACAGTAAAGGAGATCTATTCGTACAGGATTTAGAACTAACAAAGTAGATTGAGTCATATCAGATTAAGAAATAGAACAGGAGTTCTTATAAAAGTAAATCTCGTGACTCAAGATAAGAACTTAAAATGCGATTTGATTTGGCCAAATTGAGAACCATGAGTGATAACTATGCATAAAAGAATAAGAACAAAAATATAATATGATGGTTTTGCAGAAATAAATGAGATATGAGGCCACCTATACGTGCTTAATCACAGTGGAAGGAGTTGTACGAGTCGAACGATATTGAGAACTAAGAAAGGGGACTAATCGTACAAGATTAAATACTAATAACTGGTATCAAGTCGCAATAGATTAAGAAACAAGAAAGGAGTTCTCAACAAAGTACATGTAGAAACATAATAAGTTCTAATAACTCATGATAACAACGTAAAATGTGATTTAATTATGCTAGATTTAAAATCGAGAATCAGTTCAAATTGAAAAAGACTTTGAACAAAATATGATTATCTAACCTTATTTGAAAAAGAACAAAGAAATGAAGCCAATTACACCTTGTATAATGACAAAGGAAGAAGTGATAATCGTACAATATTGAGAACTAAGAAATGCGACTAATCGAGCTATACAATGAACAACAAAAGGAGACAAAACATATGCAATTCACAGAAGAAAGAAAGGAGATTAGTCGTGTAAGATTATGAAATATGAGAGGAGTTCCAATCATAGCACATTTGGAAAAGATATGAGATCAAATTTCACAAGGTAAGAACATAAATCCTATGTTTTAATAAGAATGGATTAAGAACCATTCGCTGGACCTATTCCTTGAAGATTTAGAACTAATACATCATCTAATTCAATTTGCAAAAGAATAGAGAAATGAGGCCGATCAAACTTGCTTTACGAGTAAGGAAGAAGTTGCGATCGGTCGATATTGAGAGCCAAGAAATTGACTAGCTGTTCTATGTTATGAATCGCAAAAGCAGAACAACACATGATAAAATATTAGGGAGATAAGTAAGAAACTAGAAAGGTGATCTAATCGACATACATGTTGAAAAGATGAGAATATCTAATAACGGATGTAAGCCCCTAATACGTGACTTAGTTACACTGGATTGAGAACCATGTGTGGGACCTGTGCACAAAATATTTACATTAAATGAATGATCTAATCGCATTCGAAAGAGAACGGAGGCAACCATATTAGCTTAATAACAAAGGAAGAAGTGTAATCGTAAGATATTGAGAACTAAGAAAGTCGACTATTCGTAATAAATTGTATTAGTCGGAAAAGGAGATACAACAATCAAACAAGATTGAGAACTAATAAAGGAGAAGTAGTGGTATTAGATTTAAAAAGAACCAAGAGCGGGTCGTATTCATCAAAGATTTATAATTAAGAGATTATCTAATCGTAAAAGAAAAAGAACTGAGAAATGAGGCCTATTAATTTTGCCTGCACAATGATTAAGGAAGAAATTGTAGTAGTACGATACTTTGAAGAAAGAAAGGGTCTCTATTCGTACTATATTATGACATAGTAAAGGAGATCTAATCGTACAGGATTTAGAACTAACAAAGTAGATTGACTCATACCAGATTAAGAAATAGAACAGGAGTTCTAATAAAAGTAAATCTCGTAACTCAAGATAAGAATTTAAAATGCGATTTGATTTCGCCAAATTGAGAACCATGAGGGATAACTATGCATTAAAAGAATAAGAACTAAAATATAATATGATGGTTTTGAAGAAATCAGTGAGAAATGAGACCAAGTATACGTTGTTGCTTAATCACAGTGGAAGGAGTTGTACTCGTACGATATTGAGAACTAAGAGAGGGGACAAATCGTACAAGATTAAATACGAATAACTGGGATCAAGTCGCATAAGATTAAGAAA
The DNA here is from genome assembly GCA_025175665.1 of Cinchona pubescens. NCBI lineage: Eukaryota > Viridiplantae > Streptophyta > Magnoliopsida > Gentianales > Rubiaceae > Cinchona > Cinchona pubescens. The sequence continues at coordinate 268,814 of JANKKI010000446.1, forward strand.
CAAGAAAGCAGTTCTCAACAAAGTACATGTAGAAACATAATAAGTTCTAATAACTCATGATAACAATGTAAAATGTGATTTAATTATGCCAGCTTAAGACCAAGAATCAGTTCAAATTGACTTTGAACAAAAGATGATTATCAAACCTTATTTCAAAAGGAACTGAGAAATGAAGCCAATTACACCATGTATAATGACCAAGGAAGAAGTGATAATCGTACAATATTGAGAACTATAAGGAAGAAGTTGCGATCGTTCGATATAAGAAAAAGAACTGAGAAATGAGGCCTATTAATTATGCCTGCGCAATGATTAAGGAAGAAATTGTAATAGTACGACATTGAGAAGAAAGAAAGGGTCTAATCGTACTATATTATGACACAGTAAAGGGGAGATCTATTCGTATAGGATTAAGAACTATCAAAGTAGATCGAGTCATACAGATTAAGAAATAGAACAGGAGTTCTTATAAAAGTAAATCTCGTAACTCAAGATAAGAACTTAAAATGCGATTTGATTTGGCCAAATTAAGAACCATGAGTGATAACTATGCATAAAAGAATAATAACTAAAATATAATATGATGGTTTTGAAGAAATAAGTGAGAAATGAGGCCAAGTATACTTGCTTAATCACAGTGGAAGGAGTTGTACTCGTACGATATTGAGAAACTAAGAAAGGGGACAAATCGTACAAGATTAAATACTAATAACTGGGATCAAGTCGCATAAGATTAAGAAAACAAGAAAGGGGTTCTAAACAAAGTACATGTAGAAACATAATAAGTTCTAATAACTCATGATAACCACGTAAAATGTGATATAATTATGCTAGATTAAGAACCCAGAATCAGTTCAAATTGAAAAAGACTTTGAACAAAAGATGATTATCTACTTATTAACCTTATTCGAAAAAGAAATGAGAAATGAAGCCAATTACACCTTGTATAATGACAAAGGAAGAAGTGATAATCGTACAATATTGAGAACTAAGAAATACGACTAATCAAGCTATACAATGAACAACAAAAGGAGACAAAACATATGCAATTCACAGAAGAAAGAAAGGAGATTAGTCGTGTAAGATTATGAAATATGAGAGGAGTTCCAATCATAGCACATTTGGAAAAGATATGAGATCAAATTTCACAAAGTAAGAATATAAATATGTTTTACTGAGAATGGATTGAGAACCATGCGCTGGACCTGTTCCTTGAAGATTTAGAGCTAATACATCATCTAATAGCATTTGCAAAAGAATAGAGAATTGAGGCCGTTCAAACTTACTTTACGAGTAAGGAAGAAGTTACGAACGTTCGATATTGAGAGCCAAGAAATTGACTAGCTGTTCTGTGTTATAAATCGCAAAAGGAGAACACATGGTAAAATATTAGGGAGATATTAACATTAAGAAACTAGAAAGGTGATCTAATCGACATACATGTTGAAAAGATAAGAATATCTAATAACGGATGATAAGCCCCTAATACGTGACTTAGTTAGCCTAGATTGAGAACCATGTGTGGGAACTGTGCACAAAAGATTTAGATCAAATGAAAGATCTAATCGCATTCGAAAGATAACGGAGGCAACTATATTAGCTCAATAACTAAGGAAGAAGTTTAATCGTAAGATATTGGGAACTAAGAAAGTCGACTAACCGTAATATATTGTGAGTCACAAAAGGCGATACAATCAAACAAGATTGAGAACTAATAAAGGAGAAGTAGTGGCATTAGATTTAAAAAGAACCAAGAACGGGTCGTATTCATTAAAGATTTATAATTAAGACATTATCTAATCGTATAAGAAAAAGAACTGAGAAATGCGGCCTATTAATTATGCCTGCACAATGATTAAGGAAGAAATTGTAATAGTACGACATTGAGAAGAAAGAAAGGGTCTAATAACGTACTATATTATGACACAGTAAATCTGATCTATTACATGGTTCTAAGAACTATCAAAGTAGATCGAGTCATATCAGATTAAGAAATAGAACAGGAGTTCTTATAAAAGTAAATCTCGTAACTCAAGATAAGAACTTAAAATGCGATTTGATTTGGCCAAATTAAGAACCATGAGTGATAACTATGCATAAAAGAATAAGAACTAAAATATAATATGATGGTTTTGAAGAAATAAGTGAGAAATGAGGCCAAGTATACGTGCTTAATCAAAGTGGAAGGAGTTGTACTTAATCGATATTGAGAAACTAAGAAAGGGGACAAATCGTACAAGATTAAATACTAATAACTGGGATCAAGTCGCATAAGATTAAGAAACAAGAAAGGAGTTCTCAACAAAGTACATGTAGAAACATAATAAGTTCTAATAACTCATGATAACCACGTAAAATGTGATATAATTATGCTAGATTAAGAACCAGAATCAGTTCAAATTAAAAAAGACTTTGAACAAAAGATGATTATCTAACCTTATTCGAAAAAGAAATGAGAAATGAAGCCAATTACACCTTGTATAATGACAAAGGAAGAAGTGATAATCGTACAATATTGAGAACTAAGAAATGCGACTATTCGAGCTATACAATAGACAACAAAAGGAGACATAACATATGCAATTCACAGAACGAAGAAAGGAGACTAGTCGTGTGATTTCTCAGTTCTTTTTCTTGTACGATTAGATAATCTCTTAATTAAAAAATTCTCTCCTCCTTCTCTCTAGACTTCCTCTCACTAAAACACAACACCTATTCTTCTCCTTTTGCCACTCGGCCATGGTCGAACTAGCTGCCCTTCAGCCATCGGTTGAAGGGCAACCAAAAACCTTTGCACAAGCTCTTTCGGGTGGACAAATCCTAATCCTTCACGCAGTCACATCTAGATCTACGATTGAGAAGCTCTTTCATCTCAATGTCTGTCTCAGCTCCCCTTCTGCGATTTTCTTCTCCCAAGATGAAGTTCAACACCTTGCTGCTGCACCATTTCGTTACACATTGGTGGGTAACTTTCCAAGAGGCAAGCCGAACATGGAAACTCTTCGTAAAAGCTTTCACACCATTGGATTCAAAGGTCAGTTCACCATAGGATATCTTGATTACAAGCACATATTGATGAGGTTTTCATTGGAGGAGGACTTCCTACGATGTTGGCTCAAAAACTTTTGAGTCCAATTAATGGCTATTACATTCTCATTAGAGTTAATAAGAGCACCCATTATTTACCACTGATGAAGAACATTGTCTCATAGTCCCTATATGGATTACTTTTGAAGGACTTCCAGCTGTCTTCTTCAACAAACACGCCGTATTTAGCCTTGCTCAAGCGGTTGGAACACCCCTTAAACTCGACTTAGCCACCTCAATATCGTACGAGTACAACTCCTTCCACCTGTCTCTTATACACATCTAGATGTTCTACATGTACTTTGTTCAGAACCTATCTCTGCATACACATGTGGATGTGATAAGGGACAGCGCTTCACCTAGTTTCTCAATCATCGTGTGTCATGACAATCTTCCGAAAATTGGTCATGCCAATGGTGAATATCGGAGAGGTGAAGCGGGGCATCCTAACCAACCTGTAGGTAACGGTGAACAAATAAAGAACTCAACCAAGCAACCCATCCGAACACGTTGGACTCCGATAAAGAAACACACGGCTGGACCTTCGGGCTCAAAATCAGCCCCATCTCTTCCACATGTGAATGCAGTGATAAGCTTGAAGGACCACCGAAAGGATACTCCACCAGCTGCAACCAACGTAGCTCCAACACCAATGCCGAAAATTTCCCAAAATGACGGCAATGCTAACATGCGGGGGAAGTCCGTCCAGCACCACCGAAGCAATCTGTGGTGCAACCACCACCGTGGAAGAACAACCACTCATGCTGGATGTGATTCAAATTCACATGTGGAAGAGATGGGGCTAGATTGTGTATAAGAGACAGGTTTGAAGCTGTTTGTTTCTTTATCGGATTGGCCTTGTTCGGATGGGATAAGGCCAAAGCACACCAGCACTTGGATTTAAATAACTAAAAGGAGCACATTGTGGAAGGTCAGCCCTTGAACCCCTTGGAGAGTGGGGCCAATTCAAATTTTGTGGAACCACCAACATCCTTGGCTGCACAATCAAGGGATGCTGAAAATCAGCCAACACCCCTTCACATTCGAATTTCAAACAATCCCTTCATGGATGATTCACTCATCTCTCATGGTAAAATAATGGAGGAACTACCATGTTATTTTTCATGAGTGTCGACTGGCCCTTATCTGCCTCCATGTGAAAGAACGGGTCGCATCATTCTTTTCGATTTATAATTAAGTGAGATCTAATTGGATGTATAAGGTACTGAGTACGAGCTGTAAATAGCTGTCGGCTTATACACTATGCTAGATGTGTCTAAGAGACACCAGTTGGCCAAAGCAAATTCCAAGCTGCCTCACATCTACAATGTGTATAATGGATCTGCATCTTAGTTTGGAATATTCGGGGGATAGCTAATAAACCCTCACTTCGCAGGTTAAAGTTAATCATTCAACCCAACATCAAATAAAACTCATTGCTCTAATGGAGCCAATGGTTGACAAAGCTAGAATCCTAATGTTTCCTAATAAGCTAGGTTTTGATAGCTGTGAGTGCAACTCAAATGGCAAAATTTGGCTTTTTTGGAACCAAGAGCTAGGTCTCGTCCCCACATTCAGCTCGGATCAGCTCCTCCATGTTTCCATTCCTTCCTCTCCTCAAAGCAAAGTGCCATGGAAGCCTCCTTTGTTTACGCAAAATGCACAACAATGAACGAAGAGCCCTTTGGGAGGAACTTGAGCTGTCCAACCTCAAACTCCATGGTGGTGGGTGGCGACTTCAATGTCATATCTAGTTCTGATGAGTACAAAGGAACTTCCCCATTGCACCTTGATGCCATGAATGGCTTCAATGATTGCCTACATGCATGTGGCTTGGTGGACTTACCTTTTCATGGCTATAAATTCACTTGGCGTGGGAATAGACTTGGAAATTTGGTATGGAAGACTTGATCCCAGTTATTATGTAACACACATTTTTTAGCAGCCTTTCAACAAGTTAGTGTTGAACACCTTCTCAAGACCTGCTCAGACCACTCGCCACTTGTGCTCAAAGCCTCCAATGAGAACACCTCAGGACCAAAGCCATTCAAAATTCTTAATATGTGGACTAAACACAAAGATTTCTTGTAGGTCGTAGGCAACAATTGGCAGCTGCAATGTATTGGCTCCTCTATCTCCATTTTTGCTTCAAAACTCAAAAGGCTAAAGGCCGAACTCAGGAATTGGAGTCACACGGTATTTGGCAATGTCTTTGACAAGGTTAAAGAAGCCGAACAAGAGGTCAAAATCAAGGAAGAAGTACTTTTGGCACAGAGCACAAAGTAACCAAATTGCCTTAGCTCATGCCTTTAGGCGATCCATGTTGAGGTGCCTGGAGATAGAGGAAGCCAATACATTGCAGCTGCCAATTGTATGCCTGAAACGACCTACAAGCTGTCTCTTATACACATCTAGATGTGTATAAGAGACAGTCAACATCGTAGGACTGTCTCTTATACACATCTCCTATGCACGGTTTCGAGGAGGACAACCGGGTTTATTAAAGGAATTGTCGGAAGGGAGCTGAGGAGGTGTGTTCAGCCCTTAATCCTAAACCCCATTATAGCCATCAATTGATGGCTGCTAATTAGGATTAAGGGTGAACACCTGTCTCTTATACACATCTAGATGTGTATAAGAGACGGTGAGAGATTTCTTACAGGAGCTAAGTTGCCACGAAGTTTACTAGTACTCTTATTGCTCTTATCCCAAAAACAGCCAATCCGAATTCTTTTAGTGACTTCCGGCCCAGGCCCCTTGTGCACTTTCTTCGACAAAATCTGCACCAAGATATTGGCCAACCGACTTTCCCTCATTCTACCGAAGATTCATTTCAGTCGAACAAGTGGCCTATGTTCAAGGGAGGGACATTGCCGATAACATTCTTCTTGTGCAAGAAATAACCAATTTCATAGATCGAAAGACGAGGGGAGGAAATTTGATCATCAAACTCGACCTCGCCAAGATGTTTGATAGGCTTTCATGGCCAATCTTATATGCCAGAATGGCAATATTGGATTTGCTGAACATTGGACTTCCCTCATCAAGAACGCTTTTGGAGGTTGGTTAGGATGCCCCGCGGCGTCCTCTCCGATGATTCACTATAGAACCGGTTCTCCACTTGCATTTCGTCAAGTTTGAGATCCCTTTGACCTTCCCAATCGTCATTTGAATATTGAATCCAAGTTACATGCCTTTCACAGGGATTAATGGCAAAAGTTGTCTCTTATACACATTTAGCTTACTCATAAGAGACAATGCCCAACTACCTCCCACTTGGCCTTCGCAGATGATATTGTCATTTTCACAAAAGGAGAAACCAAATCCAGTTCGACACTTATACGAGCTTCTGATAAGCACGGTTCTGAGAACTCCTCCGGCCAGTCTTTAACAAGTCCAAAAGCTGGCTCTTTTACCTATCAATGAAGGCATCCTTGGACACCGTTACGGATGTGGAATGTGAAACAGGCGTTTCACGCCACATCTCCGGCTCCCATTTAATTACTTGGGTTGTCCCATTCACAAAGGCAAAGGACGGCGCACTATCTTCCAGCCATTGATTGAAAAGGTAGCTTCCTGGATTCATGGATGGCAGACGAGGTTCCTCTCTCCAGGAGGACGGTTAATTCTAATCAAGAACGTTCTGAGCAGCATTCCCATCTACCTATTATCGTTCTCCTTTCCCCAAGATCAGTAATTAAAGAGTTGGAGCGGCAATTTGCAAACTTCTTTGGGGCAGCTCAAACGAGGTGCTAAAACGACATTGAATCGCATGGAGTAAAGTTTGCCAGCCAACCTACTCCAATGGTCTAGGGATTCCACCACTAGAAGATGTGGTACGAGGCTTTAGTATCAAACTTTGGTGGAAGTTTCGAAGGGGCAGCTCTTTGTGGAGTTCCTTTTTTCAAGGCCGCTACCTTAAGGGCCAACACCCTACCTTGGTCGCTGAAGCACCAGGAGATTCACTCTTATGGAAAAGAATGATGCGAGTTCGTGATGAGGCAGAGAAGGGCCTGCTATTCCTCATTCGAAACGCTGATTGTTCCTTCTGGTTCGACCCATGGACCAAATACAGACCTTTTCCTATTCAAGGCAGAGGGGTGTATGATGGTCAGTTCCCTTGACTCTCCCATGTCTGGGGTTCTTATACACATCTAGATGTCCTCTTTATAAGAGATACTCCATGAAGAGCTGCAAACCATTGAGCAATTCTCAATGAAAGATCGATCTTCATGTATCTCTCGTCTGATGAACCAGACCGGATTGTTTGGACCCCTACATCTACTGGTTCCTTTTCACTCTCAACGACATATGCCACAACGGTGCGGACTTTTTCTAGACAAATGATTTGGAATGGGAGACTCCAACTGAAGATCTCCATTTTCATGGTGGAAACTGCTGAATAGGAGGCTGCCACTAGATGATGTTTTGATTACAATCGGCTTTTCCTTAGCCTCCAAGTGCAACTACTGTTGTCATGGAGAGTCCTTGGATCATCTTTTTGTGGGCTGCGCTATCTCACGCCAAGTTTGGTATTTTTTCGAAATTTGGCTAAAGGTGATGATCGCACCTTCAACGACCATCTTAGACAAGCTTAGCTCATGGTGGTGGGCTGCAGCACCCTCTTCCACAATTGGCCTAATCCACAAAATCCTCCCTTGTATAATATGTTGGTTCTTATGGAAAGCTAGGAACATGGCTGTGTTTGATGGGAAAATAAGTAGTGCTGCACGCATCATTGCCAACATCAACTCATATTTAGTGAATATTTCCTCAATCCACCCCTTCACAAGAGAAAGCGCAGCTGATGAATTGCTTCTCCCACGGGACATTTGCTTTCAACTCTTACAAACAAAACCTAAGAGAATCTTGGCGGTCAAATGGGAATGCCCTCCCTCCAGGAAGCTTCAAATTAAATGTGGATGGCGCCTCAAAAGGTAATCCCGGAATGGCAGCAGGTGGTGGCGTCATAAGGGATCACAAGGGCCATTGTATACGGGCATTTTCAAATGGTTATTTTCAGCATACCAGCTTGCAAGCAGAGGTAATGGCACTTGAAGAGGGGATCAAGCTCTGTGACAGGTTGCGGGTTCACCCATTGGAGGTTGAGATTGATTCACTCATCCTTGTCAACACTTTGAATGGTTCGTCGTCACCAATTTGGAGTATTGATGACCAACTCCGTGTCATACAAGGCCTTTGTGTTGGAAAGCTGATTTCATTCAACAATAGGCCTAGAGAGTCTAATCAAGTTGCTGATAGATTAGCTAATGAGGGTATTAACAAGAGGGGTATACACATCTATCTCCTGTATACGAACACCTCTATTTTCATGTATAAGAGCTCCTGGTTTGGCTAGATGCTAGGGGCTGCCCTAACCTTCGATATTGTAATAACTCATAAAATGAAATAAAATTTCTGCCCACCTTTTGGGCGTTTGATTAAAAAATAAATAAATAAATAAGAACCAATAGATGACGCAAGGAAGTATTTAATGGACTACTCCAATTGCGGAAGAAGGTGTTGCAGCCCACCACCATGAATTTAACTTTTCCAAGAGTTGTAGATGGAATAATAGGTAACTCCAGCCAGTCTTCAAAGAATTGCCAAATTTGGCGTGATATTTCACATTCCACAAAAAAGTGGTCCAAGGATTCTTCATGACAGCAAAACCAGCACTTAGAGGCCAACGAGAAGCCAATTTTTCGTAATGTATCATCTAACGGCAGCCGCTTATTTAGCAATTTCACATGAAAATAGAGATCTTCAGCTGAAGTCTCTTGTCCAAAATCATCTGCCGAGAGGGTATACGCACCTTGGGAGGGTACGTGGATGAGAGTGAGAAAGAACCTTTGGGTGTGAGGGTCCAAACAATGAGGTCCGGTTCATCAGTTAGAAGGCATGGTCTTGTGCTGAGATCCTGCACTGTTGCGATGTTTAGTAACTCCTCATTAGAGTATTTCTCATCCAGAGGGGAAAGATTCCAGCCATTGTGACCTCTAACGTGTGAAACCTTAAGATGTTCATCATGTACTTGTTCAACCATGTGGAATAAAGGCCCATGTTCAGTCCATGGGTCGAACCAAAAGGAGCAATCTGCCTTTCGTGGGAGAAAAATAGCCACTTTTTTGGTCGCAATGAGCTGGCATCATTCTCTTCCAATTATATGAATCACTCTAATGCCAAGACTAATCTGGGATGCTCACTATTAAGGTAGCAATTTTGAAGAAAAGAGCACCATAAAGAATTGTTTTTCCGGAATTTCCACCAAAGTTTGATGCCAAAGCCACAAACCACCTCCTCCAGTAAGGGAACCCCTAGACCATTTGAGTGTGTGGGTTGGCATACTGTTGCCCATGAGATCCAATGTCGCTTTAGCACCCCTTTCGAGCAACCCCAAAAGAAATTAGCAAATTGCCGTTCCAACTCTTTACAGTTGAGCACAGCACTGATTTTGGAGGTAAAAGAACTGACAATAAATAAATTGGGATGCTACTTAGGACGTGCTTGATGAGAACCAATCGTCCTCCAGGTGAAAGACACTGCGTCTGCCAGCCACGGATTCGGGCAGCCACTTTTTTAATTAGTGGCTGGAAGATATTATGTCTTCTTTTGGCCTTTTGAATGGGACAGCCCACCTGGAGGACGATTGGTTCTCATCAAAGCCCGTCTAAGTTGCTTGAATCAACCAAACTCTGGGTGGAGCTGACTTTTTGGATAGGTAGAAGGAGCACTTGGACTTGTTAAAGAGCTGCCCGGAGGAGAACTCAAACCTCGAAATAAAGTTCATGAGACTTCGAATGTACTTGACCTCTCCTTTTGTGAAGATAACAACATCATCTGCAAAAGCTAAGTGAGAGATGGTAGGGCACTTCTTCGGGAGAGAATAATGCGATATTTGGTCTATTTGAAAATGATCCTTCAATCCTTGGGAAAATGTTTCAAGCATTAAGATGTAATAGCAAAGGTGATAAGGGTTCACCCTGGAGAACACCTCTGGATGACGTAAAAAATCCCTTGGGAGCTCCATTTATGAGTATAGAAAACCAACAGTCCTCCAATATATGCTGCATAAGAGAGATCCAGTGGTCAGCAAATCCAAACTTCCGCAGTATTGCATAAAGGAAAGGCCAAGAAAGCCTGTCAAATGCCTTGGTGAGGTCAAGTTTTACGATCATATTCCCTCCCCTTGTTTTCCGGTCTATAGAATCAACCAGCTCTTGGACAAGAAGGATGTTGTTCGCAATGTCTCTTTCTCAAACGTAGGCCGCTTGTTCAGGAGAAATGAGCTTGGGCAGAATAGGTGATGGCCAAGATTTTTGTGCAAATTTTATTGAAAAAAGTTCACAAACTAATGAGCCCAAATTCACTAAAGGAGTTGGGGTTGGCTATTTTTGGAATTAGTGCAATAAGGGTACTAGTGAACATACGAGGCAGCTTTGCACCTTTGAGAAAATCGCTCACTTGGCAAAGAAAAGATGATGATAAATAATGTCCCAGCAAGTAGAAAAGAAAGTCCCGTCAATAGCCATCAATGCCTGCTGCACTGTTTGGGTTGAGAGAAACCACTGCATCCTTCAGTTCCTTCATTGAGAGCTCGGATAATAATTGCTGATTATCCTCTGCTGAGACTTTGCCCTTAAGGTAGTCAAGAAGTGATAGGTCTAAGGGTGCAGGATTGTTAGCGGTCGAGAGTTCCTTAAAGAAGTTAATGCCGGCCTCTTCAATGAGCTGCGTATTTTCAGTCCAGTTCCAATCTACTTTGATTCTAGAGATACGCAATCGCTGTCTTTTGGCAAGATTGGAACTAGATGGAAGAGCCGCTGTCTCTTATACACATCTAGCCATTTCATCCCCGCTTTTTGCCAAAAGGTAACTTCTTTCCGCAAGACACCGCATAAGAGCCTTGTAACCATGAGCCAGAGCAAATTGGTTACTTTGGTTGTGATTTTGTAAGAGAGCTTCTTCCTTACTCTATGTTCACTTGTTGTTCAGCCTTGTGCACCTTTGTAAAAATATTGCCAAACACCGTGTGACTCCAATTCCTGAGTTCGACTTTGAGTCTTTTTAGTTTGGAAGCAAGGATGAAGATGGGGGAACCGGTACATTCCAATTGCCAATTGTTACCCACGACCTGCAAAAAATCCTTGTGTTTAACCCACATATTAAGGAATTTAAATGGCTTTGGACCTGGTGTTATTGCTGGAGTAGCTTTGAGAGCGAGTGGGGAGTGGTCCGAGCATGTCTTGAGGAGGTGTTCAACATTAATATGTTGGAACGCAGCCATAAATTTAGCATTGCAAACAATTCTGTCCAGCCGCTTCCATACCACGGTACCAAACCCATTCCCATGCCAAGTGAATTTACAACCTTGGAAAGGTAAATCCATCAAGCCACATTCCTGAAGGCAATCGTTGAATTCTCCCATGGCATCATGGTGCAATGGACAAGAACCTTGGTATTCATCGGAGCTTGAGATAACATGTAAAATCACCTCCAACCAGCCAAGGAGTTTGAGGTTGCATGGCACGGAGATCCTCCCAGAGTGCTCTCCTTTCCGGTTTTGTACATTTTGCATATACAAAGAAAGCTGCCAAGGCAATGTTTTGAGAAGAAGAGGATATAGAAACGTGTAAAAGCTGGTCAGAACTGAAGCTCGGAGCCAAACCTAGCTCGTTATTCCAAAAAATCCAATTTTTGCCATTAGTGTTACATTCATAACATTCAAAACCCAGCTTTTGAGCAAAGAAAGAAATTCTAGCTTTGTCCCCCATGGGTTCCAGTAATGCAAGAAGTTTTATTCGGCGCTGTTTGATGAGTAATTTCAACCTACGCAATGAGGGTTTATTTGCTATCTCCCGTATATTCCATATGAGGATGCTCTCCATTTAACACTGAGGGGAGGAGGGTGAGATGGTAATTGTTCTAGCCAACCGAGTGCGCATTGGCCTTGGCATGGAATAAGTTCTTTTACGCCTTTTCTTCTTGGACAAGTGGACTTACCGGCCTGTTGTGAAGTAGGAAGAGATGGTTGAATATCCTTATTCTTTGCATGGTTTGCATGGGGAGAATCGTTATCAGAAAAGTAACATGGTAATTCTTCCATAATTTTACCATAGGAAATGTTGGAGTCCTCCAGTGAGAGGTTGTGTGGAATTCGAATGTGGAGATGCTGTGGCTGATCTTCAACTGCCTTTAGGACAACCGATTCTGCATGTAATTCCTCAAAAACTGGGGTGGCCCCTTTAGCCAAGAGATTCGAATTTTGAACTTCCAAGATATCCTGATGTTGGTTAGACTCTATCTCCTGATTTTAAGTTCTTATCTTGAGTTACGAGATAGAGTGATCCCTTGATTGTTGGGTTTTGAATTTTCAGCTGCAAGTTGTTGGGATAATCCTCCTCCGTAGCTGGTTGATCCTCCCCGAGTGGTGGCACCGCCTCGGCTGGTGGCTGTTGTTGGGCTGAGACAGGCACACAAATGCGTGACCTCAGCAGGTATTCATGTGTGCAGATTGATTGGACAACATCAAGTGAAGCATGGCTGGTTGGATTCGTCCTTTTATCAATAGGAGAACTTGATGGTACTTGCTTCGTTCCCGATGGAACTGCTTCATGATGCTTCACGGGAGTCCAACGCTTTTGGGCGATCTTTTTCGCTGGATTTTGGATATGTTCACCTGAAGCCATTGGTTGTTTGGCCAAGCTCAATTCACCCGTCCTACATGAGACAATAGCATGACCAATTTTCTTGCATTTTGTACAGTAGGAAGGTACATCTTCGTAGGTAATTCTTTGCCAAATACCTCCTTTCCCACTCCTAACCACACCCTTGAGGGGAGCTCGGACAGGAGGTCAACCTCAACGCACACTTTCGCTACACTTGGCCGGGTAAAGTGTTCAGTTGCCATGTCCAATTTGAGAGGGGTTCCAACAGCTTGAGCGAGGCTAAACACAGCGTGCCTATTGAAGAAGATTGATGGGAGTCCCTCAAAAGTGATCCAAATAGGAACTATGGATGGCTTTCCTCGTTGGTTGTAAAGAGTGGGTGCCACTTGAGTACTCGCATGTAGTGGCCATTGATGAACCAAGTATTCTTCAACCAACAACGGAGATAGTCCTCCTCCAGTGAGAAGCGGATGATGACGTGCTTATAATCAAGATACCCTCCTGTGAATTGTCCTTTAAATCCTATTGTGTGGAAACTTTTGCGAAGTGTCCATATTCGGTTTCCCCCTAGGGAAGTTTCCCACCAGTGTAAAGCGGAATGGTGCAGCAAGTTGTTGAATTTCGTCATCAGAGAAGAAAATTCCTGGTTCACCTTTATGAGATTGAAGAGATTTGAGGGGTGCATTGAATTTTGGCATGGGAATGTCTGAGTTTTGGCCATTCAAAAGTGCTTGTGTGAAGGTTTTCCGTTGCCCTTCAATCGGTGGTTGAAGGGCAGTTGGATCGGCCATGGCCGAGAAGAAGGCAAAGGAATTTGTAGAGTTTTTGGTTTTTTTTTAGAGTGAGAAAATGTAGAGAGAAGGAATTTGGCAGGAGAAAATTGGTGACGCAAATAGTTCTTAATACGAGCGGGTCGTATTCCTTAAAGATTTATAATTAAGAGATTATCTAATCGTATAAGAAAAAGAACTGAGAAATGAGGCCTATTAATTAAGCCTGCACAATGATTAAGGAAGAAATTGTAATAGTACGATATTAAGAAGAAAGAAAGGGTCTAATCGTACTATATTATGACACAGTAAAGGAGATCTAATCGTACAGAACTAAGAACTAACAAAGTAGATCAAGTCATATCAGATTAAGAAAAATAGAATTGGAGTTCTTATAAAAGTAAATCTCGTAACTCAAGATAAGAACTTAAAATGCGATTTGATTTGGCCAAATTAAGAACCATGAGTGATAACTATGCATAAAAGAATAAGAACTAAAATATAATATGATGGTTTTGAAGAAATAAGTGAGAAATAAGGCCAAGTATACGTGCTTAATCATAGTGGAAGGGGTTGTACTCGTACGATATAGAGAACTAAGAAAGGAGGACAAATCGTACAAGATTAAATACTAATAACTGGGATCAAGTCGCGTAAGATTAAGAAACAAGAAAGGAGTTCTAAACAAAGTACAAGTAGAAACATAATAAGTTCTAATAACTCATGATGACAATGTAAAATTTGATTTAATTATTCTAGATTAAGAACCAAGAATAAGTTCAAATTGAAAAAGAGTTTGAACAAAAGATGATTATCTAACCTTATTTGAAAAAGAACTGTGAAATGAAGCCAATTACACCTTGTATAATGACAAAGGAAGAAGTGATAATCGTACAATATTGAGAACCAAGAAATGCTAGTAATCGAGCTATACAATTAACAACAAAAGGAGACATAACATTTGCAATTCACTGAACAAAGAAAGGAGATTAGTCGTGTAAGATTATGAAATATGAGGGGAGTTCCAATCATAGCACATTTGGAAAAGATATGAGATCCAATTTCACAAGGTAAGAATATAAATATGTTTTAATAAGAATGGATTAAGAACACATGCGCCGTACCTATTCCTTTAAGATTTAGAACTAAAACATCATCTAATAGCATTTCCAATAGAATAGAGAAATGAGGCTGATCAAACTTGCTTTACGAGTATGGAAGAAGTTGTGATCGTTCGATATTGAGAGCCAAGAAATTGACTAACTGTTCTATGTTATGAATCGCAAAAGGAGAACACATGATATAATATTAGGCAGATAATTAAGAAACTAGAAAGGTGATCTAATCGGCATGCATTTTGAAAAGATAAGAATATCTAATAACGGATGATAAGCCCCTAATACGTGACTTAGTTAGACTAGATTGAGAACCATGCGTGGGACCTGTGCAAAAAAGATTTAGATCAAATGAATGGTCTAATCGCATTCGAAAGAGAACGGAGGCAACTATATTAGCTTAATAACTAAGCAAGAAGTGTAATCGTAAGATATTGAGAACTAAGAAAGTCGACTGATCGTAATATGTTGTGAGTCGCAAAAAGAGATACAAATAAACAATTACTAGAATAATTGAGAACTAATAAAGGAGAAGTAGTCGCGTTAGATTTAAAAAGAACCAAGAGCGGGTCGTATTCATCAAAGATTTATAATTAAGAGATTATCTAATCGTATAAGAAAAGTAACTGAGAAATGAGGCCTATTAATTATGCGTGCACAACGATTAAGGAAGAAATTGTAATAGTACGATATTGAGAAGAAAGAAAAAGGGTCTAATCGTACTATATTATGACACAGTAAAGGAGATTTATCGTACAGGACTAAGAACTAACAAAGTAGATCGAGTCATATCAGATTAAGAAATAGAACAAGAGTTCTTATAAAAGTAAATCTCGTAACTCAAGATAAGAACTTAAAATGCGATTTGATTTCGCCAAATTAAGAACCATGAGTGATAACTATGCATAAAAGAATAAGAACTATAATATAATATGATGGTTTTGAAGAAATGAGTGAGAAATGAGGCCAAGTATACGTGCTTCATCACAGTGGAAGGAGTTGTACTCGTACGATGTTCGAGAACTAAAAAAGGGGACAAATCGTACAAGATTAATAACTGGGATCAAGTCGCATAAGATTAAGAAACAAGAAAGGAGTTCTCAACAAAGTACATGTAGAATATAAGTTCTAATAACGCATGATAACAACGTAAAATGTGATTTAATTATGCCAGATGAAGAACCAAGAATCAGTTCAAATTGAAAAAGAGTCTGAACAAAAGATGATTATCTAACCTTATTGGAAAAAGAACTAAGAAATGAAGCCAATTACATCGTGTATAATGACAAAGGAAGAAGTGATAATCGTACAATATTGAGAACTAAGAAATGTTACTAATCGAGCAACAAAAGGAGACATAACCTACGCAATTCACAGAACAAAGAAAGGAGATTAGTCGTGTAAGATTATGAAATATGAGGGCAGTTCCAATCATAGCACATTTGGAAAAGATATGAGATCAAATTTCACAAGGTAAGAACATTAATATGATTTAATAAGAATGGATTAAGAATCATGCGTCGGACCTATTCCTTTAAGATTTAGAACTAATACATCATCTAATAGCATTTGCAATAGAATAGAGAAATGAGTGTTGGTTTATGTACTAAAGGCAACAGTATTGGAATTAGAAATTATACTTATTGCCAACGTTAAATGAACCTAAAGGGTCACACACTAAGAGTAAGCATTGGGTTAAGTTAATTGTTGACTAAGTTCGTTGAATAAGAATTTGTGTCTAGATTCAATGAACGAGAATTATTTACTAATTACATTGGATTTACTGGATTGTCCAGTTAAATAGTAATTATAATCATTATTAATGAAATTACCTTGTGAAATCTTATACGCATATGATTTCCAATACGTATGATATTGGAATTCTAATCAAAGAAGAGTTCTTTGTTGTATAGGTTATACAGATCTCTTATATCTTTTCAAACAAACAAGATTCGCAGTCCGACATGCGACTCATTAGTAACACACATCGTAAGAAAACCCTACCAAATATTTCCGAAACACTTGCTCTAGCAAGCAACACCCTAAAATCGGAAAAGCTACTCGTGTGGATACCCGTAGAGGCGTTCGCTTCAATCCAGAGCATATTATATTTTAGTTCTTATTCTTTTATGCATGGTTATCACTCCTGTCTCTCATACAATGAGATGATGTGTATAAGAGACAGATCCAGTTTGGATCGACAATGCGATAACAGGGTTTTGCTTTCGAGTAACAAAGGTATATATCTAAACCCTAAACGATTTAATCGGAACGCATGGATCCTCTCTTAGGGATTTCCGGTGTTTTTCCGCTGCGTTATTTTGATATTTCTGTAAGGAAATAACAACAGTGGTATCAGAGCCGCTTGCGTTATCAATTAAACCGTTTCTGGATTGATGAAATTAGTTAAAAACATATTATGTTGGACATAATCAAGTACATGAACCGTAGTTACTACTGAATGTATGTCTTTGTTGAAAATCATGTTTGATATCTTGATCTCAATACATACATATGATGTATGTAAAGATTCTATTCGATAGAAACCTGTCATTCGATGATTCTATTTGACAGATTCTGTTGTTGAACTATATGTATATGTGATATACGTATGTTGCTGTTGAATTATGTATATATGATATATGTATATATGCTTCTGTCGAATGATTTACATATATGATATGTGTATGTTCTGTTCGATGGATTTAATTCGCATCATGAAAAATTATGACAGCACACTGCTAAATGAGTTACGATTACTCTTTAGCGGGACCGCCGTACTTTCTGTCGTAGTGGCTTAAAATCGTTTTGGTAATAACGTCGGATAAATAATAGTATGTTTCTTATGTTTTATGATGTGTTCATATGCATGGTGCATAGCATGGCCCTTTTGACCTACTAGAATAGTAATTCATTTCTATTTTGGGGTGTAATTATATAAATCTGGCAACGTGTCGCTTTTTCTTTTTGTAATTTTAAAGTTTTGTATTATTGTATTACAAAGCTTGTAAAGAAGGCAAGAGGAGCAACTTGGCGTCAATCAACAACAATTTGGTGTATTCCATGAAGATGGAAGAAATTTTGAAGTTGTAATTTGACCCTAGGATTGACCTTGATCTTCATATTGGCTTATGAAGATCACCATAGTTTAAGGGCCATGCTATGACACGTTTATCTTACTGTTATTTGTATATGTTTATGTGATGTTAAATGTTAAATATATGTGGTGCATGAAAACATATGATCAATTAACAAGTTCACATAACATGTTAAGCCCTCAATTAATCAGTATGCCACCAAATTTAAACACCTTCCAAAGACTTTGATCACTAATGTGCGTTTTTGCTAAAGTAAAAGTACATTAGTTATTTTAGTCGAGCACCATTACTTATCCAGGTACAAAACTTATACAGGTTGTGTCATATACAATCCTCGATCTGTCTCTTATGGGCATCCATAGGCATAAGATGAGATTAAACATGCCGGTACATATGATGTATTGATCTCATAATTGTTTTAAGAGTTACATATGATGTAATTGGTAAAGAATTACCTACCATGTTAAATAACTTAATTTTAATTGTCATGCCAAAGCTGAGTTAAAGTTAAGTGAAATATGGATCTTAACCCACTAAATACAAACTGTTGTGTATTCATTTATGAGGGTAATTGATTTAGTGGGAGTTTTATATTAATATCGAAATATTGTACTTTGCATAATTGTTGTAGATCGATGGCCGCTAATAACACTTCAACACTATCTTTGCGATCTATCCTTGAGAAGGACAAGCTGAATGGGACCAACTTCCTTGACTGGTTCAGAGGTTTGAGAATTGTTCTCAAACAAGAAAGGAAGTCTGTATGTTCGGACAATCCTATCCCTGAACAGCACCAATGCTCCAAGAGCAGAGAGAGATGCTTACAGAAGCATTCTAATGACTCGTTGATGTTGGATGCCTTATGCTTGCTACCATGAGCCCAGACCTTGAAGGACTTGGAGCACTTGGAAGCTTTCGAGATGGTCAATCATCTCAAGGAAATGTTCCAACAAAGCAAGGCAGTATGCTCCTGTCCCCTATACACCTTTATGAACCATTAAGAACTTGGCCAGGCAATTTTTTGATAGGTCTCTCCAGTAAATCCAGATGTAATTAGTAAATAATCTGTCTCTTATACAACAAGCCCAAGAACCAGAATCATTGCCTAAGTGACAAACTGAAGTCCTTTGTCACTTTTGCAATGAGCCTGGTCATTATTATAAAGATATTGCAAACTCTATTTGGAAGATCTAAAGAAGAAGAAGAGTAGTGAGACTACTACTTCAGGTATTTATGTTATACACGTTAAAATCTACTTCCGTTTAAGAATCATGGCTATTGTCTCTGGATGTCTAGCTCACATAAGAGACAGATCCAGTAGGATCGAAAAGAAGTAGTCGATTAAAGAAAGGTGAAGTGGAGATGCTGGTTGGAAATAAAGCAAGAGTTGCTTTGCTCTAGCCGTAGGAACATGTGAACTCCTTTTACCTCCCGGCTGATTTTAACTTTGAATAATTGTTATTATGTACCGCTTTAAGCAAGAACATTGTTTCGTTTCTTGTTTAGACAATGATGGATTTGATTTCTTTATTAAGAATAAAAAATTCTCCATTCACCGTGAAGACGTGTTTTATGGAAATGCTGATTTGCATAATGGTCTTTACGTTCTAAACATTGAAAAGCCCAATCCAGAGATAGTTTATCACATAAATACAAAGAAACCTAGATTGGATGATTCAAATCAAACTTTCTTATGGCATTGTCGCCTTTGTCACATAAATGAGAAGCGTTCATATCAAAACTCCATAAAGATGGGCTTTTGAATCAATTTGATCTTGAATCTTATGATATCTGCGAATCTTGTATAACATCTAGATGTGTATAATACAATAATACAAAACTTTAAAATTACAACCTTTATCTACCATGTGTATATGCTTTAGATCCAGAATGCATTCACATTGAATCGTGTTCCAACTAAAATCGTAGAAAAGACACCATATGAGATGTGGACTGGTAAAAGCCTTGTTTGTCTTTTCTTAAGATTTGGGGTCATGTGAGGCTTATGTCAAACGGCAGTCTCGGATAAGTTAGCTCCCAAGTCTGATAAGTGTTTGTTTGTGGGGTATCCTAAAGAAACTAAAGGATACTACTTCTACAATCCCTCTGAAAACAAAGTGTTTGTTGCCAGAAATGGGATATTTTTGGAAAAAGAGTTTCTTTCCAAAAGAACTAGTGGGAGTAGAGTAAATCTTGAAGAATTTCAAGATCCACAAGACAACACTCTCTCTTCTGTGCAATCTCATCAAGAATCACAATTAGTTGTTGGTTCGAATGAGACAACACAATTGGAACATGGGAATAATTCACAATCAGTTGTTGAGCTCCACATGAAACACAAGGACTCCGTAGATCTGGGTAGAGCTAGAAATATGCCTGAGAGATATGGATTTCTTATTACACATACAAATGATGTGTTACTCATGGATCACCATGAGCCCACTAGCTACCAAGATGCTATGACTAGTCCAGACTCTGAGGAATGGCAAAGTGCCATGAAATCTGAGATGCAATCCATGTTTGACAATCAAGTTTGGACTTTGATTGATCCACCGGATGGTATAAAAACTATTGGGTGTAAATGGGTTTTCAAGAAGAAAACTGACATGGATGGCAATCTACATACCTTCAAAGCACGATTGGTTGCAAAAGGTTTCAAACAAACTCATGGTATAGACTATGATGAAACCTTTTCACCAGTTGCTATGCTTAAATCCATAAGGATTCTTATTGCCATTGCAGCATACTATGATTATGAGATATGGCAAATGGATGTCAAAACAGCGTTTCTTAATGGAAACTTACTCGAGGATGTGTATATGACACAACCCTCAGGTTGTGTCACTGAAGTTGGTCCCATACCTGTCTCTTATACACATCTAGATGTGTATACAGAGATTATTATAATTACGGCAACCACTGGACAATCCAGTAAAACACAATGTAATTAGTAAATAATTCTCGTTCATTGAATCTAGACACAAATTCTTATTCCACACGGATTTGGGCGAAGCACTTATATCCTTGGTATCAAGATCTATAGAGATTGATCTCAAAAGCTCATTGGCCTTCTTCAAAGTACTTATATAGATAAAGTACTAAAGAGGTTTAGTATGCAAGATTCTAAAAGAGGATTCTTGCCAATGTCGCATGGCATTAGTCTTGGAAAGGCTCAGTGTCCTGCGACACAAGATGAGCGAAATCGCATGAGTGAGATTCCATATGCATCAGCTATAGGATCCATCATGTATTGCGATGTTATGTACTCGACCGGATGTCTCATATGCTTTGAGCATAACGAGTAGATACCAATCGGATCTCGTGAGAGTCATCGACATAAAACTCCCACTAAATCAATTACCCTCATAAATGAATACACAACAGTTTGTACTGTCTCTTATACAAAGAGCTTGTTGTAAGTGGTTACACAGATGCAAGTTTCGATCAGAGATGATTTTAGATCACAATCGGGATATGTGTTCTGTTTAAATGGAGGTCTTGTTAGGAAGAGTTCAAAGCAAGCGACTATAGCAGATTCTACAACGGAAGAAATATATAGCAAAGGCATCGATGCGGCTAAGGAAGCAGATTTGGATTAGGAAATTTGTCACCGAATTATGTGATAAACTATCTCTGGATTGGGCTTTTCAATGTTTAGAACGTAAAGAAACAATATTGCACAATTAAAATAGCCATAAATCAAGTCTTTCATCCGATGACATCCTAAGTCTTTATTCTTAATAAACACATCAGATCCACCATGACAACATTGCTGATCCATTAACTAAACCACTACCACAACCAAAACATGATCGCCATGTTCGGTCAATAGGTCTTAGACATATGTATGATTGGACCTAATTGTTTAATTGGGAGACTTTTAATGGATAATTTTAAAACGAATATTGTCATCATGATATTTTATATTGCATGTTTTAATATTAGAATCCATGAATAATTTATTATTCTAAATGTCCCTAGTTATTCAATATAGTGGGAACTGTGTTGATTTAAGACTAGTATGATTTTGATTGATAATCATATGATGATTATAGATATATGGATATAATAAAAATCATGGGTATTTGTTGGCGAACAAAATACTGGACTGACCCGTTATGAGAATACAACATGGTTTTATGTCATTGGTAATTCTCATTATGAACATGTTGTTCATCCTTAGACTTGAGATCACCATAGTTTCCTACATAAGAACTTATGTGTTTTGACACAATCAAACGTTGTCTTTAACCGGATGATTATAAAGATTGTGATTGAACATGTAGAAATTATGAGACAAAATGAGTGATTAAGATGGAATTTGTCCTTATCTTATCTATGAGAGAGATGTCTTTGGGCCCTCGACTAGTAGGAATGTAAAATGCATGGCCGTGCTCAAATGGATTGATAAGGTGATCAAATTCATTTGTTTTATCATTCTACTTCGAGATCGAGAAATCAAATAGTTGGACACAAATAGAGATGACATTGTCCATGCTCTATGTCCAACTAAGACATCGTGTGACAAAAGGATTATGACATGGGTTATTTGATCAGGTTATGTCACACAATGTCCTGTCTCTTATACACATCTAGATGTGTATAAGAGACAGCTATCCATCTATGAGTATAATCGTTAATGATAAATTAAAGGTATTTACATTTATTCAATATCCAAGACAGCTCTCAATCTAGGTTTATGTACTAAAGGCAACAAGATTGGAATTAGAAATTATACTTATTGCCAACGTTAAATGAACCTAAAGGGTCACACACTAAGAGTAAGCATTGGGTTAAGTTAATTGTTGACTAAGTTCGTTGAATAAGAATTTGTGTCTAGATTCAATGAACGAGAATTATGTACTAATTACACAGGATTTACTTGGATTGTCCAGTTAAATAGTAATTATAATAATTCGTAAGGAAATATATCTGGTTACTATCATACGCGTTAATATATCTAATACGTGTGATAGAAGAATTCTAATCAAAGAAGAGTTCTTTGAATTTAGGTTAACCGCTATATATAGAATATGATTCTTTAGGGTTTGGGACGCTCAACAACTAACAAAGGTATATATCTAAACCCTAAACGATTTAATCATTAACGCATGGATCCTCTCTTAGGGATTTCCGGTGTTTTTCCGCTGCGTTATTTTGATATTTCTGTAAGGAAATAACAACAGTGGTATCAGAGCCGCTTGCGTTATCAATTAAACCGTTTCTGGATTGATGAAATTAGTTAAAAACATATTATGTTGGACATAATCGAGTACATGAACCGTAGTTACTACTGAATGTATGCTTGTTGAAAATCTTTTGATATGTATGTATTGAGATCATAGAATCTTTACATACATCATATGTATGTGTATTGCTGTCATCTTATACGATGATTCTATTTGATGATTCGTTGTTGAACTATATGTATATGTGATATACGTATGTTGTCATGAACTTATGTATATATGATATATGTATATATGCTTCTGTCGAATGATTTACATATATGATATGTGTATGTTCTGTTCGATGGATTTAATTCGCATCATGAAAAATTATGACAGCACACTGCTAAATGAGTTACGATTACTCTTTAGCGGGACCGCCGTACAAGTTAAGCTAGAAATCATAAGATTATAAGTCGGATAAATCTTTCAAGTTTTGATTTTAGGACTGTTACTATTCATAGGTGCATTGCAGTGGACTTCTGAGGTCTTGTACATATCTAGAAAAGTCTAATACACATCTGTTATGTGTAAAGAGACAGATCGTTTTCTTTTTGTAATTTTAAAGCATTTTGTATTATTGTATTACAAAGCTTGTAAAGAAGGCAAGAGGAGCAACTTGGCGTCAATCAACAACAAGGTGTATTCCATGAAGATGGAAGAAATTTTGAAGTTGTAATTTGACCCTAGGATTGACCTTGATCTTCATATTGGCTTATGAAGATCAACCATAGTTTAAGGGCCATGCTATGACACGTTTATCTTACTGT
This sequence comes from Cinchona pubescens, assembly GCA_025175665.1. Taxonomy (NCBI): domain Eukaryota; kingdom Viridiplantae; phylum Streptophyta; class Magnoliopsida; order Gentianales; family Rubiaceae; genus Cinchona; species Cinchona pubescens. Next base: position 292,550 of record JANKKI010000446.1, read on the forward strand.
TATTTGTATATGTTTATGTGATGTTAAATGTTAAATATATGTGGTGCATGAAAACATATGATCAATTAACAAGTTCACATAACATGTTAAGCCCTCAATATCAAGATGCCACCAAATTTAAACACCTTCCAAAGACTTTGATCACGATGTGCGTTTTTGCTAAAGTAAAAGTACATTAGTTATTTTAGTCGAAAGGATAAGTAATGGTGCTACTTATATGTTTAATTTGGCCAATAAATATTGGGCTATCAAAACGGTTTTGGGCCCATAGGCATAAGATGAGATTAAACATGCCGGTACATATGATGTATTGATCTCATAATTGTTTTAAGAGTTACATATGATGTAATTGGTAAAGAATTACCTACCTAAATAACTTAATTTTAATTGTCATGCCAAAGCTGAGTTAAAGTTAAGTGAAATATGGATCTTAACCCACTAAATACAAACTGTTGTGTAGGTATTCATTTATGAGGGTAATTGATTTAGTGGGAGTTTTATATTAATATCGAAATATTGTACTTTGCATAATTGTTGTAGATCGATGGCCGCTAATAACACTTCAACACTATCTTTGCGATCTATCCTTGAGAAGGACAAGCTGAATGGGACCAACTTCCTTGACTGGTTCGAGGTTTGAGAATTGTTCTCAAACAAGAAAGGAAGTGTATGTTCTGGACAATCCTATCCCCGAACACCAATGCTCCAAGAGCAGAGAGAGATGCTTACAAGAAGCATTCTAATGACTCGTTGATGTTGGATGCCTTATGCTTGCTACCATGAGCCCAGACCTTGAAGGACTTGGAGCACTTGGAAGCTTTCGAGATGGTCAATCATCTCAAGGAAATGTTCCAACAAAGCAAGGCAGAAAGGTTTGAAACGACCAAAGCTTTACATTCCCGCAAAATGGTGAAGGAGCGCTGTTAGTCTAGATGTGTATAAGAGACAGTTCCAAGACTGTCTGCCCTATACACAAAACAAGCCCAAGAACCAGAACAAGCCTAAGCCTCCAAAGGAAGGAGTTTGTCACTTTTGCAATGAGCCTGGTCATTGGAAAAGAAATTGCAAACTCTATTTGGAAGATCTAAAGAAGAAGAAGAGTAGTGAGACTACTTCCGGTCGAGTACATAACATCGCAATAGTTTCTCTTTTCCAATGACCAGGCTCATTGCAATACTGGAACTGGAGCTCACATTTGTGTTAATGTGACCCTACGGCTAGAGCAGCAACTCTTCTTTATTAAGAATAAAAAATTCTAATTCAGGATATATACGTGTTTTATGGAAATGCTGATTTGCATAATGGTCTTTTCGTTCTAAACATTGAAAAGCCCAATCCAGAGATAGTTTATCACATAAATACAAAGAAACCTAGATTGGATGATTCAAATCAAACTTTCTTATGGCATTGTCGCCTTTGTCACATAAATGAGAAGCGCATATCAAAACTCCATAAAGATGGGCTTTTGAATCAATTTGATCTTGAATCTTATGATATCTGCGAATCTTGTTTGTTAGATATTTAGATGACTAAATTCCTGTGATCTTATACACATCTAGATGTGTATCGATCCATGGATGAGTCCTCTTCTGTACTTTATCCTTTTTGTAATATGCTTTACAAAACTTTAAAATTACAAAAAAAGGAAAAACGACACGCAGGCCGTATTTATATAATTACACCCCAAAATAGAGACCTGCCGTTTGACATAAGCCTCACAGCCCCAAATCTGTCTCTTATACACATCTAGATGTGTATAAGAGACAGGTCTTAAGATCACATAATTAGTATATGAATCGAATGAGACAACACAATTGGAACATGGGAATAATTCACAATCAGTTGTTGAGCTCCACATGAAACACAAGGACACATCTAGATGTGTAGAGCTAGAAATATGCCTGAGAGATATGGATTTCTTATTACACATACAAATGATGTGTTACTCATGGATCACCATGAGCCCACTAGCTACCAAGATGCTAATGACTAGTCCAGACTCTGAGGAATGGCAAAGTGCCATGAAATCTGAGATGCAATCCATGTTTGACAATCAAGTTTGGACTTTGATTGATCCACCGGATGGTATAAAAACTATTGGGTGTAAATGGGTTTTCAAGAAGAAAACTGACATGGATGGCAATCTACATACCTTCAAAGCACGATTGGTTGCAAAAGGTTTCAAACAAACTCATGGTATAGACTATGATGAAACCTTTTCAAACTGGCTATGCTTAAATCTAAGGATTCTTATTGCCACTTGCATCATACTATGATTATGAGATATGGCAAATGGATGTCAAAACAGCGTTTCTTAATGGAAACTTACATCATATGAAACCTGTCACAACCCGAGGGTTTTGTACAAGCCGAGAATTCGAAAAGGTATGTAAGCTTCAAAGATCCACTTCATACTGAAAACTTTTGAACATATCAAAAGACTCAGATTTATGTTTCATTAGATAGTTCATAACCAATCTACTGAAATCATCTAGAACTCGACAAGTACTGGTAGATCCTCTGGCATTAAGTAAATAATGCTCCACATCCAGTATCTAATACCCATGACGAGGAAATAGAAGTAGTAAGATTAACGTGTATAACATAAATAGGAAAGTGTTTCACCGGAAATCCCTATAAGAAGGACTTATATCCTTGGTATCAAGATCTATAGAGATAGATCTCAAAAGCTCATTGGCCTGAGTCAAAGTACTTATATAGATAAAGTACTAAAGAGGTTTAGTATGCAAGATTCTAAAAGAGGATTCTTGCCAATGTCGCATGGCATTAGTCTTGGAAAGGCTCAGTGTCTGCGACACAAGATGAGCGAAATGTCTCTTATACACATCTAGATGTGTATTATACACAGGCTGATGTGTATAAGAGATGTTATGTACTGACCGGATGTCTCATATGCTTTGAGCATAACGAGTAGATACCAATCGGATCTGGTGAGAGTCATCGACAGCGATCAAGAATATCCTTTACACATCTAGATGTGTATAAGAGACAGTACCAAGTCATTGTAAAAATTGGTTTTGTGGCTTGTTGTAAGTGGTTACACGATGCAAGTTTCGATCAGAGATGATTTTAGATCACAATGGGATATGTGTTCTGTTTAAATGGAGGTGTTAATGGAAGAGTTCAAAGCAAGCGACCATAGCAGATTCTACAACGGAAGAATATATAGCAAGATCGATGCGGCTAAGGAAGCAGCTTTGGATTAGGAAATTTGTCACCGAACTACTGGTTGTGATCCTAGCACACAACAGATGTGTATAAGAGACATCTATAATGTGGCTATTGACACAGCCAAAGAGCCTACCAATGCATCAACGATCCAAACACATCCAAAGACGTTATCATCTCATTCGTGAGATCGTTGATGGAGAGACGTCCAAATATGCAATCGATACCAACTGATGACAACATTGCTGATCCATTAACTAAACCACTACCACAACCAAAACATGATCGCCATGTTCGGTCAAATAGGTCTTAGACATATGTATGATTGGACCTAATTGTTTAATTGGGAGACTTTTAATGGATAATTTTAAAACGAATATTGTCATCATGATATTTTATATTGCATGTTTTAATATTAGAATCCATGAATAATTTATTATTCTAAATGTCCCTAGTTATTCAATATAGTGGGAACTGTGTTGATTTAAGACTAGTATGATTTTGATTGATAATCATATGATGATTATAGATATATGGATATAATAAAAATCATGGGTATTTGTTGGCGAACAAAATACTGGATTGACCCGTTATGAGAATACAACATGGTTTTATGTCATTGGTAATTCTCATTATGAACATGTTGTTCATCCTTAGACCTGAGATCACCATAGTTTCCTACATAAGAACTTATGTGTTTTGACACAATCAAACGTTGTCTTTAACCGGATGATTATAAAGATTGTGATTGAACATGTAGAAATTATGCGGAGGAAAATGAGTGATTAAGATGGAATTTGTCCATGCTTTTCCCTCTTATTATGAGAGAGATGTCTTTGGGCCCCTCGATTAGTAGGAATGTAAAATGCATGGCCGTGCTCAAATGGATTGATAAGGTGATCAAATTCATTTGTTTTATCATTCTACTTCGAGATCGAGAAATCAAATAGTTGGACACAAATAGAGATGACATTGTCCATGCTCTATGTCCAACTAAGACATCGTGTGACAAAAGGATTATGACATGGGTTATTTGATTAGGTTATGTCAGATCAATGCTCTTCATTTAACTTGGGTGGTCATGATGCCTTGCTAGAGGCCAATCTTGATCTATGAGTATAATCTGTTAATGATAAATTAAAGGTGTTTAATTTATTCAATTCCAAAACTTCCTGGCTAATTGTCTTTAGTCCAAGTGGGAGTATTGTTGGTTTATGTACTAAAGGCAACAGTCCTGGAATTAGAAATTATACTTATTGCCAACGTTAAATGAACCTAAAGGGTCACACACTAAGAGTAAGCATTGGGTTAAGTATAATTGTTGACTAAGTTCGTTGAATAAGAATTTGTGTCTAGATTCAATGAACGAGAATTATTTACTAATTACATTGGATTTACTGGATTGTCCAGTTAAATAGTAATTATAATAATTCGTAAGGAAATATATCTGGTTACTATCATACGCGTTAATATATCTAATACGTGTGATAGAAGAATTCTAATCAAAGAAGAGTTCTTTGAATTTAGGTTAACCGCTATATATAGAATATGATTCTTTAGGGTTTGGAGTCTGACATGCGACTCATTAGTAACACACAGTCGTAAGAAAAACCTTACGAAATAGTTCCGAAACACTGCTCTAGCAAGCAACATTAAAATCGTTCAAGCTACTCGTGTGGATACCTTTAGGGCAAATCGTTCTGTCCAGAAACAAGATTCGCAGGTGTCATACGATTCTATTCGAATAGTTCGTGGTCTCTTATACCCATATAGATGTGTATAAGAGACAGGTCCGAATCATTAGGATCGCAACCAGTCGTTTTGCTTTCGAGTAACAAAGGTATATATCTAAACCCTAAACGATTTAATCGGAACGCATGGATCCTCTCTTAGGGATTTCCGGTGTTTTTCCGCTGCGTTATTTTGATATTTCTGTAAGGAAATCCCAACAATGAGGCCGATCAAACTTGCTTTACGAGTAAGGAAGAAGTTGCGATCGTTCGATATTGAAAGCCAAGAAATTGACTAACTGTTCTATGTTATGAATCGCAAAAGGAGAACACATGATAAAATATTAGGGAGATAATTAAGAAACTAGAAAGGTGATCTAATCGACATACATGTTGAAAAGATAAGAATATCTAATAACGGATGATATGCCCCTAATGAATGACTTAGATAGACTAGATTGAGAACCTTGTGTGGGACCTGTGCACAAAACATTTAGATCAAATGAATGATCTAATCGCATTCGAAAGAGAACGGAGGCAACTATATTAGCTTAATAACTAAGGAATAAGTGTAATCGTAAGATATTGAGATCAGCAACTAAGAAAGTCGACTAATCGTAATATATTGTGAGTCGCAAAGGCAGATAAAATCAAACAAGATGGAGAACTAATAAAGGAGAAGTAGTCGTATTAGATTTAAAAAGAACCAAGAGCGGATCGTATTCATTAAAGATTTGTAATTAAGAGATTATCTAATCGTATAAGAAAAAGAACTGAGGAATGAGGCCTATTAATTATGCCTACACGATGATTAAGGAAAAAAATTGTAATTGTACGATATTGAGAAGAAAGAAAGGGTCTAATCGTACTATATTATGACACAGTAAACGAGATCTATCCTTACAGGATTAAGAACTAACAAAGTAGATCGAGTCATATCAGATTAAGAAATAGAACAGGAGTTCTTATAAAAATAAATCTCGTAACTCAAGATAAGAACTTAAAATGCGATTTGATTTGGTCAAATTAAGAACCATGAGTGATAATTATGCATAAAATAATAAGAACTAAAATATAATATGATGGTTTTGATGAAATGAGTGAGAAATGAGGCCAAGTATACGTGCTTAATAACAGTGGAAGGAGTTGTACTCGTACGATATTGAGAACTAAGAAAGGGGACAAATCGTATAAGATTAAATACTAATAACTGGGATCAAGTCGCATAAGATTAAGAAACAAGAAAGGAGTTCTAAACAAAGTACATGTAGAAACATAATAAGTTCTAATAACTCATGATAACAACGTAAAATTTGATTTAATTATTCTAGATTAAGAACCAAGAATAAGTTAAAATTGAAAAAGAGTTTGAACAAAAGATGATTATCTTACCTTATTTGAAAAAGAACTGTGAAATGAAGTCAATTACACCTTGTATAATGACAAAGGAAGAAGTGATAATCGTACAATATTGAGAACTAAGAAATCAGAGTAATCGAGCTATACAATGAACAACAAAAGGAGACATAACATTTGCAATTTACTGAACAAAGAAAGGAGATTAGTCGTGTAAGATTATGAAATATGAGGGGAGTTCCAATCATTTCTTAGCACATTTGGAAAAGATATGAGATCCAATTTCACAAGGTAAGAATATAAATATGTTTTAATAAGAATGGATTAAGAACCATGAGCCGGACCTATTCCTTTAAGATTTAGAACTAATACGTCATCTAATAGCATTTCCAATAGAATAGAGAAATGAGGCCGATCAAACTTGCTTTACGAGTATGGAAGAAGTTGCGATTGTTCGATATTGAGAGCCAAGAAATTGACTAACTGTTCTATGTTATGAATCGCAAAAGGAGAACAAATGATATAATATTAGGCAGATAATTAAGAAACTAGAAAGGTGATCTAATCGGCATGCATTTTGAAAAGATAAGAATATCTAATAACGGATGATAAGCCCCTAATACGTGACTTAGTTAGACTAGATTGAGAACCATGTGTGGGACCTGTGCAAAAAAGATTTAGATCAAATGAATGGTCTAATCGCATTCGAAAGAGAACGGAGGCTACTATATTAGCTTAATAACTAAGGAAGAACTCGGTAATCGTAAGATATTGATAACTAAGAAAGTCGACTGATCGAAATATGTTGAGTCGCAAAAAGAGATACAAATAAACAAAATTGAGAACTAATAAAGGAAAAGTAGTCGTATTAAATTTAAAAAGAACCAAGAGCGGGTCGTATTCATCAAAGATTTATATTAAGAGATTATCTAATCGTATAAGAAATGTAACTGAGAAATGAGTCCTATTAATTATGCCTGCACAACGATTAAGGAAGAAATTGTAATAGTACGATATTGAGAAGAAAGAAAAAGGGTCTAATCGTACTATATCATGACACAGTAAAGGAGATCTAATCGTACAGGATTAAGAACTAACAAACTAGATCGAGTCATATCAGATTAAGAAATAGAACTGCAGTTCTTATAAAAGTAAATCTTGTAACTCAAGATAAGAAATTAAAATGCGATTTGATTTGGGCAAATTAAGAACCATGAGTGATAACTACGCACAAAAGAAAAAGAACTAAAATATAATATCGAGGGTTTTGGAGAAATAAGTGAGAAATGATGCCAAGTATAAGTGCTTAATCACAGTAGATGGAGTTGTACTCGTACGATATTGAGAACTAAGAAAGAGGAGAAATCGTACAAGATTAAATACGAATAATTGGGATCAAGTCGCATAAGATTCAAAAACAAGAAAGGAGTTCTCAACAAAGTACAAGTAGAAACATAATAAGTTCTAATTGCGCATGATAACAACTTAAAATGTGATTTAATTATGCCAGATTAAGAACCAAGAATCAGTTGAAATTGAAAAAGAGTTTGAACAAAAGATGATTATCTATCCTTATTGAAAAAAGAACTGAAAAATTAAGCCAATTACGCCGTGTATAATGACAAAGGAAGAAGTGATAATCGTACAATATTGAGAACTAAGAAATGTTACTAATAGAGCTATACAATGAACAACAAAAGGAGACATAACATATGCAATTCACAGAACAAAGAAAGGAGACTAGTCGTGTAAGATTATGAAATATGAGAGGAGTTCCAATCATTGCACATTTAAAAAAGATATGAGATCAAATTTCACAAGGTAAGAATATAAATATGTTTTAATGAGAATGGATTGAGAACCATGCGCTGGACCTGTTCCTTGAAGATTTAGAACTAATACAACGTCTAATAGCATTTGCAAAAGAATAGAGAAATGAGGCCGATCAAACTTGCTTTACGAGTAAGGAAGAAGTTGCGATCGTTCGATATTGAGAGCCAAGAAATTGACTAGCTGTTCTATGTTATGAATCGCAAAAGGAGAACACATGATAAAATATTAGGGAGATAATTAGGAAACTAGAAAGGTGATCTAATCGACATGCATGTTGAAACGATAAGTGTGAAACCCATTATTTTACTAGCCTTGTTCTTTGATTTTTAACTGGTTTAAAATTAGTTTTTGGGTTAAATAGTCAACTTGGAGACTATTTGGTCAAATGGGGAACTATTTGGGTCAACCTTGAAATCTTTTTTAGTCTTCTTCTTAGCTTTGTTTCTTCCTCATTTCTCCTAGCTGCTGGCCGAAATTCTCTTCCCCATTTTCCTCCAAAATTTTCTTGGATATCAAGTATAAATCACTTGGAAGGTAAGATTTTATGTATTTTAGCACTTTATGGCTTATGGGCTTTATGATCCAAGCTTTAATTTCAAGTTTTGTAGGATTCTTTATGGCTGAAAATAAAACCCTCTTTGCAGCCTTATATGTTATGATTTATGTATGTTATGGGTTGTATTTAGTGTTTTGGAGGTTGGGAAGTGATTGGGGTTGATTTTTAACAACTTTCCACGGTTAGATTACATATTTTAAGATTATGAGTTGGGGTTTTGTCTTCCATATGTGGCCCTAGAGTGTTATGCTATGAATGCTTATGTCTATGCATATAATGATGTTTTAAGAGTGTTTTCAGGTTAGTTTGGATAGGAATTGAGACTTGAAACCAAGTGGAATTGATTTCCCTTCATTTTGTAAGTAAGCGGAAGTTTGACGTCTTCACATATTCTAACCAAGTTGGGTTGTAACCAAGGTCCCTTGAATACCTTGGAATTGGATTTTGTTGGCAGGGAGGATAACCTACTTATAGCCTAGGGAGAGGCGAAGTTTTTTCGGTTTTTCTGGAAAACTGAGCTTATTATCTCCTAATCTAGCTGTAATACGAATTTGAGGGGTTAACTAAGTGTTTTGACTGGGGTTTTAGCTTGTCGAAGTTGGTCGGAATTTGTGAATAGGTCATTTTTGACCAAAGAGCTGTTGGTGTCGTTTTCTATCGTTTCGCGTTTCGCTTCCCTAGTCATTCTTTAACTTCTACATCTCTTCTAAGAGTCCTCTTATACTGTTTTAGGTACCCCATAAGATCATTTGTGCAGTTTTTGATTTGATAGGTGGGTAACATAGACCCTCTTCCACTTGTATTTTGTTTAACGACTTTCAAAATATGTTTGGATGGATTTTAGAATGTGTATGATGTTTGGAACTGCACTTTTACCAAGTTTTGGAACTATTACATATGAAATCGGGACCAAGCTATTTTATGTTAATCAATTGATATGTTTGCAAACTCTTTTGATATGAAAGCATTTTATGACTGTTTTGGCTCATAGGTGACCCTTGGTATGTAATTTTGGATGTGTTTGGAAATGTTTGATTTATCATAGCAGTTCTTAGCAGTCACCTGGCGTCCCATGGATGACTGCTATGACTGTTATGAACTATTTGACTACGGGGTCTTGTGCTGGGATAACTTGACCTCCAGGTCTTGTCGAAGGTGTGGTAGATTACTAGATCTGGCTAGTACTGTAGGTCATACCTTTGAGCCTAAAAGATACTCATTCTATTTTATTATATTCTAAAATTGCTCCAAACCGTACAAAGATTTGTCGCTATGCTTTAGCATACTATGTTTTGAAATGATTGGATCTTTTTGGCTATGTTTTGGACATGCCTGACGTTTAAATGGCATGATACACTTTAGAAACTACTTATGATTATGGTTTATTGACGTTTAAAATGGCATGAGACATTTTAGAAACTGCTTCATGACTATGGTTTTCACAAATGTTATTATCTTTATGTTTTCTTTTTATCGAAATGCTTGGCCCCATTTGAAGAGCTTTTATGATATCCACTGAGCTAGTTATGCTCACCCCATGTGATTTATAATTTTTCAAATTAGGTGCTCGTTTTTGACTCTCCACCGTCGTTAGCAGCTTTTAGATTTTCTCCAGATTCCACATTACTGGTAGGACTCTGCAGATAATGTGCCAAGCTTCTCTTTTGTTTGGAGAGGGGTAGTGTATTAGATAGGTTTTGTATTGATGAACTTTATTTTTGTTGTAGCAGTTATTGTCTTTTCTACTAAGAAGGAATTTTGTAATTCGTATTTTTTGTGTAAAAAGAAATATTCGGTTTTATAGTTAAGAAATGGTTTGATGGTTCTATTACATTGCGGTTAAGTTTGTTGCTCTGTTCGTTTGTGCCTTACGCTTTGGGCCGGTGTACCATTAGCGCGGCGTGTTACGGTCCCGTTTTTGGGGCGTGACAATAAGAATATCTAATAACGGATGATAAGCCCCTAGTACGTGACTTAGTTAGACTAGATTGAGTACCATGTGTGGACCTCTGCACAAAAGATTTAGATCAAATGAATGATCTAAAGGCATTCGAAAGGGAACGGAGGCAACTATATTAGCTCAATAACTAAGGAAGAAGTGTAATCGTAAGATATTGAGAACTAAGAAAGTCGACTAATCGTAATATATTGTGAGTCGCAAAAGGAGATACAACAATCAAACAAGATTGAGAACTAATAAAGGAGAAGTTGTGGTATTAGATTTAAAAGAACCAAGAGACGGGATTCATTAAAGATTTATAATTAAGACATTATCTAATCGTATAAGAAAAAGAACTGAGAAATGAGGCCTATTAATTATGCTTGCACAATGATTAAGGAAGAAATTGTAATAGTACGTTATTGAGAAGAAAGAAAGGGTTTAATCGTACTATATTATGACACAGTAAAGGAGATCTAATCGTACAGGATTAAGAACTAACAAAGTAGATCAGTCATATCAGATTAAGAAATAGAACAGGAGTTCTTATAAAATTAAATCTCGTAACTCAAGATAAGAACTTAAAATGCGATTTGATTTGTCCAAATTAAGAACCATGAGTGATAACTATGCATAAAAGAATAAGAGCTAAAATATAATATGATGGTTTTGAAGAAATAAGTGAGAAATGAGGCCAAGTATACGTGCTTAATCACAGTGGAAGGAGTTGTACTCGTACGATATTGAGAACTAAGAAAGGGGACAAATCGTACAAGATTAAATACTAATAACTGGGATCAAGTCGTCTTATGCATAAGATTAAGAAACAAGAAAGGAGTTCTCAACAAAGTACATGTAGAAACATAATAAGTTCAAATAACTCATGATAACCACGTAAAATGTGATATAATTATGCTAGATTAACAACCAAGAATCAGTTCAAATTGAAAAATACTTTGAACAAAAGATGATTATCTAACCTTATTTGAAAATCCTGTACGAAGTATATGATACTCCTTGTACAATGACAAAGGAAGAAGTGATAATCGTACAATATTGAGAACTTAGAAATGCGACTAATCGAGCTATGCAATGAACAACAAAAGGAGACATGACATATGCAAGTCACCTATACTTGAGATTAGTCGTGTAAGATAGGGCCTGAGAGGAGTTCCAATCATAACACATTCTCAAAAGATATGAGATCAAATTTCACAAGGTAAGAACATAAATATGTTTTAGTAAGAATGGATTAAGAACCATGCACCGGACGTATTCCTTGAAGATATAGAACTAATACAATTGACATCATCTAATAGCATTTGCAAAAGTATAGAGAAATGAGGCCGATCAAACTTGCTTCACGAGTAAGGAAGAAGTTGCGATCGTTCAATATAGAGAGCCAAGAAATTGACAAGCTGTTCTATGTTATGAATCGCAAAAGGAGAACAATACATGATAGAATATTAGGGAGATAAGTAAGAAACTAGAAAGGTGATCTAAATGACATACATGTTGAAAAGAAAAGAATATCTAATAACGGATGATAACCCCCTGATACGTGACTTAGTTAAACTAGATTGAGAACCAGGTGGGGGACCTGTGCACAAAAGATTTAGATCAAATCAATGATCAAATCGCATTCGAAAGAGAACGGAGGCAACTATACTAGCTTAATAGCGAAGGAAGAACTGTAATCGTAAGATATTGGGAACTAAAAAAGTCGACTAATCGTAATATATTGTGAGTCGCAAAAGGAGCTACAACAATCAAACAAGATTGAGAACTAATAAAGGAGAAGTTGTGGTATTAGATTTCAAAAAGAACCAAGAGCGGGATTCATTAAAGATTTACAATTAAGACATTATCTAATCGTATAAGAAAAAGAACTGAGAAATGAGGCCTATTAATTATGCCTGCACAATGATTAAGGAAGAAATTGTAATAGTACGTTATTGAGAAGAAAGAAAGGGTTTAATCGTACTATATTATGACACAGTAAAGGAGATCTAATCGTACAGATTAAGAACTAACAAAGTAGATCGAATATCGATTAAGAAATAGAACAGGAGTTCTTATAAAATTAAATCTCGTAACTCAAGATAAGAACTTAAAATGCGATTTGATTTGTCCAAATTAAGAACCATGAGTGATAACTATGCATAAAAGAATAAGAGCTAAAATATAATATGATGGTTTTGAAGAAATAAGTGAGAAATGAGGCCAAGTATACGTGCTTAATCACAGTGGAAGGAGTTGTACTCGCGATATTGAGAACTAAGAAAGGGCAACAAACTTAACCGCAATGTAATAGCTGTCTCTTGTCTCTTATCAAGTCGCATAAGATTAAGAAACAAGAAAGGAGTTCTCAACAAAGTACATGTAGAAACATAATAAGTTCAAATAACTCATGATAACCACGTAAAATGTGATATAATTAAGCTAGATTAACAACCAAGAATCAGTTCAAATTGAAAAATACTTTGAACAAAAGATGATTATCTAACCTTATTTGAAAAAGAATTGAGAAAGGATGCCAACTACACCTTGTACAATGACAAAGGAAGAAGTGATAATCGTACAATATTGAGAACTTAGAAATGCGACTAATCGAGCTATGCAATGAACAACAAAAGGAGACATGACATATGCAAGTCACAGAACAAAGAAAGGAGATTAGTCGTGTAAGATTATGAAATATGAGAGGAGTTCCAATCATAGCACATTTGGAAAAGATATGAGATCAAATTTCACAAGGTAAGAACATAAATATGTTTTAGTAAGAATGGATTAAGAACCATGCACCGGACCTATTCCTTGAAGATATAGAAGACTAATACATCATCTAATAGCATTTGCAAAAGTATAGAGAAATGAGGCCGATCAAACTTGCTTCACGAGTAAGGAAGAAGTTGCGATCGTTCGATATTGAGAGCCAAAAAATTGACAAGCTGTTCTATGTTATGAATCGTAAAAGGAGAACAATACATGACAGAATATTTGGGAGATAAGTAAGAAACTAGAAAGGTGATCTAAATGACATACATGTTGAAAAGAAAAGAATATCTAATAACGGATGATAACCCCCTGATACGTGACTTAGTTAGACTAGATTGAGAACCAGGTGGGGGACCTGTGCACAAAAGATTTAGATCAAATCAATGATCAAATCGCATTCGAAAGAGAACGGAGGCAACTATGCCAACTTAATAGCGAAGGAAGAACTGTAATCGTAAGATATTGGGAACAAAAAAAGTCGACTAATCGTAATATATTGTGAGTCGCAAAAGGAGATACAATCAAACAAGATTGAGAACTAATAAAGGAGAAGTAGTGGCATTAGATTTAAAAAGAACCAAGAGCGGGTCGTATTCATTAAAGATTTATAATTAAGAGATTATCTAATCGTATAAGAAAAAGAACTGAGAAATGAGGCCTATTACTTATGCCTACACAATGATTAAGGAAGAAATTGTAATAGTACGTTACTGAGAAGAAAGAAATGGTCTAATCGTACTATATTATGACACAGTAAAGGATATCTAATCGTACAGGATTAAGAACTAACAAAGTAGATCAGTCATATCAGATTAAGAAATAGAACAGGAGTTCTTAAAAAAGTAAATCTCGTAACTCAAGATAAGAACCTAAAATGCGATTTGATTTGGCCAAATTAAGAACCATGAGTGATAAATATGTTTTAATAAAAATGGATTAAGAACCATGCGCTGGACCTATTCCTTGAAGATTTCGAACTAATACATCATCTAATAGCATTTGCAAAAGAATAGAGAAATGAGGCCGATCAAACTTGCTTTCCGAGTAAGGAAGAAGTTGCGATCGTTCCTGATATTGAGAGCCAAGAAATTGACCAGCTGTTCTATGTTATGAATCGCAAAACCAGGAGAACACATGATTAAATATTAGGCAGATAAGTGAGAAACTAGACAGGTTATCTAATCGACATACATGTTGAAAAGATAAGAATATCTAATAACTGATGATAAGCCCCAAATACGTGACTTGATTAGACTAGATTGAGAACCATGTGTGGGACCTGTGCTCAAAAGATTTAGATCAAATGAATGATCTAGTCGCATTCAAAAGACTCCTTTTGCGACTATATCATAGCTTAATAACTAAGGAAGAAGTGTAATCGTAAGATATTGAGAACTAAGAAAGTCGACTAATCGTAATATATTGTGAGTCGCAAAAGCAAATACAATCAAACAAGATTGAGAACTAATACAGGAGAAGTAGTGGTATTATATTTAAAAAGACCCAAGAGCTTGTCGTATTCATTAAAGATTTATAATTAAGAGATTATCTAATCGTATAAGAAAAAGAAGTGAGAAATGAAGAGCCTATTAATTATGTATGTACAAGACAAAGGAAGAAGTATCGTAATCGTACAATATTGAGAAGAAAGAAAGAGTCTAATCGTACTATATTATGACACATCTAACTGTGATATAACAACGTAGGAGTTAAGAACTAACAAAGTAGATCGAGTCATATCAGATTAAGAAATAGAACAGGAGTTCTTATAAAAGTAAATCTCGTAACTCAAGATAAGAACTTAAAATGAGATTTGATTTGCCAAATTCAGAACCATGAGTGATAAGTATGCATAAAAGAATAAGAACTAAAATATAATATGACGGTTTTGAAGAAATAAGTGAGAAATGAGGCCAAGTATACGTGCTTAATCACAATGGTAGGAAAATTGTTCTCGTACGATATTGAGAACTAAGAAAGGGGACAAATCGTACAAGATTGAATACTAATAACTGGGATCAAGTCGCATAAGATTAAGAACGCATTTCTTAGTTCTCAATATTGTACGATTATCACTTCTTCCTTTGTCATTAGGGCCATTCTATACAAGGTGTAAATTGGCTTCATTTCTCTGTTCTTTTTCAAATAAGGTTAGATAATCATCTTTTGTTCAAAGTCTTTTACAATTTGAACTGATTCTTGGTTCTTAATCTAGCATAATTAAATCACATTAAACGTTGTTATCATGAGTTATTAGAACTTATTATGTTTCTACATGTACTTTGTTGAGAACACCTTTCTTGTTTCTTAATCTTATGCGACTTGATCCCAATTATTAGTATTTAATCTTGTACGATTTGTCCCCTTTCTTAGTTCTCAATATCGTACGAGTACAACTCCTTCCACTGTGATTAAGCACATATACTTGGCCTCATTTCACACTTATTTCTTCAAAACCAACAGATTATATTTTAGTTATATTTTTTTTATGCATAGTTATCACTCATGGTTCTTAATTTGGCCAAATCAAATCGCATTTTAAGTTCGTATCGTTAGTTAAGAGATTTAGTTTTATAAGAACTACTGTTCTATTTGTTAATCTGTAGATATGACACGATCTTCTTTGTTAGTTCTTAATCCTGTACGATTAGATCTCCTTTACTGTGTCATAATATAGTATGATTAGGCCCTTTCTTTCTTCTCTGTATCGTACTATTACAATTTCTTCCTTAATCGTTGTGCAGTCATAATTAATAGGCCTCATTTCTCAGTTCTTTGTCTTATACGATTAGGTAATCTGTTAATTATAAATATATAATGAATAGGACCCGCTCTTGGTTCTTTTTAAATCAATACCACTACTTCTCCTTTATTAGTTCTCAATCTTGTTTGATTGTATCTCCTTTTGTGACTCACAATATATTACGATTAGTCGACTTTTCTAGTTCTCAATATCTTACGATAACACTTCTTCCTTAGTTATTAAGCTATATAGTTGCCTCCGTTCTCTTTCGAATGCGATTAGATCATTCATTTGATCTAAATCTTTTGTGCACAGGTCCCACACATGGTTCTCAATCTAGTCTAACTAAGTCACGTATTAAGGGCTTATCATCTGTTATTAGATATTCTTTTCTTTTCAACATGTATGTCGATTAGATCACCTTTCTAGTTTCTTACTTATCTCTCTAATATTTTACCATGTGTTGTTCTGATTTTACGATTCACAACACAGAAGAGCTTGTCAATTTCTTGGCTCTCAATATCGAACGATCGCAACTTCTTCCTCACTCGTAAAGCGAGTTTGATCGGCCTCATTTCTCTATTCTTTTGCAAATGCTATTAGATGAGATGTATTAGTTCTAAATCTTCAAGATATAGGTCCAGTGCAAGGTTCTTAATCCATTCTTATTAAAACATATTTATGTTCTTACCTTGTGAAATTTGATCTCATATCTTTTCCAAATGTGCTATGATTGGAACTCCTCTCATATTTCAGAATCTTACACGACTAGTCTCCTTTCTTTGTTCTGTGAATTGCATATGTTATGTCTCCTTTTGTTGTTCATTGTATGGCTCGATTAGTCGCATTTCTTAGTTCTCAATATTGTAGCGATTATCACTTCTTCCTTTGTCATTATACAAGGTGTAATTGGCTTCATTTGTCAATTCTTTTTAAATAAGGTTAGATAATCATCTTTTGTTCAAAGTCCTTTTCAATTTGAACTGTTTCTTGGTTCTTAATCTGGCCTAATTAAATCACATTTTACGTTGTTATCATGAGTTATTAGAACTTATTATGTTTCTACATGTACTTTGTTGAGAACTCCTTTCTTGTTTCTTAATCTTATGCGACTTGATCCCAGTTATTTGTATTTCATCTTGTATGATTTGTCCCTTTCATGGTTCTCAATATCGTATGAGTACAACTCCTTCCACTGTGATTAAGCACGTATACTTGGCCTCATTTCTCACTTATTTCTTCGAAACCATCAAATTATATTTTAGTTCTTATTCTTTTATGAAAGTTATCACTCATGGTTCTTAATTTGGCCAAATCAAATCTCATTTTCAGTTCTTATCTTGAGTTACGAGATTTAGTTTTTCAAAAACTCCTTGTTCTATATGTTAATCTGATATGACTCATGGTTCTCAATTTGGTGAAATCAATTCGCATTTTAAGTTCTTATCTTGAGTTACGAGATTTAGTTTTATAAGAACTCCTGTTCTATTTCTTAATCTGATATGACTCGATCTACTTTGTTAGTTCTTAATCCTGTACGATTAGATCTCCTTTACTGTGTCATAATATAGTAAGATTAGACCCTTTCTTTCTTCTCAGATTGTACTATTACAATATCATCCTTAATCGTGGTGCAGGCATAATTAAGAGGCCTCATTTCTCAATTCTTTTTCTTATACGGTTAGATAATCTCTTAATTATAAATCTTTAATGTATACGAACTGGTCTTTGTTCTTTTTAAATCTAATGCCACTACTTCTCCTTTATTAGTTCTCAATCTTGTTTGATTGTATCTCCTTTTGCGACTCACAATATATTACGATTAGTCGACTTTTCTAGTTCTCAATATCTTACGATTACACTTCTTCCTTAGTTATCTTATAAGCTAATATGGTTGCCTCCGTTCTCTTTCGAATGCGATTAGATCATTCATTTGATCTAAATCTTTTGTGCACAGGTCCCACACATGGTTCTCAATCTAGTCTAACCAAGTCACGTATTTAGGCTTATCATTCGTTATTAGATATTCTTATCTTTTCAACATGTATGTCGATTAGATCACCTTTCTAGTTTCTTACTTATCTCCCTAATATTTTATCATGTGTTGTTCTGGTTTTACGATTCATAACACAGAAGAGCTTGTCAATTTCTTGGCTCTCAATATCAAACGATAGCAACTTCTTCCTTACTCGTAAAGCAAGTTTGATCGGCCTCATTTCTCTATTCTTTGGCAAATGCTATTAGATGATGTATTAGTTCTAAATCTTCAAGGAATAGGTCCAACACATGGTTCTTAATCCATTCTTATTAAAACATATTTATGTTCTAACCTTGTGAAATTTGATCTCATATCTTTTCCAAATGGGCTATGATTGGTGCTCCTACTCATATTTCATAATCTTACACGACTAGTCTCCTTTCTTTGTTCTGTGAATTGCGTATGTTATGTCTCCTTTTGTTGTTCATTGTATAGCTCGATTAGTCGCATTTCTTAGTTCTCAATATTGTACGATTATCACTTCTTCCTTTGTCATTATACAAGGTGTAATTGGCTTCATTTCTCTGTTCTTTTTCAAATAAGGTTAGATAATCATCTAAGAAAAAGAATAAGGTCCTTTTCAATTTGAACTGATCCTTGGTTCTTTATCTAGCATAGTTAAATCACATTTTACGTTGTTATCATGAGTTATTAGAACTTATTATGTTTCTACATGTACTTTGTTGAGAACTCCTTTCTTGTTTCTTAATCTCATGCGACTTGATCCCAGTTATTAATATTTAATCTTGTACGATTTGTCCCTATCTTAGTTCTCAATTTCGTACGAGTACAACTCCTTCCACTGTGATTAAGCACATATACTTGGCCACATTTCCCACTTATATCTTCTAGAAACCATGATATTATATTTTATTTCTTATTCTTTTATGCATAGTTATCTCTCAGGGTTCGTAATTTGGCCAAATCAAATCGCATTTTAAGTTCTTATCTTGAGTTACGAGATTTAGTTTTATAAGAACTCCTGTTCTATTTCTTAATCTGATATGACACGATCTTCTTTGTTAGTTCTTAATCCTGTACGATTAGATCTCCTTTTCTGTGTCATAATAATGTACGATTAGGCCCTTTCTTTCCTCTAAGTATCGTACTATTACAATTTCTTCCTTAATCGTTGTGCAGTCATAATTAATAGGCCTCATTTCTCAGTTCTTTTTCTTATACGATTAGGTAATCTTTTAATTATAAATCTATAATGAATACGACCTGCTCTTGGTTCTTTTTAAATCTAATACCACTACTTCTCCTTTATTAGTTCTCAATCTTGTTTGATTGTATCTCCTTTTGCGACTCACAATATATTACGATTAGTCGACTTTCTTAGTTCTCAATATCTTAACGATTACACTTCTTCCTTAGTTATTAAGCTATATAGTTGCCTCCGTTCTCTTTCGAATGCGATTAGATCATTCATTTGATCTAAATCTTTTGTGCACAGGTCCCACACATGGTTCTCGATCAAGTCTAACGAAGTCACGTATTAGGGCTTATCGTCCGTTATTAGATATTCTTATCTTTTCAACATGTATGTCGATTAGATCACCTTTCTAGTTTCTTACTTATCTCCCTAATATTTTATCATGTGTTGTTCTGATTTTACGATTCATAACACAGAAGAGCTTGTCAATTTCTTGACTCTCAATATCGAACGATCGTAACTTCTTCCTTACTCTAAAGCAAGTTTGATCGGCATCATTTCTCTATTCTTTTGCAAATGCTATTAGATGATGTATTAGTTCTAAATCTTCAACGAATAGGTCCAGCGCATGGTTCTTAATCCATTCTTATTAAAACTTAAATGTTCTTACCTTGTGAAATTTGATCTCTTATCTTTTCCATATGTGCTGTGCTATGATTGGAACTGCTCTCATATTTCATAATCTTACACGACTAGTCTCCTTTCTTTGTTCTGTGAATTGCATGTGTTATGTCTCCTTTTGTTGTTCATTGTATAGCTCGATTAGTCGCATTTCTTAGTTCTCAATATTGTACGATTATCACTTCTTCCTTTGTCATTATACAAGGTGTAATTGGCTTCATTTCTCTGTTCTTTTTCAAATAAGGTTAGATAATCATCTTTTGTTCAAAGTCCTTTTCAATTTGAACTGATTCTTGGTTCTTAATCTGGCTTAATTAAATCACATTAAACGTTGTTATCATGAGTTATTAGAACTTATTATGTTTCTACATGTACTTTGTTGAGAACTCCTTTCTTGTTTCTTAATCTTATGCGACTTGATCCCAGTTATTAGTATTTAATATTGTACGATTTGTCCCTTCCATGGTTCTCAATATCGTACGAGTACAACTCCTTCCACTGTGATTAAGCACGTATACTTGGCCTCATGATTCTCAATTATTTCTTCGAAACCATCATATTATATTTTAGTTCTTATTCTTTTATGCGTAGATATCACTCACGGTTCTTAATTTGGCCAAATCAAATCGCATTTTAAGTTCTTATCTTGAGTTACGAGATTTAGTTTTATAAGAACTCCTGTTGTATTTCTTAATCTGATATGACTCGATCTACTTTGTTAGTTCTTAATCCTGTACGATTAGATCTCCTTTACTGTGTCATAATATAGTAAGATTAGACCCTTTCTTTCTTCTCAGTATTGTACTATTACAATATCATCCTTAATCGTGGTGCAGGCATAATTAAGAGGCCTCATTTCTCAGTTCTTTTTCTTATACGGTTAGATAATCTCTTAATTATAAATCTTTAATGTATACGAACTGGTCTTTGTTCTTTTTAAATCTAATGCCACTACTTCTCCTTTATTAGATCTCAATCTTGTTTGATTGTATCTCCTTTTGCGACTCACAATATATTACGATTATTCGACTTTCTTAGTCCTCAATATCTTACGATTACACTTCTTCCTTAGTTATTAACCTAATATAGTTGCCACCGTTCTCTTTCGAATGAGATTAGATCATTCATTTGATCTAAATCTTTTGTGCACAGGTCCCACACATGGTTCTCAATCTAGTCTAAACAAGTCACGTATTAGGGCTTATCATCGGTTATTAGATATTCTTCTCTTTTCAACATGTATGTCGATTAGATCACGTTTCTAGTTTCTTACTTATCTCCCTAATATTTTATCATGCGTTGTTCTGGTTTTACGATTCATAACATAGAAGAGCTTGTCAATTTCTTGGCTCTCAACAGCGAACGATAGGAACTTCTTCCTTACTCGTGAAGCAAGTTTGATCGGCCTCATTTCTCTATTCTTTTTCAAATGCTATTAGATGATGTATTAGTTCTAATTCTTCATGGAATAGGTCCAGTGCATGGTTCTTAATCCATTCTTCTTAAAACATATTTATGTTCTTACCTTGTGAATTTTGATCTCATATCTTTTCCAAATGTGCTATGATTGGTGCTCCTCTCATATTTCATAATCTTACACGACTAGTCTCCTTTCTTTGTTCTGTGAATTGCATATGTTATATCTCCTTTTGTTGTTCATTGTATAGCTCGATTAGTCGCATTTCTTAGTTCTCAATATTGTACGATTATCACTTCTTTCTTTGTCATTATACAAGGTGTAATTGGCTTCATTTCTCAGTTCTTTTCCAAATAAGGTTAGATAATCATATTTTGTTCAAAGTCTTTTTCAATTTGAACTAATTCTTGGTTCTTAATCTAGCATAATTAAATCACATTTTACGTTGTTATCATGAGTTATTAGAACTTATTATGTTTGTACATGTACTTTGTTGAGAACTCCTTTCTTGTTTCTTAATCGTATGCGACTTGATCCCAGTTGTTAGTATTTAATCTTGTACGATTTATTCCCTTTCTTAGTTCTCAATATCATACAAGTACAACTCCTTGCACTGTGTAGAAATAAGTTATTAAGCGCGTATACTTGGCCTCATTTCTCACTTATTTCTTCAAAACCATCATATTATATTTTAGTTCTTATTCTTTTATGCATAGTTATCACTCATGGTTCTCAATTTGGCCAAATCAAATCGCATTTTAAGTTCTTATCTTGAGTTACGAGATTTAGTTTATAAGAACTCTTGTTCCATTTCTTAATCTGATATGACTCGATCTACTTTGTTAGTTCTTAATCCTGTACGATTAGATCAGATTTACTGTGTATAATATAGTACGATTAGACCCTTTCTTTCTTCTCAATATAGTACTATTACAATTTCTTCCTTAATTGTTGTGCAGGCAAAATTAATAGGCCTCATTTCTCAGTTCTTTTTCTTATACGATTACATATCCTATGATTATAAATCTTTGATGATTCTAGACCCGCTCTTGGTTCTTTTTAAATATAATACCACTACATCTCCTTTATTAGTTCTCAATCTTGTTTGATTGTTGTATCTCCTTTTCCGACCGGTATCACAATATATTACGAATAGTCGACTTTCTTAGATCTCAATATCTTACGATTACACTACTTCCTTTGTTATTAGGCTAATATTGTGAAACCCAGTATTTTAATAGCCTTGTTCATAGCCTTGTGAATTTTGATCTCATATCTTTTCCAAATGTGCTATGATTGGTGCTCCTCTCATATTTCATAATCTTACACGACTAGTCTCCTTTCTTTGTTCTGTGAATTGCATGTGTTATGTCTCCTTTTGTTGTTCGTTGTAAGCTCGATTTGTCGCATTTCTTGGTTCTCAGTATTGTACGATTATCACTTCTTCCTTTGTCATTATACAAGGTGTAATTGGCTTCATTTCTCAGTTCTTTTTCAAATAAGGTTAGATAATCATCTTTTGTTCAAAGTCCTTTTCAATTTGAATTGATTCTTGGTTCTTAATCTGGCTTAATTAAATCACATTTTACGTTGTTATCATGAGTTATTAGAACTTATTATGTTTCTACATGTACTTTGTTATGAGAACTCCTTTCTTGTTTCTTAATCTTATGCGACTTGATCCCAGTTATTAGTATTTATTCTTGTACGATTTGTCCCTTTCACGGTTCTCAATATCGTACGTGTACAACTCCTTCCACTGTGATTAAGCACGTATACTTGGCCTCATTTCTCACTTATTTCTTCAAAACCATCATATTATATTTTAGTTCTTATTCTTTTATGCTTAGTTATCCCTCATGGTTCTTAATTTTGCCAAATCCAATCTCATTTTAAGTTCTTTCTTGAGTTACGAGATTTAGTTTTATATGAACTCCTGTTCTATTTCTTAATCTGATATGACTCGATCTACTTTGTTAGTTCTTAATCCTGTACGATTAGATCTCCTTTACTGTGTCATAATATAGTACGATTAGACCCTTTCTTTCTTCTCAGTATCGTACTATTACAATATCATCCTTAATCGTGGTGCAGGCATAATTAATAGGCCTCATTCTCAGTTCTTTTTCTATACGATTAGCTAATAAAGCTCTTAATTATAAATCTTTAATTAATACGAACTGGTCTTTGTTCTTTTTAAATCTAATGCCACTACTTCTCCTTTATTAGTTCTCAATCTTGTTTGATTGTATCTCCTTTTGCGACTCACAATATATTACGATTAGTCGACTTTCTTAGTCCTCAATATCTTACGATTACACTTCTTCCTTAGTTATTAACCTAATATAGTTGCCACCGTTCTCTTTCGAATGCGATTAGATCATTCATTTGATCTAAATCTTTTGTACACAGGTCCCACACATGGTTCTCAATCTAGTCCAACCAAGTCACGTATTAGGGCATATCATACGTTATTAGATATTCTTATCTTTTCAACATGTGTGTCGATTAGATCACCTTTCTAGTTTCTTACTTATCTCCCTAATATTTTATCATGTGTTGTTCTGGTTTTACGATTCATAACACAGAAGAGCTGGTCAATTTCTTGGCTCTCAATATCGAACGATCGCAACTTCTTCCTTACTCGTAAATAGCAAGTTTGATCGGCCTCATTTCTCTATTCTTTTGCAAATGCTATTAGATGATGTATTAGTTCTAAATCTTCAAGGAATAGGTCCAGCGCATGGTTCTTAATCCATTCTTCTTAAAACATATTTATGTTCTTACCTTGTGAAATTTGATCTCATATCTTTTCCAAATGTGCGATGATTGGAACTCCTCTCATATTTCATAATCTTACACGACTAGTCTCCTTTCTTTGTTCTGTGAATTGCGTGTGTTATGTCTCCTTTTGTTGTTCATTGTATAGCTCGATTTGTCACATTTCTTAGCTCTCAGTATTGTACGATTATCACTTCTTCCTTTCTCATTATATAAGGTGTAATTGGCTTCATTTCTCTGTTCTTTTTCAAATAAGGTTAGATAATCATCTTTTGTTCAAAGTCCTTTTCAATTTGAACTGATTCTTGGTTCTTAATCTGGCTTCATTAAATCACATTTTACGTTGTTATCATGAATTATTAGAACTTATTATGCAAATTTCTACATGTACTTTGTTGAGAACTCCTTTCTTGTTTCTTAATCTTATGTGACTTGATCCCAGTTATTAGTATTTAATCTTGTACGATTTGTCCCTTTCTTAGTTCACAATATCGTACGAGTACAACTCCTTCCACTGTGATTAAGCACGTATACTTGGCCACATTTCCCACTTATTTCTACAAAACCATCATATTATATTTTAGTTCTTATTCTTTTATGCATAGTTATCACTCATGGTTCTTAATTTGGCCAAATCAAATCTCATTTTAAGTTCTTATCTTGAGTTACGAGATTTAGTTTTATAAGAACTCCTGTTCTATTTCTTAATCTGATACGACTCGATCTACTTTGTTAGTTCTTAATCCTGTACAATTAGATCTCCTTTTCTGTGTCATAATAATGTACGATTAGGCCCTTTCTTTCTTCTAAGTATCGTACTATTACAATTTCTTCCTTAATCGTTGTGCAGTCATAATTAATAGGCCTCATTTCTCAGTTCTTTTGTCTCTTCTTATACGATTAGGTAATCTTTTAATTATAAATCTATAATGAATACGACCTGCTCTTGGTTCTTTTTAAATCTAATACCACTACTTCTCCTTTATTAGTTCTCAATCTTGTTTGATTGTATCTCCTTTTGCGACTCACAATATATTACGATTAGTCGACTTTCTTAGTCCTCAATATCTTACGATTACACTTCTTCCTTAGTTATTAACCTAATATAGTTGCCTCCGTTCTCTTTCGAATGCGATTAGATCATTCATTTGATCTAAATCTTTTGTGCACAGGTCCCACACATGGTTCTCAATCTAGTCTAACCAAGTCACGTATTAGGGGCATATCATCCGTTATTAGATATTCTCATCTTTTCAACTTGTATGTCGATTAGATCACCTTTCTAGTTTCTTACTTATCTCCCTAATATTTTATCATGTGTTGTTCTGGTTTTACGATTCATAACACAGAAGAGCTTGTCAATTTCTTGGCTCTCAATATCGAACGATCGTAAAACTTCTTCCTTACTCGTAAACCAAGTTTGATCGGCCTCATTTCTCTATTCTTTGGCAAATGCTATTAGATGATGTATTAGTTCTAAATCTTCAAGGAATAGGTCCAGCACATGGTTCTTAATCCATTCTTATTAAAACATATTTATGTTATAACCTTGTGAAATTTGATCTCATATCTTTTCCAAATGGGCTATGATTGGTGCTCCTCTCATATTTCATAATCTTACACGACTAGTCTCATTTCTTTGTTCTATGAATTGCATATGTCATGTCTCCTTTTGTTGTTCATTGTATAGCTCGATTAGTCGTATTTCTTAGTTCTCAATATTGTACGGTTATCACTTCTTCCTTTGTCGTTATGCAAGGTGTAATTGGCTTCATTTTTCAGTTCTTTTTCAAATAAGGTTAGATAATCATCTTTTGTTCAAAGTCCTTTTCAATTTGAACTGATTCTTGGTTCTTAATCTGGCTTAATTAAATCACATTAAACGTTGTTATCAGAAATGAGTTATTAGAACTTATTATGTTTCTACATGTACTTTGTTGAGAACTCCTTTCTTGTTTCTTAATCTTATGCGACTTGATCCCAGTTATTAGTATTTAATCTTGTACGATTTGTCCCCTTTCTTAGTTCTCAATAGAGTACGAGTACAACTCCTTCCACTGTGATTAAGCACGTATACTTGGCCTCATTTCTCACTTATTTCTTCAAAACCGTCATATTATATTTTAGTTCTTATTCTTTTATGCATAGTTATCGCTCATGGTTCCCAATTTGGCAAAATCAAATCGCATTTTAAGTTCTTATCTTGAGTTACGAGATTTACTTTTATAAGAACTCCTGTTCTATTTCTTAATCTGATATGACTCGATCTACTTTATTAGTTCTTAATCCTGTACGATTAGACCTCCTTTACTGTGTCATAATATAGTACGATTAGACCATTTCTTTTTTGTCAGTATCGTACGATTACAATTTCTTCCTGAATCATTGTGCTGGCATAATCACTTAATTGGCCACATTTCTCAGTTCTTTTTCTTATACGATTAGATAATCTCTTTATTATAAATCTTTATTGAATACGACCCCCTCTTGGTTCTTTTTAAATCTAATACCACTACTTCTCCTTTATTAGTGCTCAATCTTGTTTGATTGTATCTCCTTTTGCGACTCACAATACATTACGATTAGTCGACTTTCTTAGTTCTCAATATCTTACGATTACACTTCTTCCTTAGTTATTAAGCTAATATCGTTGCCTCCGTTTTCTTTCGAATGCAATTAGATCAGAAGAGAATGAACATTTCGTAAAATGTGCACAGGTCCCACACATGGTTCTCAATCTAGTCTAACTAAGTCACGTATTAGAGGCTTATCAACCGTTATTAGATATTTTTGTCTTTTCAACATGTATGTAGATTAGATCACCTTTCGAGTTTCTTAATTATCTCTCTAATATTTTATCATGTGTTGTTCTGGTTTTACGATTCATAGCGTAGAACAGCAAGTCATTGTACATTCTTGGCTCTCAATATCGAACGATCGCAACTTCTTCCTTACTCGTAAAGCAAGTTCTATCGGCCCCATTTCTCTATTCTTTTGCAAATGCTATTAGAAGATGTATTAGTTCTAAATCTTCAACGAATAGGTCCAGCGCATGGTTCTTAATCCATTCTTATTAAAACATATTTATGTTCTTACCTTCTAAAATTTGATCCATATCTTTTCCAAATGTGCTATAATTGGAACTCCTCTCATATTTCATAATCTTACACGACTAATCTTTGTTCTGTGAACTGCATATGTTATGTCTCCTTTTGTTGTTCATTGTACAGCTCGATTAGTAGCATTTCTTAGTTCTCAATATTGTACGATTATCAATTCTTCCTTTGTCATTGTACAAGGTGTAATTGGCTTCATTTCTTTGTTCTTTTCCAAATAAGGTTAGATAATAATCTTTTGTTCAAAGTCTTTTTCAATTTGAACTGATTCTTGGTTCTTAATCTAGCATAATTAAATGAAAATAACTTTATTTAATAAGAGAAATCTAGATCTTATTTCTTAATCTTATTATAGACTATTATCTGATTTCTTGTTTCTTTAGTATATCTTATACGACTTGATCCCAGTTATTAGTATTTAATCTTGTACGATTTGTCCCCTTTCTTAGTTCTCAATATCGTACGAGTACAACTCCTTCCACTGTGATTAAGCACGTATACTTGGCCTCATTTCTCACTTATTTCTTCAAAACCATCATATTATATTTTAGTTCTTATTCTTTTATGCATAGTTATCACTCATGGTTCTTAATTTGGCGAAATCAAATCACATTTTAAGTTCTTATCTTGAGTTACGATATTTAGTTTTATAAGAACTCCTAAGCTATTTCTTAATATGATATGACTCGTTCTACTTTGTTAGTTCTTAATCCTGTAAGTTTAGATCTCCTTTACTGTGTCATAATATAGTACGATTAGACCCTTTCTTTCTTCTCAGTATTGTACTATTACAATTTCTTCTAACTCTTAATCATTGTGCAGGCATAATTAATAGGGCTCATTTTCTCAGTTCATTTTCTTATACGATTAGATATTCTTTTAATTATAAATCTTTAATGAATACGACCCCCCTCTTGGTTCTTTTTAAATCTAATACCACTACTTCTCTTTTATTAGTTCTCAATCTTGTTTGATTGTTGTATCTCCTTTTCCGACTAACAATATATTACGATTAGTCGACTTTCTTAGTTCTCAATATCTTATGATTACACTTCTTCCTTAGTTATTAAGCTAATATGGTTGCCTCCGTTCTCTTTCGAATGCGATTAGATCATTCATTTAATCTAAATCTTTTGTGCACAGGTCCCACACATGATTCTCAATCTAGTCTAACTAAGTCACGTATTAGGGGCTTATCATCCGTTATTAGATATTTTTGTCTTTTCAACATGTATGTCGATTAGATCACCTTTCGAGTTTCTTAATTATCTCTCTAATATTTTATATTGTGTTGTTCTGGTTTTGCGATTAAAAGTCTCATAGCAAAGAACAGCTTGTCAATTTCTTGGCTCACAATATCGAACGATCGCAACTTCTTCCCTACTCGTAAAGCAAGTTTGATCGGCCTCATTTCTTGATTCTTTTGTAAATGCTATTAGATGATGTATTAGTTCTAAATCCTCAAGGAATAGCTCCAGTGCATGGTTCTTAATCCATTCTCATTAAAACATATTTATGTTCTTACCTTGTGAAATTTGATCTCATATCTTTTCCATATGTGCTATGATTGGAACTCCTCTCATATTTCACAATCTTACACGACTACTCTCCTTTCTTTGTTCTGTGAACTGCATATGTTATGTCTCCTTTTGTTGTTCATTGTACAGCTCGATTAGTCGCATTTCTTAGTTCTCAATATTGTACGATTATCAATTCTTCCTTTGTCATTGTACAAGGTGTAATTGGCTTCATTTCTTTGTTCTTTTCCAAATAAGGTTAGATAATAATCTTTTGTTCAAAGTCTTTTTCAATTTGAACTGAGATTCTTGGTTCTTAATCTAGCATAATTAAATCACATTTTACGTTGTTATCAAGAGTTATTAGAACTTATTATGTTTCTACATGTACTTTGTTGAGAACTCCTTTCTTGTTTCTTAATCTTATGCGACTTGATCCCAGTTATTAGTATTTAATCTTGTACGATTTGTCCCCTTTCTTAGTTCTCAATATTGTATGAGTACAACTCCTTCCACTGTGGTTAAGCACGTATACTTGGCCTCATTTCTCACTTATTTCTTCAAAACCATCATATTATATTTTAGTTTTTATTCTTTTATGCATAGTTATCACTCATGGTTCTCAATTTGGCAAAATCAAATCGCATTTTAAGTTCTTATCTTGAGTTACGAGATTTACTTTTATAAGAACTCCTGTTCTATTTCCTAATCTGATATGACTCGATCTACTTTGTTAGTTCTTAATCCTGTACGAATAGATCTCCTTTACTGTGTCATAATATTGTAAGATTAGACCCTTTCTTTCTTGATAATCTCAATAACGTACTATTACAATTTCTTCCTTAATTATTGTGCAGGCATAATTAATAGGCCTCATTTCTCTGTTCTTTTTCTTATAGATTAGATAATGTCTTAATTATAAATCTGTAATGAATACGACCCGCACTTGGTTCTTTTTAAATCTAATACCACTACTTCTCCTTTATTAGTTCTCAATCTTGTTTGATTGTATATCCTTTTGCGACTCACAATATATTACGATTAGTCGACTTTCTTAGTTCTAAATATGTTACGATTTCACTTCTTCCTTAGTTATTGAGCTAATATAGTTGCCTCCGTTCTCTTTCAAATGCGATTAGATCATTCATTTGATCTAAATCTTTGTGCACCGGTCCCACACATGGTTCTCAATCTAGTCTAACTAAGTCACGTATTAGGGGCTTATCATCCGTTATTAGATATTCTTATCTTTTCAACATGTACGTCGATTAGATCACCTTTCTAGTTTCTCAATTATCTCCCTAATATTTTATCACATACATGTGTTCTCCTTTTGCGATTCATAACACAGAACAGCTTGTCAATTCTTGGCTCTCAATATCGAACGATTGCAACTTCTTTCTTACTCGTAAAGCAAGTTTGGTCGGCCTCATTTCTCTATTCTTTTGCAAATGCAATCAGATGATGTATTAGTTCTAAATCTTCAACGAATAGGTCCAGCACATGGTTCTTAATCCATTCTTATTAAAACATATTTATGTTATAACCTTGTGAAATTTGATCTCATATCTTTTCCAAATGGGCTATGATTGGTGCTCCTCTCATATTTCATAATCTTACACGACTAGTCTCATTTCTTTGTTCTATGAATTGCATATGTCATGTCTCCTTTTGTTGTTCATTGTATAGCTCGATTAGTCGTATTTCTTAGTTCTCAATATTGTACGGTTATCACTTCTTCCTTTGTCATTATACAAGGTGTAATTGGCTTCATTTCTCTGTTCTTTTTCAAATAAGGTTAGATAATCATCTTTTGTTCAAAGTCCTTTTCAATTTGAACTGATTCTTGGTTCTTAATCTGGCTTAATTAAATCACATTAAACGTTGTTATCATGAGTTATTAGAACTTATTATGTTTCTACATGTACTTTGTTGAGAATCCTTTCTTGTTTCTTAATCTTATGCGACTTGATCCCAGTTATTAGTATTTAATATTGTACGATTTGTCCCTTCCATGGTTCTCAATATCGTACGAGTACAACTCCTTCCACTGTGATTAAGCACGTATACTTGGCCTCATTTCTCACTTATTTCTTCAAAACCATCATATTATATTTTAGTTCATATTCTTTTATGCATAGTTATCACTCATGGTTCTCAATTTGGCCAAATCAAATCGCATTTTAAGTTCTTATCATGAGTTACGAGATTTACTTTTATAAGAACTCCTGTCCTATTTCTTAATCTGATATGACTCGACCTACTTTGTTAGTTCTTAATCCTATACGATTAGATCTCCTTTACTGTGTCATAATATAGTACGATTCAAGAGACCCTTTCTTTCTTCTCAGTATCGTACTATTACAATATCTTCCTTAATCGTGGTGCAGGCATAATTAATAGGCCTCATTTCTCATTTATTTTTCTTATACGATTAGATAATCTCTTAATTATAAATCTTTAATGAATACGACCCGCTCTTTGTTCTTTTTAAATCTAATGCCACTACTTCTCCTTTATTAGGTCTCAATCTTGTTTGATTGTATCTCCTTTTGCAACTCAGAGTATATTACGATTAGTCGACTTTCTTAGTTCTCAATATCTTACGATTACACTTCTTCCTTAGTTATTAAGCTAATATAGTTGCCTCCATTCTCTTTCGAATGCTATTAGATCATTCATTTGATCTAAATCTTATGTGCACAGGTCCCACACATGGTTCTCAATCTAGTCTAACTAAGTCACGTATTAAGGGCTTATCATCCGTTAAAAGATATTCTTATCTTTTCAACATGTATGTCCATTAGATCACCTTCCTAGTTTCTTACGTATCTTTAGAAAGCTATGATCTCCCTTATATTTTATCATGTGTTTTTCTGGTTTTACGATTCATAACATAGAACAGCTTGTCAATTTCTTGGCTCTCAATATCGAACGATCGCAACTTCTTACCTACTCGTAGAGGAAATTTGTTCGGCCTCATTTCTCTATTCTTTTGCAAATGCTATTAGATGATGTATTAGTTCTAAATCTTCAAGGAATAGGTCCAGCGCATGGTTCTTAATCCATTCTTATTAAAACATATTTATGTTCTTACCTTGTGAAATTTGATCTCATATCTTTTCCAAATGTGCTATGATTGGAACTCCTCTCATATTTCATAATCTTACATGATTAGTCTCCTTTCTTTGTTCTGTGAATGGCATATGTTATGTCTCCTTTTGTTGTTCATTGTATAGCTCGATTAGTCGCATTTCTTAGTTCTCAACATTGTACGATTATCACTTCTTCCTTTCTCATTATACAAGGTGTAATTGGCTTCATTTCTCAGTTCTTTTTCAAATAAGGTTAGATAGATAATCATCTTTTGTTCAAAGTCCTTTTCAATTTGAACTGATTCTTGGTTCTTAATCTAGCATAATTAAATCACATTTTACGTTGTTATCATGAGTTATTAGAACTTATTATGTTTCTACATGTACTTTGTTGAGAACTCCATTCTTGTTTCTTAATCTTATGCGACTTGATCCCAATTATTAGTATTTAATCTTGTACGATTTGTCCCTTTCATGGTTCTCAATATCGTACGAGTACAACTCTTTCCACTGTGATTAAGCACGTATACTTGGCCTCATTTCTCACTTATTTCTTCAAAACCATAATATTATATTTTAGTTCTTATTATTTTATGCATAATTATCACTCATGGTTCTTAATTTGGCCAAATCAAATCGCATTTTAAGTTCTTATCTTGAGTTACGAGATTTACTTTTATAAGAACTCCTGTTCTATTTCTTAATCTGATATGACTTAATCTACTATGATAGTTCTTAATCCTGTACGAATAGATCTCCTTTACTGTGTCATAATATAGTACGATTAGACCCTTTCTTTCTTCTCAGTATCGTACTATTACAATTTCTTCCTTAATCGTTGTGCAGGCACAATTAATAGGCCTCATTTCTCACTTCTTTTTCGTATACGATTAGATAATCTCTTAATTATAAATCTTTAATGAATACGACCCGCTCTTGGTTCTTTTTAAATCTAATACCACTACTTCTCCTTTATTAGTTCTCTTTCTTGTTTGATTGTATCTCCTTTTTTTTTATTTTTTTTTTAATCAAACGCCCAAAAGGTGGGCAGAACTTTTATTTATTTTATGAGTTATTACAATATCGAAGGTTAGGGCAGCCCCTAGCATCTAGCCAAACCAGAACTTTTATAGAGCAAGGAATGGTGTTGTGCTCGTACTCAACATACATTGAATTTGCAATACCCTCATTAGCTAATCTATCAGCAACTTGATTAGACTCTCTAAAAATATGTTTAAATGAAATCTGCTTTCCAACACAAAGGCCTTGTATGTCACGGAGTTGGTCATCAATACTCCAAATTGGTGACGACGAACCATTCAAAGTGTTGACAAGGATGAGTGAATCAATCTCAACCTCCAATGGGTGAACCCGTAAGATGTACTAAGAGCTTGAGCTGAGAAAGAGTGCTATTACCTCTGCTTGCAAGCTGGTTTGCTGAAAATAACCATTTGAAAATGCCCGTATACAATGGCCCTTGTGATCCCTTATGACGCCACCACCTGCTGCCATTCCCGGATTACCTTTAGAGGCGCCATCCACATTTAATTTGAAGCATCCTGGAGGAGGGCATTCCCATTTGACCGCCAAGATTCTCTTAGGTTTTGTTTGTAAGAGTTGGTGGTTGTTTGAAGCAATTCATCAGCTGTGCTTTCTCTTGTGAAGGGGTGGATTGAGGAAATATTCACTAAATATGAGTTGATGTTGGCAATGATGCGTGCAGCACTACTTATTTTCCCATCAAACACAGCCTTGTTCCTAGCTTAGCTGTGTCCATAAGAACCAACATATTATACAAGGGAGGATTTTGTGGATTATCCCAATTGTGGAAGAGGGTGATGCAGCCCACCACCATGAGCTAAGCTTGTCTAAGATGGTCGTTGAAGGTGCAATCATCACCTCTAGCCAAGTTTCAAAAAAGTACCAAACTCGGCGTGAGATAGCGCAGCCCACAAAAAGATGATCCAAGGACTCTCCATGACAACAGTAGTAGCACTTGGAGGCTAAGGAAAAGCCGATTGTAATCAGAATATCATCTAGTGGCAGCCTCCTATTCAGCAATTTCCACATCCCCAAATGGAGATCTTCATTGGAGTCTCCCATCCCAAATCATTTGTCTAGGCTCCTCCGCACCGTTGTGGCATATGTCGTTGAGAGTGAAAAGGAGCCAGTAGATGTAGGGGTCCAAACAATCCGGTTTGGTTCATCAGTCATGAAGATCGATCTTTCATTGAGAATTGCGACAATGGTTTGCAGCTCCTCCATGGAGTATCTCTTTCGTCCAAAGAGGAAATATTCCAACCATTAGAACCCCAAACATGGGATGTGTCTCTTATACCATCTACCTTGTGGGAAAGAGGTCCGTATTTGGTCCATGGGTCGAACCAGAAGGAGCAATCAGCGTTTCGAATGAGGAATAACAGGCCCTTCTCTGCCTCATCACGAACTCGTATCATTCTTTTCCATAAGAGTGAATCTCCTGGTGATTCAGCGACCAAGGTAGGGTGTTGACCCTTAAGGTAGCGGCCTTGAAGAAAGGAACACCACAAAGAGCTGCCCCTTCGAAACTTCCACCAAAGTTTGATACTAAAGCCTCGTACCACATCTTCTAGTGGTGGAATCCCTAGACCATTGGAATAGGTTGGCTGGCAAACTTTACCCCATGCGATCCAATGTAGTTTTAGCACCTCGTTTGAGCTACCCCAGAAGAAGTTTGCAAATTGCTTCTCCAACTCTTTAATTACTGATCTTGGGGGAAGGAGAACCGATAAACTCCAGGTAGATGGGAATGCTGCTCAGAACATGCTTGATTAGACACATCCGTATCCTATCGGTTCTCCTTCCCCCAAGATCAGTAATTAAAGAGTTGGAGAAGCTACCTTTTCAATCAATGGCTGGAAGATAGTGCGCCGTCCTTTGCCTTTGTGAATGGGACAACCCAAGTAATTAAATGGGAGGGAGTTGTGGGTGAAACCCGTCTTGGCTTGGATCATTCGAACGCGACCAGGTGCTGCCTTCTTTGATAGGTAAAAGAAGCTTTTGGACTTGTTAAAGAGCTGGCCGGAGGAGTTCTCAAACCGTGCTAAGAAGCTCGTTAAGTGTCGAATGGATTTGGTTTCTTCCTTTGTGAAAATGACAATATCATCTGCGAAGGCCAAGTGGGAGGTAGTTGGGCATTGTTGCGGGAGTGAGTAAGCTGAAATTTTACCCTCGTGAACTTTTGCCTTTAAAACTGTGAAAATGTCTCCAACATTAATATGAATAAAAGGGGTGATACCAGCATCTTGGATAAGGCCAAACCCCTCTAGTGGATTTAAAGAATCCCTTGGGTGCTCCATTGATGAGTACAGAAAACCAACATTCCTCCAAAACGTTCTTGATGAAGGAAGTCCACTGTTCAGCAAATCCAATCTTGTGTAGAATGGCATATAAGAAAGAAAGGCCATGAAAGCCTATCAAACGCCTTGGCGAGGTCGAGTTTGATGATCAAATTTCCTCCCCTCGTCTTCCGATCTATGAAATTGGTCATTTCTTGCACAAGAAGAATGTTATCGGCAATGTCCCTCCCTTGAACATAGGCCACTTGTTCGACTGAAATGATCTTCGGTAGAATGAGGGAAAGTCGGTTGGCCAATATCTTGGTGCAGATTTTGTTGAAGAGAGTGCACAAGCTTATGGGCCGAAAGTCACTAAAAGAATTCGGATTGGCTGTTTTTGGGATAAGAGCAATAAAAGTACTAGTAAACATTCGTGGCAACTTAGCTCCTTTAAGAAAATCTCTCACCGCATTAGATCTAAAAAGAAAAATACAGATCATGGTGAATAATGTCCCAGCAGGTAGTGAAGAAACCCCATTATAGCCATCAATTCCGGCTGCTCCATTAGGATTAAGGGTGAACACGACCTCCCTCAGCTCCCCTTCTGACAATTCCTTTAATAAACCCCGGTTGTCCTTCTCGGAAACCGTGCATGGGAGGTACTCAGTGAAAGATGGGTCAATTCCAGCCGTGTTGTTAGAGGTCAAGAGCTCCTGAAATAAGTTAACCGCTGCACGTTCAATGAGCTACAAATTTTCAGTCCATTCCCCATCAATTTTGATCTTGGAGATACGCAATCTTTGTAGTTTAGCTAGGAGGGTGGAGTGGAAGAATTTGGAGTTTTTGTCACCCTCTTTCAACCATTTCATCCCCGCTTTTTACTGTCAAAAGGCTTCCTCTTCTGCCAGGCACCTCACATGGATCGCCTGGGCATAAGCTAAGGCAATTTGGTTACTTTGGCTCTGGTGTGCCAAAAGTTCTTCTTCCTTGATTTTGACCTCTTGAAGATTTCGGCTTCTTTAACCTTGTCAAAGACATTGCCAAATACCGTGTGACTCCAATTCCTGAGTTCAGCTTTTAGCCTTTTGAGTTTTGAAGCAAAAATGGAGATAGAGGAGCCATTACATTGCAGCTGCCAATTGTTGCCTACGACCTGCAAGAAATCTTTGTGTTTAGTCCACATATTAAGAAATTTAAATGCTTTGGTCTGAGGTGTTCTCATTGGAGGCTTTGAGCACAAGTGGCGAGTGGTCTGAGCAGGTCTTGAGAAGGTGTTCAACACTGACTTGTTGAAAGGCTGCTAGAAAATGTGTGTTACAAACAAATCTGTCCAGCCTCTTCCATACCAAATTTCCAAGCCTATTCCCACGCCAAGTGAATTTACAGCCTTGAAAAGGTAAGTCCACCAAGCCACATGCATGTAGGCAATCATTGAAGTCATTCATGGCATCAAGGTGCAATGGGGAAGTTCCTTTGTACTCATCAGAACTAGATATGACATTGAAGTCGCCACCCACCAGCCATGGAGTTTGAGGTTGGATTGCCCTGTCTCTTATACACATCTCTTCGTTCCGCTGTCTCCTCATTTTGCGTAACCAATGGAGGCTTCCATGGTACTTTGCAGGAAGGAAGGAATGGAAACATGGAGGAGCTGATCCGAACTGAATGTGGGGATGAGACCTAGCTCTCGGTTCCAAAAAAGCCAAATTTTTCCAATGAGTTAGCTGTGATAAGAGACAGACATGCTCCTGCACTCCATTGGACGGTTCTAGATGTGTATAAGAGTCAGGCTCTTATACACATCTAGATGTGTATCGGTTACAGTTTATCATTCATCACAAAATTTTCTAGCCCTGATCCAAAATTATGGGAACGCCAACTCTGGGGCACTAAAATGCGATAGTTTAACATTGGTGGGAGGGAGGGCAGCCACCAGGAATTCTTTCTTTGGCCAATCTGATGCGCATTGGCCTTGGCATAGTGTAGGTTCTTTTGCGTCTTTTAATTTTGGATAGGGCTTACCTGCTTTTATACACATCTAGCTGGTTTGAATCCGTTTGTTGATTTGGATTGGCCTTAACGAAGTTGTTGGTGCAAGAGATGAGAGGTGGCGTTTGAAGAAGGATTGCACCAAACACCACTCTAACATACAGGCACATCTAGATCTTAACCATGCAGCGCTTCGAAGATCATTTCAGCCGAACAAGTGGCCTATGTTCAAGGGAGGGAGGTTGGGAAATCTCCGGCATTGGTAATTGGAGCTAAGTTGGTTGCAGACTTATTCTTAGCACGGTTGGAAGATCTCGACCTTATCACTGCATTCACATGTGGAAGAGATGGGGCTGATTTTGAGCCCGAAGGTCCAGCCGTGTGCTCCTTTTCAAAATTTGAATCCAAGTGCTGGTGTGCTTTGGCCTTTTCCATCTACTGGTTTGAATCCGTTTGTTGATTTGGATTGGCCTTATCCGAAGTTGTTGGTGCAATCCCATGAGAGGTGGCGTTTGAATTTCGAATCACATCCAGAGAGTGGTTATTATGACACAGTGGTGGAGATCATCGTTGCTTACGTGGTTCTGGACGGACTTCCCATGTTAGCATTGCCGCACGGTTTGGGAAATTTCCGGCATTGGTGTTGGAGCTACGTTGGTTGCAGCTGGTGGAGTATCCTTTCTTCATGGCTTCAAGCTTATCACTGCATTCACATGTGGAAGAGATGGGGCTATGGATTTTCTTATAAGGTCCAGCCGTGTGTTCCTTTACCGGAGTCCAACGTGTTCGAACACAGTTGGCTCTTCTTTATTTGTTGGGGGTACCTAATGTAGGACATTTTGCAATGTGTATCACCTCTCCGGCATTCACCATTAAGATGACCAATTTTCTTGAATTTCGTGCAGTAAGATGGGATTGCATCGTAGGTAATTTTTTGCCAAATGCCCTCATTACCTGACCCTTAACCACACCCTAGAAGGAAGGTCAGATAGGAGGTTTACATCCACACATACCTTATCAACACTTGGCCTGGTGAAATAAGAGACAGCTAAGTCAAGTGCACAGGGGTGTTCCAACCGCTTGAGCAAGGCTAAATACGGCGTGTTTGTTGAAGAAGACTGCTAGAAGTCCTTCAAAAGTAATCCACATAGGGGCTATGGACGGTTCTTCATCAGTGGTAAATAATGGCACCCATTATTTACCACTGATGAAGAACCGTCCATAGCATAAGATTATTTGAGCCAACATCGTAGGAAGTCCTCCTCCAATGAAAACCTCATCAGTATGTGCTTGTAATCAAGATATCCTATGGTGAACTGACCTTTGAATCCAATGGTGTGAAAGCTTTTACGAAGAGTTTCCATGTTCGGCTTGCCTCTTGGAAAGTTACCCACCAATGTGTAACGAAATGGTGCCGCAAGGTGTTGAACTTCATCTTGGGAGAAGAAAATCGCTGGTTCCCCTTTGTGCAGTTGAAGAGCTTTCAAGGCGAGGTCTGGATTTGGTGCGTGAAGGCTTAGGATTTGTCCACCCGAAAGAGCTTGTGCAAAGGTTTTTGGTTGCCCTTCAACCGGTGGCTGAAGGGCAGCTGGTTCGGCCATGGCCGAGTGGCAAAAGGAGAAGAATAGGTGCTGTGTTTTATTGAGAGAAAGTCTAGAGAGAAGGAGGAGTCCTTTTGCGACTCACAATATATTACGATTAGTCGACTTTCTTAGTTCTCAATATCTTACAATTACACTGGTATTCCTAATATAGTTGCCTCCGTTCTCTTTCGAATGCGATTAGATCATTCCTTTGATCTAATTCTTTGTGCACAGGTCCCACACACAGTTCTCAATCTAGTCAAACTAAGTCACTTATTAGGGGCTAATCATCCGTTATTAGATATTCTTATCTTTTCAACATGTATGTCGATTAGATCACCTTTCTAGTTTCTTACTTATCTCCCTAATCTTTTATCATGTGTTGTTCTGGTTTAACGATTCATAACACAGAAGAGCTTGTCAATTTCTTGGCTCTCAATATCGAACGATCGCAACTTCTTCCTTACTCGTAAAGCAAGTTTGATCGGCCTCATTTCTCTATTCTTTTGCAAATGCTATTAGATGATGTATTAGTTCTCAATCTTCAAGGAATAGGTCCAGCGCATGGTTCTTAATCCATTCTTATTAAAACATATTTATGTTCTTACCTTGTGAAATTTGATCTCATATCTTTTCCAAATGTGCTATGATTGGAACTCTTCTCATAGAGAATTTCATAATCTTACACGACTAGTCTCCTTTCTTTGTTCTGCGAATTGCATGTGTTATGTCACCTTTTGTTGTTCATTGTATAGCTCGATTAGTCGCATTTCTTAGTTCTCAGTATTGTACGATTATCACTTCCTCCTTTGTCATTATACAAGGTGTAATTGGCTTCATTTCTCAGTTTATTTTTCAAATAAGGTTAAATAATCATCTTTTGTTGAAAGTCCTTTTCAATTTGAACTGATTCTTGGTTCTTAATCTGGCTTCATTAAATCACATTTTACGTTGTTATCATGAGTTATTAGAACTTATTATGTTTCTACATGTACTTTGTTGAGAACTCCTTTCTTGTTTCGTAATCTTATGCGACTTGATCCCAGTTATTAGTATTTAATCTTGTACGATTTGTCCCTTTCTTAGTTCTCAATATCGTACGAGTACAACTCCTTCGACTGTGATTAAGCATGTATACTTGGCCACATTTCCCACTTATTTCTTCAAAACCATCATATTTAATTCATATTTTAGTTCTTATTCTTTTATGCATAGTTATCACTCATGGTTCTTAATTTGGCCAAATCAAATCGCATTTTAAATTCTTATCTTGAGTTACGAGATTTAGTTTTATAAGAACTCCAGTTCTATTTCTTAATCTGATATGACTCGATCTACTTTGTTAGTTCTTAATCCTGTACGATTAGATCTCCTTTACTGTGTCATAATATAGTACGATTAGGCCCTTTCTTGCTTCTCAGTATCGTAATATTACAATTTCATCCTTAATCGTTGTGCTGTCATAATTAATAGGCCTCATTTCTCAGTTCTTTTTCTTATACGATTAGGTAATTTTTTAATTAGAAATCTTTAATGAATACGACCCGCTCTTGGTTCTTTTTAAATCTAATACCACTACTTCTCCTTTATTAGTGCTCAATCTTGTTTGATTGTATCTTCTTTTGCGACTCACAATATATTACGATTAGTCGACTTTCTTAATTCTCAATATCTTACGATTACACTTCTCCCTTAGTTATTAAGCTATACAGTTGCCTCCGTTCTCTTTCGAATGCGATTAGATCATTCATTTGATCTAAATCTTTTGTGCACAGGTCCCACACAAGGTTCTCAATCTTGTCTAACTAAGTCACGTATTAAGGGCTTATCATCCGTTATAAGATATTCTTATCTTTTCAACATGTATGTCCATTAGATCACCTTCCTAGTTTCTTACGTATCTCCCTTATATTTTATCATGTGTTTTTCTGGTTTTACGATTTTTAACGTAGAACAGCTTGTCAATTTCTTGGCTCTCAATATCGAACGATCGCAACTTCTTACCTACTTGAAGAGGAAATTTGTTCGGCCTCATTTCTCTATTCTTTTGCAAATGCTATTAGATGATGTATTAGTTCTAAATCTTCAAGGAATAGGTCCAGCGCATGGTTCTTAATCCATTCTTATTAAAACATATTTATGTTCTTACCTTGTGAAATTTGATCTCATATCTTTTCCAAATGTGCTATTGATTGGAACTCTTCTCATATTTCATAATCTTACACGACTAGTCTCCTTTCTTTGTTCTTTGAATTGCATGTGTTATGTCTCCTTTTGTTGTTCATTGTATAGCTCGATTTGTCGCATTTCTTAGTTCTCAGTATTGTACGATTATCACTTCCTCCTTTGTCATTATACAAGGTGTAATTGGCTTTGTTTCTCAGTTTCTTTTTCAAATAAGGTTAAATAATCATCTTTTGTTGAAAGTCCTTTTCAATTTGAACTGATTCTTGGTTCTTAATCTGGCTTAATTAAATCACATTTTACGTTGTTATCATGAGTTATTACAACTTATTATGTTTCTATCTGTACTTTTTTGAGAACTCCTTTCTTGTTTCGTAATCTTATGCGACTTGATCCCAGTTATTAGTATTTAATCTTGAACGATTTGTCCCTTTCTTAGTTCTCAATATCGTACGAGTACAACTCCTTCCACTGTGATTAAGCACGTATACTTGGCCACATTTCCCACTTATTTTTTTCAAAACCATCATATTATATTTTAGTTCTTATTCTTTTATGCATAGTTATCACTCATGGTTCTTAATTTGGCCAAATCAAATCGCATTTGAAGTTCTTATCTTGTGTTACGAGATTTAGTTTTATAAGAACTCCTGTTCTATTTCTTAATCTGATATGACTCGATCTACTTTGTTAGTTCTTAATCCTGTACGATTAGATCTCCTTTACTGTGTCATAATATAGTACGATTAGGCCCTTTCTTTCTTCTCAGTATCGTAAAATTACAATTTCTTCCTTAATCGTTGTGCAGTCATAATTAATAGGCCTCATTTCTCAGTTCTTTTTCTTATACGATTAGGTAATCTTTTAATTATAAATCTTTAATGAATACGACCCGTTCTTGGTTGTTTTTAAATCCAATACCACTACTTCTCCTTTATTAGTGCTCAATCTTGTTTGATTGTATCTCCTTTTGCGACTCACAATATATTACAATTAGTCGACTTTCTTAGTTCTCACATATCTGACGATTACACTTCTCCCTTGGTTATTAAGCTATATAGTTGCCTCCGTTCTCTTTCGAATGCGATTAGATCATTCATTTGATCTAAATCTTTTGTGCATAGGTCCCACACAAGGTTCTCAATCTAGTCTAACTAAGTCACGTATTAAGGGCTTATCATCCGTTATAAGATATTCTTATCTTTTCAACATGTATGTCCATTAGATCACCTTCCTAGTTTCTTACGTATCTCCCATATATTTTATCATGTGTTTTTCTGGTTTTACGATTCATAACATAGAACAGCTTGTCAATTTCTTGGCTCTCAATATCGAACGATCGCAACTTCTTACCTACTCGTAGAGGAAATTTGTTCGGCCTCATTTCTCTATTCTTTTGCAAATGCTATTAGATGATGTATTAGTTCTAAATCTTCAAGGAATAGGTCTAGCGCATGGTTCTTAATCCATTCTTATTAAAACATATTTATGTTCTTACCTTGTGAAATTTGATCTCAGGTGTATCTTTTCCAAATGTGCTATGATTAGAACTCCTCTCATATTTCATAATCTTACACGACTAGTCTCCTTTCTTTGTTCTGTGAATTGCTTGTGTTATGTCTCCTTTTGTTGTTCATTGTATAGCTCGATTAGTCGCATTTCTTAGTTCTCAATATTGTACGATTATCACTTCTTCCTTTGTCATTATACAAGGTGTAATTTGCTTCATTTCACAGTTCTTTTTCAAATTAGCTTAGATAATCATCTTTTGTTCAAAGTCCTTTTCAATTTGAACTGATTCTTGGTTCTTAATCTAGCTTAATTAAATCACATTTTACGTTGTTATCATGAGTTATTAGGAATTATTATGTTTCTACATGTACTTTGTTTAGAACTCCTTTCTTGTTTCTTAATCTTATGCGACTTGATCCCAGTTATTTGTATTTTATCTTGTACGATTTGTCCCTTTCTTAGTTCTCAATATCGTACGAGTACAACTCCTTCCACTGTGATTAACTACGATATACTTGGCCACATTTCCCACTTATTTCTTCAAAACCATCAGATTATATTTTAGTTCTTATTCTTTTATGCATAGTTATCACTCATGGTTTTTGATTTGGCCAAATCAAATCGCATTTGAAGTTCTTCTTTTGAGTTACGAGATTTAGTTTTATAAGAACTCCTGTTCTATTTCTTAATCTGATATGACTCGATCTACTTTGTAGTTCTTAATCCTGTACGATTAGATCTCATTTACTGTGTCATAATATAGTACGATTAGACCCTTTCTTTCTTCTCAATATCGTACTATTACAATTTCTTGCTTAATCATTGTGGAGGCATAATTAATAGGCCTCATTTCTCAATTCTTTTTCTTGTACGATTAGATAATCTCTTAATTATATATCTTTAATGAACACGACCCGCTTTTGGTTCTTTTTAAATCTAATACCACTACTTCCCCTTTATTAGTTCTCAATCTTGTTTGATTGTATCTCCTTTTGCGACTCACAACATATTAACGATTAGTCGACTTTCTTAGTTCTCAATATCTTACAATTACACTTCTTTCTTAGTTATTAAGCTAATATAGTTGCCTCCGTTTTCTTTCGAATGCGATTAGATCATTCGTTTGATCTAAATCTTTTGTGCACAGATCCCACACATGGTTCTCAATCTAGTCAAACTAAGTCACTTATTAGGGGCTAATCATCCGTTATTAGATATTCTTATCTTTTCAACATGTATGTCGATTAGATCACCTTTCTAGTTTCTTACTTATCTCCCTAATATTTTATCATGTGTTGTTCTGGTTTTACGATTCATAACACAGAAGAGCTTGTCAATTTCTTGGCTCTCAATATCGAACGATCGCAACTTCTTCCTTACTCGTAAAGCAAGTTTGATCGGCCTCATTTCTCTATTCTTTTGCAAATGCTATTAGATGATGTATTAGTTCTAAATCTTCAAGG
The DNA here is from genome assembly GCA_025175665.1 of Cinchona pubescens. Lineage (NCBI taxonomy): Eukaryota > Viridiplantae > Streptophyta > Magnoliopsida > Gentianales > Rubiaceae > Cinchona > Cinchona pubescens. Next base: position 336,523 of record JANKKI010000446.1, read on the forward strand.
AATAGGTCCAGCGCATGGTTCTTAATCCATTCTTATTAAAACATTTTTATGCTTCTTACCTTGTGAAATTTGATCTCATATCTTTTCCAAATGTACTATGATTGGAACTCCTCTCATATTTCATAATCTTACACGACTAGTCTCCTTTTCTTTGTTCTGTTAATTGCATATGTTATGTCTCCTTTTTTTTCTTCATTGCATAGCTCGGTTAGTCGCATTTCTAAGTTCTAAATATTGTACGATTATCACTTCTTCCTTTGTCATTATACAAGGAGTAATTGGCATCCATTCTCAGTTCTATTACAAATAAGGATAGATAATCATCTTTTGTTCAAAGTTTTTTTTCAATTTGGACTGATTCTTGGTTCTTAATCTGGCATAATTATATCACATTTTACGTGGTTGTCATGAGTTATAAGAACTTATTATGTTTCTACATGTACTTTGTTGAGAACTCATTTCTTGTTTCCTAATCTTATGCGACTTGATCCCAGTTATTAGTATTTAATCTTGTACGATTTGTCCCTCTTTCTTAGTTCTCAATATCGTACGAGTACAACTTCCTTCGACTGTGATTAAGCACGTATACTTGGCCACATTTCCCACTTATTTCTTCAAAACCATCATATTATATTTTAGTTCTTATTCTTTTATGCATAGTTATCACTCATGGTTCTTAATTTGGCCAAATCAAATCGCATTTGAAATTCTTATCTTGAGTTACGAGATTTAGTTTTATAAGAACTCCTGTTCTATTTCTTAATCTGATATGACTCGATCTACTTTGTTAGTTCTTAATCCTGTACGATTAGATCTCCTTTACTGTGTCATAATATAGTACGATTAGACCCTTTCTTAAAAGATAAGAATATCTAATAACGGGTGATAAGCCCCTTATACGTGACTTAGTTAGACTTGAGAACCGTGTGTGGGACCTGTGCACAAAAGATTTAGATCAAATGAATGATCTAATCGCATTCGAAAGAGAACGGAGGCCACTATATTTAGCTCAATAATAATCCTGTACGATTAAGACATAATGAGTCTTATGAGACCGAAATTCTCTCCATTCCTTCTCTCTAGACTTCCTCTCACTAAAACAAAGCACCTATTCTCTCCTTTTGCCACTCGGCCATGGTCGATCCAGCTGCCCTTCAGCCATCGGTTGAAGGGCAACCGAAAACCTTCACAATTTGATCTAAATCTTTTGTGCACAAGTCCCACACACGGTTCTCAAGTCTAACTAAGTCACGTATAACTGTCTCTTATACACATCTAGATGTGTATAAGAGAAGGTTCAACACCATGCTGTACCATTTCGTTACACATTGTGGGTAACTTTCCAAGCGGCAAGCCGAACATGGAAACTCTTCGTAAAAGCTTTCACACCATTGGATTCAAAGGTCAGTTCACCATAGGATATCTTGATTACAAGCACATATTGATGAGGTTTTCATTGGAGGAGGACTTCCTACGATGTTGGCTCAAAAACACAGGCTTGTTAATGGCTACTAATGAGGGTTCTTAAGTGGCACCCATTATTTACCACTGATGAAGAACTAATCAAGAGCCTCCGTCCATAGCCCCTATATGGATTACTTTTGAAGGACTTCTAGCAGTCTTCTTCAATAAACACGCCGTATTTAGCCTTGCTCAAGCGGTTGGAACACCCCTTAAACTCGACTTAGCCACTGCAAATTTCACCAGGCCAAGTGTTGCTAAGGTATGTGTAGAAGTAGACCTCCTATCTGACCTTCCTTCTAGCGTGTCGTTGGGGGTCGGAAATGAGGGCATTTGGCAAAAAATTACCTATGATGCAGTCCCATCTTATTGCACGAAATGCAAGAAAATTGGTCATGCCAATGGTGAATGCCGGAGAGGTGAAGCGGGGCATCCTAACCAACCTGTAGGTAACTGTGAACAAATAAAGAACTCAGCCAAGCAACCCATCCGAACACGTTGGACTCCAGTAAAGGAACACACGGCTGGACCTTCGGGCTCAAAATCAGCCCCATCACCACATGTGAATGCAGTGATAAGCTTGAAGGACCACCGAAAGGATACTCCACCAGCTGCAACCCTCAATGTAGCTCCAACACCAATGCCGGAAATTTCCCAAAATGACGGCAATGCTAACATGCGGGGGAAGTCCATCCAAAGGCAACCACAGAAGCAACGGTGGTGCAACCACCAGCCGTGGAAGAACAACCACTCATGCTGGATGTGATTCGAAATTCAAACTCCACCTCTCATGGGAATGCACCAACAACTTCGGATAAGGCCAATCCAAATCAACAAACGGATTCAAACCAGCAGATGGATAAGGCCAAAGCACACCAGCATTTGGATTCAAATTTTGTAAAGGAGCACATTGTGGAAGGTCAGCCCTTGAACCCCTTGGAGAGTGGGGCCAATTCGAATTTTGTGGAACCACCAGCATCCTTGGCTGCACAATCAAGGGATGCTGAAAATCAGCCAACACCCCTTCACATTCAAATTTCAAACAATCCCTTCATGGATGATTCACTCATCTCTCATGGTAAAATAATGGAGGAACTACCATGTTACTATTCAGACACTGACTCCCTCTCATATCGAGAGAAGATGTGTATAAGTCTCAGGGCCAAAAGAATCTACGCTATGGGCTTGGAATAGTATAGGGTTGTTGACTGTGGGCAGCATTCCAAGCTGCCCTCCCTCCCACAATGTTAAATGGATCGCATTTTAGTTTGGAATATTCGGGGGATAGCTAATAAACCCTCACTTCGTAGGTTAAAGTTAATCATTCAACAACATCAAATAAAACTCATTGCTCTCCAGCCAATGGTTGACAAAGCTAGAATCCTAATGTTTTCTAATAAGCTAGGTTTTGATAGCTGTGAGTGCAACTCAAATGGCAAAATTTACCTTTTTTGGAACTGAGAACTAGGTCTCGTCCCCACATTCAGCTCGGATAAGCTCCTCCATGTTTCCATTCCTTCCTCTCCCCAGCAAAGTGCCATGGAAGCCTCCTTTGTTTACGCAAAATGCACAACAGCGGAACGTCTATTCCCCCGCCAAGTTAATTATAAGAGCTGAACAGATTTGTTTGTAACACACATTTTCTAGCAGCCTTTCAACAAGTTAGTGTTGAACACCTTCTCAAGACCTGCTCAGACCACTCGCCACTTGTGCTCAAAGCATCCAATGAGAACACCTCAGGACCAAAGCCATTTAAATTTCTTAATATGTGGACTAAACACAAAGATTTCTTGCAGGTCGTAGGCAACAATTGGCAGCTGCAATGTAATGGCTCCTCTATCTCTATTTTTGCTTCAAAACTCAAAAGGCTAAAAGCCGAACTCATCATTGGGAATTGGAGTCACACGGTATTTGGCAATGTCTTTGACAAGGTTAAAGAAGCCGAACATGAGGTCAAAATCAAGGAAGAAGTACTTTTGGCACACAGAGCCAAAGTAACCAAATTGCCTTAGCTTCATGCCCAGGCGATCCATATGAGGTGCCTGGAAGAGGAAGCCTTTTGGCAGCAAAAAGCGGGGATGAAATGGCTGAAAGAGGGTGACAAAAACTCCAAATTCTTCCACTCCACCCTCCTAGCTAAACGACAAAGATTGCGTATCTCCAAGATAAAAATTGATGGGGAATGGACTGAAAATTTGCAGCTCATTGAACGTGCAGGGGTTAACTTCTTTCAGGAGCTCTTGACCTCTAACAACACGGCTGGAATTGACTCATATTTCGCCGAGTACCTCCCATGCACGGTTTCTGATGAGGATAACCGGGGTTTATTAAAGGAATTGTCAGAAGGGGAGCTGAGGGAGGCCGTGTTCACCCTTAATCCTAATGGAGCAGCCGAAATTGAGCCAAATATGAGGCTTCATCTAGATGCCCATAAGAAACTGGGACATTATTCATCATGATCTTTTTCTTGCGGTGAGAGACTGTTTCTTATACACATCTAGATGTGTATAAGTTTACTAGTACTCTTATTGCTCTTATCCCAAAAACAACCAATCCGAATTCTTTTAGTGACTTCCGGCCCATAAGCTTGTGCAACCTTGCAGTGGCTAAGTCCTGTCTCTTATGAATCTAGTTCACAAATCCAGCTGGTGTAGAATGGCATATAAGAAAGGCCATAAAAGAACAACACGCCTATGTTCAAGGGAGGGACATTACCGATAACATTCTTCTTGTGCAAGAAATGACCAATTTCATAGATCGGAAGACGAGGGGAGGAAATTTGATCATCAAACTCGACCTCGCCAAGGCGTTTGATAGGCTTTTATGGCCTTTCTTATATGCCATTCTACACAAGATTGGATTTGCTCTAACTTCTCCTCCCCTGCATGTAGGCTTGTTTGTTCTAGATCCATTTCTAGAGACAGTCCCTTGGACCAGACTACTTTGGTCTGAGATTTAGATCATTTTGGGAAATTTTCGGCTTGGTATTGGAGCTACGTTGGTTGCAGCTGGTGTAGTATCCTTTCGGTTTTGCCTTCAATCCAAAAGTTATACGAGACTGAAATTTTACCCTACGCACTCCTGTCTCTTATACACAACTACCTCCCACTTGGCCTTCGCAGATGATATTGTCATTTTCACAAAGGGAGAAACCAAATCCATTCGACACTTAACGAGTTTCTTAGCACGGTTTGAGAACTCCTCCGGCCAGCTCTTTAAAAAGTCCAAAAGCTTCTTTTACCTATCAAAGAAGGGTGCACCTGGTCGCGTTCGGAGATCGGAAGCCAAGACGGGAATCACCCATGTGTGCGCCTCACAAAAACCCTTGGGTTATCCCATTCACAAAGGCAAAGGTATAAGAGACTATCTTCCAGCCATTGATTGAAAAGGTAGCTTCCCGGATTCATGGATGGCAGACGAGGTTCCTCTCTCCAGGAGGACGGGTTAATTCTAATCAAGCAAGTTCTGAGCAGCATTCCCATCTACCATAATAGGTTCTCCTTCCCTAGCAGATCTTTTAAATTTTTGGATGAGCGTTTGCAATTGCTGTCTCTTATACACATCTAGATGTGTATAAGAGACAGCCACAAAGAGCTGCCCCTTCGAAACTTCCACCAAAGTTTGATACTAAAGCTAAATGTATTCAATGACAGTCTAGGGATTCCACCACTAGAAGATGTGGTACGAGGCTTTAGTATCAAACTTTGGTGGAAGTTTCGAAGGGGCAGCTCTTTGTGGTGTTCCTTTCTTCAAGACCGCTACCTTAAGGGCCAACACCCTACCTTGGTAATGAATCTCCAGGATTTTGCAAATGCTATTAGATGTGTGAATCAGTTCCATGAATTCAAGGAATATCTAGATGTGTATACCAGCCATGGAGTTTGAGATTGCTCCTCGAAGTTCGACCCATGGACCAAATACGGACCTCTTTCCCACAAGGTAGAACAGGTGTATGATGGGCACCTCAAGGTTTCCCCATGTTTGGGGTTCTAATGGTTGGAATATTTCCTCTTTGGACGAGAGATACTCTATGGAGGAGCTGCAAACCATTGTCGCAATTCATACAATGAAAGATCGATCTTCAGTACTGATGAACCAGACCGGATTGTTTGGACCCCTACATCTACTGGTTCCTTTTCACTCTCAACGACATATGCCACAACGGTGCAGATTTTTTCTGGACAAATGATTTGGGATGGGAGACTCCAACTGAAGATCTCCATTTTCATGTGGAAATTGCTGAATAGGAGGCTGCCACTAGATGATATTTTGATTACAATCTGCTTTTCCTTAGCCTCCAAGTGCTACTACTGTTGTCATGGAGAGTCCTTGGATCATCTTTTTGTGGGCTGCGCTATCTCACGCCAAGTTTGGTACTTTTTCGAAACTTGGCTAGAGGTGATGATTGCACCTTCAACGACCATCTTAGACAAGCTTAGCTCATGGTGGTGGGCTGCAGCACCTCTTCCACAATTGGGCTAATCCACAAAATCCTCCCTTGTATAATATGTTGGTTCTTATGGAAAGCTAGGAACATGGTTGTGTTTGATGGGAAAATAAGTAGTGCTGCACGCATCATTGCCAACATCAACTCATATTTAGTGAATATTTCCTCAATCCACCCCTTCACAAGAGAAAGCACAGCTGATGAATTGCTTCTCTCACGGGACATTTGCTTTCAACTCTTACAAACAAAACCTAAGAGAATCTTGGCGGTCAAATGGGAATGCCCTCCTCCAGGATGCTTCAAATTAAATGTGGATGCGCCTCTAAAGGTAATCCGGGAATGGCAGCAGGTGGTGGCGTCATAAGGGATCACAAGGGCCATTGTATACGGGCATTTTCAAATGGTTATTTTCAGCAAACCAGCTTGCAAGCAGGTAATGGCACTTGAAGAGGGCTCAAGTGAATTTACAGCCTGCGGGTTATACACAAGAAGAGGTGTGAAATTGATTCACTCATCCTAGTCAACACTTTGAATGGTTTGGTCGTCGCCACCAATTAAGGAGTATTGAAGACCAACTCCGTGTCATACAAGGCCTTTGTGTTGGAAAGCAGATTTCATTTAAACACGTGCACAATGGTCTAGGCAAATATTTGATAGATTAGCTAATGAGGGTATTACAAATCCAATGTATGTTGAGTACGAGCACAACACCATTCCTTGCTCTATAAAAGGTCTGGTTTGGCTAGATGCTAGGGCTGCCCTAACCTTCAATATTGTAATAACTCATAAAATAAATAAAAGTTCTGCCCACCTTTTGGGCGTTTGATTAAAAAAAAAAAAGACCCTTTCTTTCTTCTCAGTATCGTACTATTACAATTTCTTCCTTAATCGTTGTGTAGGCATAATTAATAGGCCTCATTTCTCAATTCTTTTTCTTATACGATTAGATAATCTCTTAATTATATATCTTAATGAACGCGACCCGCTCTTGGTTCTTTTTAAATCTAATACCACTACTTTTCCTTTATTAGTTCTCAATCTTGATTAGTATTTGATTGTATCTCCTTTTGTGACTCACAATATATTACGATTAGTCGACTTTCTTAGTTCCCAATATCTTACGATTACAGTTCTTTCTTAGTTATTAAGCTAATATAGTTGCCTCCGTTCTCTTTCAAATGCGTTTAAATCATTCCTTTGATCTAATTCTTTGTGCACAGGTCCCACACATGGTTCTCAATCTAGTCAAACTAAGTCACTTATTAGGGGCTTATCATCCGTTATAAGATATTCTTATCTTTTCAACATGTATGTCGATTAGATCACCTTTCTAGTTTCTAACTTATCTCCCTAATATTTTGTCATGTGTTTTTCTGGTTTTACGATTCATAACACAGAACAGCTTGTCAATTTCTTGGCTCTCAATATCGAACGATCGCAACTTCTTACCTACTCGTAGAGGAAATTTGTTCGGCCTCATTTCTCTATTCTTTTGCAAATGCTATTAGATGATGTATTAGTTCTAAATCTTCAAGGAATAGGTCTAGCGCATGGACATTCTTAATCCATTCTTACTAAAACATATTTATGTTCTTACCTTGTGAAATTTGATCTCATATCTTTTCCAAATGTGCTATGATTGGAACTCTTCTAATATTTCATAATCTTACACGACTAGTCTCCTTTCTTTGTTCTGTGATTTGCATGTGTTATGTCTCCTTTTGCTGTTCATTGTATAGCTGGATTAGTCGCATTTCTTAGTTCTCAGTATTGTACGATTATCACTTCTTCCTTTGTCATTATACAAGGTGTAATTGGCTTCATTTCTCAGTTCTTTTTCAAATAAGGTTAGATAATCATCTTTTTATCAAAGTCCTTTTCAGTTTGAACTGATTCTTTGTTCTTAATCTAGCTTAATTAAATCACATTTTACGTTGTTATCATGAGTTATTAGAACTTATTATGTTTCTACATGTACTTTGTTGAGAACTCCTTTCTTGTTTCTTAATCTTATGGAACTTGATCCCAGTTATTAGTATTTCATCTTGTATGATTTGTCATATTCTTTCTTAGTTCTCAATATCGTAATAGTACAACTCCTTCCACTTTGATTAAGCACGTATACTGGGCCTCATTTCTCACTTATTTCTTCAAAACCATCGTATTATATTTTAGTTCTAATTCTCTTATGCATAGTTATCACTCATGGTCCTCAATTTGGCCAAATCAAATCGCATTTTAAGTTCTTAGCTTGAGTTACGAGATTTACTTTTATATGAACTCCTGTTCTATTTCTTAATCTGATATGACTCGATCTACTTTGTTAGTTCTTAATCCTGTATGATTTGATCTCTTTTACTATGTCATAATATAGTACGATTAGACCCTTTCTTTCTTCTCAGTATCGTACTATTACAATTTCTTCCTTAATCGTTGTGCAGGCATAATTAATAGGCCTCATTTCTTAGTTCTTTTTCTTATACGTTTACATAATCTCTTATTTATATATCTTTAGTGAATACGACCCGCTCTTGGTTCTTTTCAAATCTAAAACCACTACTTCTCACTTTATTATTATTCTCAATCTTGTTTGATTTGTATCTTCTTTTGCGACTCATAATATATTACGATTAGTCGACTTTCTTAGTTCTCAATATCTTACGATTACACTTCTTCCTTAGTTATTTAGCTAATATTGTTGCCTCCGTTCTCTTTCGAATGCGATTAGATCATTCATTTGTTCTAAATCTTTTGTGTACAGGTCCCACACATGGTTCTCAATCTAGTCTAATCAAGTCACGTATTAGGGGCTTATCATCCGATATTAGATATTCTTATCTTTTCAACATGTATGTCCATTAGATCACCTTTCTAGTTTTTTACTTATCTCCCTAATATTTTATCATGTGTTTTTCTGGTTTTACGATTCATAACATAGAACAACTTGTCAATTTCTTGGCTCTCAATATCGAACGATCGCAACTTCTTACCTACTCGTAGAGGAAATTTGTTCGGCCTCATTTCTCTATTCTTTTGCAAATGCTATTAGATGATGTATTAGTTCTAAATCTCTCAAGGAATAGGTCCAGCGCATGGTTCTTAATCCATTTTTATTAAAACATATTTATGTTCTTACCATGTGAAATTTGATCTCATGTCTTTTCCAAATGTGCTATGATTGGAACTCCTCCCATATTCCAGAATTTTACACAACTAATCTCCTTTCTTTGTTCTGTGAATTGCATATGTTATGTCTCCTTTTGTTGTTCATTGTATAGCTCGATTAGTCACATTTCTTAGTTCTCAATATTGTACGATTATCACTTCTTCCTTTGTCATTATACAAGGTGTAATTGGCTTCATTTCTCAGTTCTTTTTCAAATAAGGTTAGATAATCAACTTTTGTTCAAAGTCCTTTTCAATTTGAACTGATTCTTGGTTCTTAATCTGGCTTAATTAAATCACATTTTACGTTGTTATCATGAGTTATTAGAACTTATTATGTTCTACATGTACTTTGTTGAGAACTCCTTTCTTGTTTCTTAATCTTATGCGACATGATCCCAGTTATTAGTACATATTTAATCTTGTACGATTTGTCCCCTTTCTTAGTTCTCAATATCGTACGAGTAGAACTCCTTCCACTCTGATTAAGCACGTATACTTGGCCTCATTTCTCACTTATTTCTTCAAAACCATCATATTATATTTTAGTTCTTATTCTTTTATGCATAGTTAGCACTCATGGTTCTCAATTTGGCCAAATCAAATCGCATTTTAAGTTATTATCATGAGTTACGAGATTTACTTTTATAAGAACTCCTGTCCTATTTCTTAATCTGATATGACTCGACCTACTTTGTTAGTTCTTAATCCTATACGATTAGATCTCCTTTACTGTGTCATAATATAGTACGATTAGACCCTTTCTTTCTTCTCAGTATAGTACTATTACAATTTCTTCCTTAATCAGTGTGCAGGCATAATTAATAGGTCTCATTTCTCATTTCTTTTTCTTATACATTTAGATAATCTCTTATTTATATATCTTTAGTGAATACGACCCGCTCTTGGTTCTTTTTAAATGGTCTAATACCACTACTTCTCCTTTATTAGTTCTCAATCCTGTTTGATTGTATCTCCTTTTGCGACTCATAATATATAACGATTAGTCGACTTTCTTAGTTCTCAATATCTTACGATTACACTTCTTCCTTAGTTATTTAGCTAATATAGTTGCCTCCGTTCTCTTTCGAATGCGATTAGATCATTCATTTGATCTAAATCTTTTGTGCACAGGTCCCACACATGGTTCTCAATCTAGTCTAACCAAGTAACGTGTTAGGGGCTTATCATCCGTTATTAGATATTCTTATCTTTTCAACATGTATGTCGATTAGATCACCTTTCTAGTTTCTAACTTATCTCCCTAATATTTTATCATGTGTTTTTCTGGTTTTACGATTCATAACACAGAACAGCTTGTCAATTTCTTGGCTCTCAATATCGAACGATCGCAACTTCTTACCTACTCGTAGAGGAAATTTGTTCGGCCTCATTTCTCTATTCTTTTGCAAATGCTATTAGATGATGTAGTTTAGTTCTAAATCTTCAAGGAATAGGTCCAGCGCATGGTTCTTAATCCATTCTTACTAAAACATATTTATGTTCTTACCTTGTGAAATTTGATCTCATATCTTTTCCAAATGTGCTATGATTGGAACTCTTCTCATATTTCATAATCTTACACGACTAGTCTCCTTTCTTTGTTCTGTGATTTGCATGTGTTATGTCTCCTTTTGTTGTTCATTGTATAGCTGGATTAGTCGCATTTCTTAGTTCTCAGTATTGTACGATTATCACTTCTTCCTTTGTCATTATACAAGGTGTAATTTTCTTCATTTCTCAGTTCTTTTTCAAATAAGGTTAAATAATCATCTTTTGTTCAAAGTCTTTTTCATTATGAACTGATTCTTGAGTTCTTAATCTAGCTTAATTAAATCACATTTTACGTTGTTATCATGAGTTATTAGAACTTATTATGTTTCTACATGTACTTTGTTGAGAACTCCTTTCTTGTTTCTTAATCTTATGGAACTTGCATAAATCCCAGTTATTAGTATTTCATCTTGTATGATTTGTCATCTTTCTTAGTTCTCAATATCGTAATAGTACAACTCCTTCCACTTTGATTAAGCACGTATACTGGGCCTCATTTCTCACTTATTTCTTCAAAACCATCGTATTATATTTTAGTTCTTATTCTTTTATGCAAAGTTATGACTCGTGGTTCGTAATTTGGCCAAATCAAATCTCATTTTAAATTCTTATCTTGAGTTACCAGATTTACTTTTATAAGAACTCCTGTTCTATTTCTTCATCTGATATGACTCATCTACTTTGTATAAGTTCTTAGAACTGTACGATTAGATCTCCTTTACTGTGTCATAATATAGTACGATTAGGCCATTTCTTTCTTCTCAGTATCGTACTATTACAATTTCTTCCTTAATCGTTGTGCAGTCATAATTAATAGGCCTCATTTCTCAGTTCTTTTTCTTATACGATTAGGTAATCTTTTAATTATAAATCTTTAATGAATACGACCCGCTATAAGAACTTGGTTCTTTTTAAATCTAATACCACTACTTCTCCTTTATTAGTTCTCAATCTTGTTTGATTGTATCTCCTTTTGCGACTCACAATATATTACGATTAGTCAACATTCTTAGTTCTCAATATCTTACGATTACACTTCTCCCTTAGTTATTAAGCTATATAGTTGCCTCCGTTCTCTTTCGAATGCGATTAGATCATTCATTTGATCTAAATCTTTTGTGCACAGGTCCCACACATTGTTCTCAATCTAGTCTAACTAAGTCACGTATTAGGGGCTTATCATGCGTTATTAGATATTCTTATCTTTTCAACATGTATGTCGATTAGATCACCTTTCTAGTTTTTTACGTATCTCCCTAATATTTTATCACGTGTTGTTCTGATTTTACGATTCTTAACACAGAAGAGCTTGTCAATTTCTTGGCTCTCAATATCGAACGATCGCAACTTCTTCCTTACTCGTAAAGCAAGTTTGATCGGCCTCATTTCTCTATTCTTTTGCAGGAAGAATGCTATTAGATGATATATAAGTTCTAAATCTTCAAGGAATAGGTCCAGCGCATGGTTCTTAATCCATTCTTATTAAAACATATTTATGTTCTTACCTTGTGAAATTTGATCTCATATCTTTTCCAAATGTGCTATGATTGGAACTCCTCTCATATTTCATAATCTTACACGACTAGTCTCCTTTCTTTATTCTGTGAATTGCATGTGTTATGTCTCCTTTTGTTGTTCATTGTATAGCTCGATTAGTCGCATTTCTTAGTTCTCAATATTGTACGATTATCACTTCTTCCTTTGTCATTATACAAGGTGTAATTGGCTTCATTTCTCAGTTCTTTTTCAAATAAGGTTAGATAATCATCTTTTTATCAAAGTCCTTTTCAGTTTGAACTGATTCTTTGTTCTTAATCTAGCTTAATTAAATCACATTTTACGTTGTTATCATGAGTTATTAGAACTTATTATGTTTCTACATGTACTTTGTTGAGAACTCCTTTCTTGTTCTTTCTTAATCTTATGGAACTTGATCCCAGTTATTAGTATTTAATCTTGTAGGATTTGTCCCCTTTCTTAGTTGTCAATATCGTATGAGTACAACTCCTTCCACTGTGATTAAGCATGTATACTTGGCCTCATTTCTCACTTATTTCTTCAAAACCATCATATTATATTTCAGTTCTTATTCTCTTATGCATAGTTATCACTCATGGTTCTCAATTTGGCCAAATCAAATCGCATTTTAAGTTCTTATCTTGAGTTACGAGATTTACTTTTATAAGAACTCTGTTCTAGATATGAGATCAAATTTGACAATATCTACTTTGTTAGTTCTTAATCCTGTAAGATTTGATCTCCTTTACTGTGTCATAATATAGTACGATTAGACCCTTTCTTTCTTCTCAGTGTCATACTACTACAATTTCTTCCTTAATCGTTGTGCAAGCATAATTAATAGGCCTCATTTCTCAGTTCTTTTTCTTATACGTTTAGATAATCGCTTAATTATATGTGTAATCTTTAATGAATAAGACCCGCTCTTGGTTCTTTTTAAATCTAATACCACTACTTCTCCTTTATTAGTTTTGAATCTTGCTTGATTGTATCTCCTTTGCGACTCAAAATATATTACGATTAGTCGACTTTCTTAGTTCCAATATCTTACGATTACATTTCTTTCTTAGTTATTAAGCTAATATAGTTGCCTCTGTTCTCTTTCGAATGCGATTAGATCATTCATTTGATCTAATTCTTTGTGCACAGGTTCCACACATGGTTCTCAATCTAGTCTAACTAAGGCACGTATTAGGGGCTTATCATCCGTTATTAGATATTCTTATCTTTTCAACATGTATGTCGATTAGATCACCTTTCTAGTTTCTTAATTATCTCTCTAATATTTTATCATGTGTTGTTCTGGTTTTGCGATTCATAACATAGAACAGCTTGTATATTTCTTGGCACTCAATATCTAAGCATCGGATGTTAAGTTCCTTACTTGTAAAGTAAGTTTGATCGGCCTCATTTCTCTATTCTTTTCCAAAAGCGATTAGATGATGTATTAGTTCTAAATCTTCAAGAAATAGGTCCAACGCATGGTTCTTAATCCATTCTTATTAAAACATATTTATGTTCTTCTCTTATACAAATTTGATCTCATATCTTTTCCAAATGTACTATGATTGGAAATCCTCTCATATTTCATAATCTTAATGAAAGATATCCTTTCTTTGTTCTGTGAATTGCATATGTTATGTCTCCTTTTGTTGTTCATTGTATAGCTCGATTAGTCGCATTTCTTAGTTCTCAATATTGTACGATTATCACTTCTTCCTTTGTCATTATACAAGGTGTAATTGGCTTCATTTCTCAGTTCTTTTCCAAATAAGGTTAGATAATCATCTTTTGTTCAAAGGGAGATAATTAAGAAACTAGAAAGATGATCTAATCGACATAATTAAATCTAGATTTTACGTTGTTATGTGAGTTATTAGAACTCGTATGTTTCTACATCTACTTTGTTGAGAATCTCCTTTCTTGTTTCTTAATCTTATGCTACTTGATCCCAGTTATTAGTATTTATTCTTTTACGATTTGTCCCCTTTCTTAGTTGTCAATATCGTACGAGTACAACTCCTTCCACTGTGATTAAGCACGTATACTTGGCCTCATTTCTCACTTATTTATTCAAAACCATCATATTATATTTCAGTTCTTAGTCTCTTATGCATAGTTATCACTCATGGTCCTCAATTTGGCGAAATCAAATCGCATTTTAAGTTCTTAGCTTGAGTTACGAGATTTACTTTTATAAGAACTCCTGTTCTATTTTTCTTAATCTGGTATGACTCGATATACTTTGTTAGTTCTTAATCTGTACGATTTGATCTCTTTTACTGTGTCATAATATAGTACGATTAGACCCTTTCTTTCTTCTCGTCAATTTCTTCCTTAATCGTTGTGCGGGCACCTGTGTTTAGATTGTTGGTTTATGTACTAATGAGTATGTTAGACTAAGTTCCTAGATTCAATGAACCCGCTATATATAGGATTCTATATATACTTAGTTAACCTAAATTCAAAGAACTCCTCTTTGATATAGAATTCTTCTATCACACGTATTAGGTATAGATACATCGTATGATAGTAACCGATATAGTTCCTTACTTATTATAATTACTATTTAATCTGACAATACAAATCTAATGTAATTAGTAAATAATTCTCGTTCATTGAATCTAGACACAAATTCTTATTCAACGAACTTAGTCAACAATTAACTTAACCCAATGCTTACTCTTAGTGTGTGACCCTTTAGGTTCATTTAACGTTGGCAATAAGTATAATTTCTAATTCCAACACTGTTGCCTTTAGTACATAAACCAACAATACTCCCACTTGGACTAAAGACAATAGCCAGGAAGTTCTGTCTTGTAATAAATTAAACACCTTTAATTTATCATTAACAGATTATACTCATAGATCAAGATTGGCCTCTAGCAAGGCATCATGACCATATGAGTTAAATGAACATTACTTGATCAGATGATTTCAGGATCAAATAACCCATGTCTTAATCCTTTTGTCTCACGATGTCTTAGTTGGACATAGAGCATGGACAATGTCATCTCTATTTGTGTCCAACTATTTGATTTCTCGATCTCGAAGTAGAATGATAAAACAAATGAATTTGATCACCTTATCAATCCATTTGAGCACGGCCATGCATTTTACATTCCTACTAATCGAGGGGCCCAAAGACATCTCTCTCATAATAAGAGGGACAAATTCCATCTTAATCACTCATTTTCCTCCGCATAATTTCTACATGTTCAATCACAATCTTTATAATCATCCGGTTAAAGACAACGTTTGATTGTGTCAAAACACATAAGTTCTTATGTAGGAAACTATGGTGATCTCAGGTCTAAGGATGAACAACATGTTCATAATGAGAATTACCAATGACATAAAACCATGTTGTATTCTCATAACGGGTCAATCCAGTACTTTGTTCGCCAGCATTTGCAAAAGAATTTTATGTAGAAATTATGCGGAGGATCGTAATATTCATATGATTATCAATCAAAATCATACTAGTCTTAAATCAACACAGTTCCCACTATATTGAATAACTAGGGACATTTAGAATAATAAATTATTCATGGATTCTAATATTAAAACATGCAATAATAAATCTCTTTATAAATAAAATATCATGATGACAATATTCGTTTTAAAATTATCCATTAAAAGTCTCCCAATTAAACAATTAGGTCCAATCATACATATGTCTAAGACCTATTGACCGAACATGGCGATCATGTTTTGGTTGTGGTAGTGGTTTAGTTAATGGATCAGCTATGTTCTCATCATGGTACTTTGCATATTTTGACGTCTCCTCTCTCAATGATCTCACGAATGAGATGATAACGTCTTTGGATGTGTTTGGATCGTTGATGCGATCTAGGCTCTTTGGCTTGTGCAATAGCCCCATTATTATCACAATAGATATCAACTGGATTAGTGATGCTAGGAACAACACCTAATTCGGTGACAAGTGACTCTCACCAGGATCCGATTGGTATCTACTCGTTATGCTCAAAGCATATGAGACATCCGGTCGAGTACATAACATCGCATACATGATGGATCCTATAGCTGATGCATATGGAATCTCACTCATGCGATTTCGCTCATCTTGTGTCGCAGACACCGAGCCTTTCCAAGGCTCGATGCCATGCGACATTGGCAAGAATCCTCTTTTAGAATCTTGCATACTAAACCTCTTTAGGGCAGAAATGAGCTTTTGAGATCTAGCTCTATAGATCTTGACTGTAGTTGATATAAGCTGCTTCGCCCAAATCCTTCATTGAGAAACACTTTCCTAACCAAGACTTGACTTTCTGCAAGGTAGGAATGTCATTTCCAATGAGCAGTATGTCATCAACATACAAAACTAGAAACACAACTGCATTTGCATTAATATTCTTGTAAACACAAGGTTCATCTTCATTTTTGATGAATCCAAACTCTTTGACTGCTTCGTCAAAACGAAGATTCCAACTCCGAGAGGCTTGCTTTAATCCATAAATGGATCTTTGAAGCTTACATACCTTTTCAGAATTCTCACTTGTACAAAACCCTCGGGTTGTGTAATGGAAACTTACTCGAGGATGTGTATCCAGACCTGTCTCTTATACACATCTAGATGTGTATAAGAGACAGAAAGGTACTATATCTAATTACTCTAATACGCGTTCGATATACCTAATTTGCATGATGACTGGTGAAAATGTTTCATCATAGTCTATACCATGAGTTTGTTTGAAACCTTTTGCAACCAATCGTGCTTTGAAGGTATGTAGATTGCCATCCATGTCAGTTTTCTTCTTGAAAACCCATTTACACCCAATAGTTTTTATACCATCCGGTGGATCAATCAAAGTCCAAACTTGATTGTCAAACATGGATTGCATCTCAGATTTCATGGCACTTTGCCATTCCTCAGAGTCTGGACTAGTCATAGCATCTTATGGTAGCTAGTGGGCTAATGGACATCCATGAGTAACAGCATTGTTTGTCTGTTTCTTAAGATTTGGGGCTGTGAGGCTTATGTCAAACGGCAGGTCTAGCTCTACCAGATCTACGGAGTCCTTGTGTTTCATGTGGAAGCTCAAAAACTGATTGTGAGTCATTCCCATGTTCCAATTGTGTTGTCTCATTCGAACCAACAACTAATTGTGATTCTTGATGAGATTGCACAGAAGAGAGAGTGTTGTCTTGTGGATCTGATGAAATTCTTCAAGATGTACTCTACTCCCACTAGTTCTTTTGGAAAGAAACTCTTTTTCCAAAAATATCCCATTTCTGGCAACAAACACTTTGTTTTCAGAGGGATTGTAGAAGTAGTATCCTTTAGTTTCTTTAGGATACCCCACAAACAAACACTTATCAGACTTGGGAGCTAACTTATCTGAGACCTGCCGTTTGACATAAGCCTCACAGCCCCAAATCTTAAGAAAAGACAAACAAGGCTTTTTACCAGTCCACATCTCATATGGTGTCTTTTGGTTTTAGTTCCACACGATTCAATGTGAATGCGGCTGTTTGTAAAGCATAATGTAAAATGCATGGCCGTGCTCAAATGCTGTCTCTTATACACATCTAGACCACCTCGATCAGATCTCAGTGATTTAATTGTCTTGCCAAGTTGATTCTGTACTTCATACTGAAAACTTTTGAACATTTCAAAAGACTCAGATTTATGTTTCATTAGATAGACATATCCATATCTACTGAAATCATCTGAGAAAGTAATGAAGTACTGGTAGCCTCCTCTGCAACAGTATTTAATGGACCACATACATCCGTATGTATTAGGCCCAATAAATCATTGGCTCGTTCAGTGTCCATAAAAGGAGCTTTAGTCATCTTTCCCAACAAACAAGATTCGCAGATATCATAAGATTCAAGATCAAATTGATTCAAAAGCCCATCTTTATGGAGTTTTGATATACGCTTCTCATTTATGTGACAAAGGCGACAATGCCATAAGAAAGTTTGATTTGAATCATCCAATCTAGGTTTCTTTGTATTTATGTTATAAACAATCTCTGGATTGGGCTTTTTAATGTTTAGAACGTAAAGACCATTATGCAAATCAGCATTTCCCTCCCGGGCCTGTCTGATATATATTTGTTCCTACGGCTAGAGCAGCAACTCTTGCTTTATTTCCAACCTGCATCTCCACTTCACCTTTCTTTAATCGACTACTTCTTTTCAGATCCTTCACATTAACACAAATGTGAGCTCCACATCCAGTATCTAATACCCATGACGAGGAAATAGAAGTAGTAAGATTAACGTGTATAACATAAATACAGGTTCCGAAACACTGCTCTAGCAAGCAACAGTTTGGATTCATCAAAAATGAAGATGAACCTGCTCATTGCAAGAGTGACAAACTCCTTCCTTTGGAGGTTTAGGCTTGTTCTGGTTCTTGGGCTTGTTTTGTGTATAGGGCTTCTTCTTATAAGCCTTATTTGACCTTCCTTTCGTTTTCATCCCCTTATCTTTATGAACCATTAAAACTTGGCCAGGCAATTTGATACGACCAACTCTTGGAGCATTGGTGCAGTCGGGGATAGGATTGTCCGAACATACGACTTAGTATGATTCAAAGCACGATTGGTTGCAAAAGGTTTCAAACAAACTCATGGAAGTTGGTCCCATACAGCTTGTCCTTCTCAAGGATAGATCGCAAAGATAGTGTTGAAGTGTTATTAGCGGCCATCGATCTACAACAATTATGCAAAGTACAATATTTCGATATTAATATAAAACTCCCACTAAATCAATTACCCTCATAAATGAATACACAACAGTTTGTATCCAGTGTTCACTTAACCTTAACTCAGCTTTGGCATGACAATTAAAATTAAGTTATTTAGGTAGGTAACTCTTTACCAATTACATCATATGTAACTCTTAAAACAATTATGAGATCAATACATCACATGTACCGGCATGTTTAATCTCATCTTATGCCTATGGGCCCAAAACCGTTTTGATAGCCCAATATTTATTGGCCAAATTAAACATATAAGTAGCACCATTACTTATCCTTTCTGACTAAAATAACTAATGTACTTTTACTTTAGCAAAAACGCACATCAGTGATCAAAGTCTTTGGAAGGTGTTTAAATTTGGTGGCATACTGATTAATTGAGGGCTTAACATGTTATGTGAACTTGTTAATTGATCATATGTTTTCATGCACCACATATATTTAACATTTAACATCACATAAACATATACAAATAACAGTAAGATAAACGTGTCATAGCATGGCCCTTAAACTATGGTGATCTTCATAAGCCAATATGAAGATCAAGGTCAATCCTAGGGTCAAATTACAACTTCAAAATTTCTTCCATCTTCATGGAATACACCTTGTTGTTGATTGACGCCAAGTTGCTCCTCTTGCCTTCTTTACAAGCTTTGTAATACAATAATACAATGCTTTAAAAACACCTGGCACCACAATTGACGCAGGCCGTAACCTAGATTTACACCCCAAAATAGACTTTATATTACTATTGGAGTTTGTCAAATAAATTAATACGATACTTTTAGAGTAAGCGTAACTCATTTAGCAGTGTGCTGTCATAATTTTTTATGATGTGAATTAGATTCATCGAACAGAACATACACATATCATATATGTAAATCATTCGGCAGAAAAATACATATATCATATATACATAATTCAACAGAAACATACGTATATCACATATACATATAGTTCAACAACAGAATCTATCAAATAGAATCATTGCATACATCATATGTATGTATTGAGATCTAAACCCTAGACGATTTAATCGGAATGCATGGAGCCGTTAACCATTTCATGTACTCTGATTAAATAAACATAATAATCTGAAGGATTTGAAAACTTTTTAAGATAATTTCATCAATCCTTGGTTTGAATCTTAAAATATCTGGAAATCTGATACCACTGTTGGGATTTCCTAGCCATAATATAAAATTAACGCAGCGGAAAAACACCGGAAATCCCTATAAGAGGATCCATGCATTCCGATTAAATCGTCTAGGGTTTAGATATATATACCTTTGATGCTTGATAGCAAAACCCTGGTTGCGATCTGAACCTTTCACGATCTGAACACCACGGTCACTATTTGGACACCACGGCAACCACGAACTATTCGTAGAACACGTCAGACCTTAGGCGCTCTGGATTGAGCGAACGCCTCTACGGTATGTATTAGTTTTAAATATCAAGAATCACAGCCAGGCATTAGTTTTAAACTATCTTCGTTTGACGTAATCGGTAGTACGTTGTTACTTGTTACTAATGAGTCGCATGTTAGACCCTACGAACCCTAAAGAATCATATTCTATATATAGCGGTTAACCTAAATTCAAAGAACTCCGTATTATATTTCTTTGATTAGAATTCTTCTATCACACGTATTAGGTATATAAACGCGTATGATAGTAACCAGATATAGTTCCTTACGAATTATTATAATTACTATTTAACTGGACAATCCAGTAAATCCAATGTAATTAGTAAATAATTCTCGTTCATTGAATCTAGACACAAATTCTTATTCAACGAACTTAGTCAACAATTAACTTAACCCAATGCTTACTCTTAGTGTGTGACCCTTTAGGTTCATTTAACGTTGGCAATAAGTATAATTTCTAATTCCAACACTGTTGCCTTTAGTACATAAACCAACAGAAACATAATAAGTTCTAATAACTCATGATAACAACGTAAAATGTGATTTAATTAAGCCAGATTAAGAACCAAGAATCAGTTCAAAATGAAAAAGACTTTGAACAAAAGATGATTATCTAAGCTTATTTGAAAAAAAAACTGAGAAATGAAGCCAATTACACCTTGTATAATGACAAAGGAAGAAGTGATAATCGTACAATAGTTGAGAACTAAGAAATGCGACTAATCGAGCTATACAATGAACAACAAAAGGAGACATAACACATGCAATTCACAGAATAAAGAAAGGAGACTAGTCGTGTAAGATTATGAAATATGAGAGGAGTTCCAATCATAGCACATTTGGAAAAGATATGAGATCAAATTTCACAAGGTAAGAACATAAATATGTTTTAATAAGAATGGATTAAGAACCATGCGCTGGACCTATTCCTTGAAGATTTAGAACTAATACATCATCTAATAGTATTTGCAAACGAATAGAGAAATGAGGCCGATCAAACTTGTTTTACGAGTAAGGAAGAAGTTGCGATCGTTCGGTATTGAGAGCCAAGAAATTGACTATCTGTTCTATGTTACGAATCGCAAAAGGAGAACACATGATAAAATATCAGGGAGATAATTAAGAAACTAGAAAAGTGATTTAATCGACATACATGTTGAAAAGATAATAATATCTAATAACGGATGATAAGCCCCTAATCATACATGACTTAGTTAGACTAGATTGACAACCATGCGTGGGACATCTGCACAAAAAGATTCAGATCAAATGAATGATCTAATCGCATTCGAAAGAGAACGGAGGCAACTATACTAGCTTAATAACTAAGGAAGAAGTTGCGATCGTTCGATATTGAGAGCCAAGAAATTGACAAGCTGTTCTATGTTATGAATCGCAAAACCAGAACAACACATGATAAAATATTAGAGAGATAATTAAGAAACTAGAAAGGTGATCTAATCGACATACATGTTGAAAAGATAAGAATATCTAATAACGGATGATAAGCCCCTAATACGTGACTTAGTTAGACTAGATTGAGAACCATGTGTGGGACCTGTGCACAAAGAATTAGATCAAATGAATGATCTAATCTCATTCGAAAGAGAACAGAGGCAACTATATTAGCTTAATAACTAAGAAAGAAATGTAATCGTAAGATATTGAGAACTAAGAAAGTCGACTAATCGTAATATATTGTGAGCCTCGCAAAGGAGATACAATCAAGCAAGATTCAAAACTAATAAAGGAGAAGTAGTGGTATTAGATTTAAAAAGAACCAAGAGCGGGTCGTATTCATTAAAGATTTATAATTAAGCGATTATCTAAACGTATAAGAAAAAGAACTGAGAAATGAGGCCTATTAATTATGCTTGCACAACGATTAAGGAAGAAATTGTAGTAGTACGATACTGAGAAGAAAGAAAGGGTCTAATCGTACTATATTATGATACAGTAAAGGAGATCAAATCTTACAGGATTAAGAACTAACAAAGTAGATCGAGTCATATCAGATTAAGAAATAGAACAGGAGTTCTTATAAAAGTAAATCTCGTAACTCAAGATAAGAACTTAAAATGCGATTTGATTTGGCCAAATTGAGAACCATGAGTGATAACTATGCATAAGAGAATAAGAACTGAAATATAATATGATGGTTTTGAAGAAATAAGTGAGAAATGAGGCCAAGTATACGTGCTTAATCACAGTGGAAGGAGTTGTACTCGTACGATATTGAGAACTAAGAAAGGGGACAAATCGTACAAGATTAAATACTAATAACTGGGATCAAGTTGCATAAGATTAAGAAACAAGAAAGGAGTTCTCAACAAAGTACATGTAGAAACATAATAAGTTCTAATAACTCATGATAACAACGTAAAATGTGATTTAATTAAGCCAGATTAAGAACAAAGAATCAGTTCAAACTGAAAAGGACTTTGATAAAAAGATGATTATCTAACCTTATTTGAAAAAGAACTGAGAAATGAAGCCAATTACACCTTGTATAATGACAAAGGAAGAAGTGATAATCGTACAATATTGAGAACTAAGAAATGCGACTAATTGAGCGATACAATGAACAACAAAAGGAGACATAACATCTGCAATTCACAGAACAAAGAAAGGAGATTAATCGTTTAAGATTATGAAATATGAGAGGAGTTCCAATCATAGCACATTTGGAAAAGATATGAGATCAAATTTCACTACGAAAGGTAAGAACATAAATATGTTTTAATAAGAATGGATTAAGAACCATGCGCTGGACCTATTCCTTGAAGATTTAGAACTAATACATCATCTAATAGTATTTGCAAACGAATAGAGAAATGAGGCCGATCAAACTTGTTTTACGAGTAAGGAAGAAGTTGCGATCGTTCGGTATTGAGAGCCAAGAAATTGACAAGCTCTTCCGTGTTAAGAATCGTAAAATCAACAACACGTGATAAAATATTAGGGAGATACGTAAGAAACTAGAAAGGTGATCTAATCGACATACAGGTTGAAAAGATAATAATATCTAATAACGGATGATAAGCCCCAAATACTAGACTTAGTTAGACTAGATTGACAACCATGCGTGGGACCTCTGCACAAAAAGATTCTGATCAAATGAATGATCTAATCGCATTCGAAAGAGAACGGAGGCAACTATACTATCTTAATAACTAAGCAAGAAGTGTAATCGTAACATATTGAGAACTAAGAAAGTGGGCACTAATCGTAATATATTGTGAGTCGCAAAAGGAGATACAATCAAACAAGATTGAGAACTAATAAAGGAGAAGTAGTCGTATTAGATTTAAAAAGAAGCAAGAGCGGGTCGTATTCAGTGAAGATTTATAGTTAAGAGATTACCTAATCGTACAACAAAAAGAACTGAGAAATGAGGCCTATTAATTATGCCTGCACAGTGATTAAGGAAGAAATTATAATAGTACGATATTGGGAAGAAAGAAAGGGTCTAATCATACTATATTATGGCACAGTAAAGGAGATCTAATCGTACAGGATTAAGAAATAACAAAGTAAACGAGTCATATCAGATTAAGAAATAGAACATGAGTTCTTATATAGTAAATCTCGTAACTCATGATAAGAACTTAAAATGCGATTTGATTTGGCCAAATTAAGAACCATGGTGACAATTATGCATGAAAGAATAAGAACTAAACTATAATATGATGGTTTTGAAGAAATAAGTGAGAAATGAGGCCATTATAGTATAGTATACGTGCTTAATCACAGTGGAAGGAGTTGTACCCGTACGATATTGAGAACTAAGAAAAGGGACTAATCGTACAAGATTAAATACTAATAGCTGGGATCAAGTCGCATAAGATTAAGAAACAAGAAAGGAGTTCTCAACAAAGTACGTGTAGAAACATAATAAAGGAGTTCTCGACAAAGTACATGTAGAAACATAATAATTTCAATAACTCATGATAACAACGTAAAATGTGATTTAATTATGCTAGATTAAGAACCAAGTATCAGTTCAAATTTAAAAAGACTTTGAACAAAAGATGATTATCTAACCTTATTTGAAAAGGAACTGAGAAATGAAGCCAATTACACCTTGTATAATGACAAAGGAAGAAGTGATAATCGTACAATATTGAGAACTAAGAAATGCGACTAATCGAGCTATACGATGAACAACAAAAGGAGACACAACATTTGTTGAACCCCAGTTATGTTAATCATGTTTTGATGATGACCAAATCATCGTACTAATGGTTTGATAACAAGTGTGCAGAAAACAGGTTGGTTCGGACGCAAATGATCGTCCGAACAAAATAACCACAAGACTTCACGGACGCAAATGACTGTTCGAGTGACAGAGCTTCGGACGATGGTAATCGTCCGACACAAAGAATTTGAAGCAAGCCTCGGACGAAGAACAACGTCTGATCATATTTCCAGAAGACTTTACTTCGATCGGACGCATGTTCGGACGCATCCTCGGACGTCCGAACGAATACCCTCAGAGAATGACGCAGTGTCGGACGCAAGGTTTAGCAGCGGCCGTCCTACACGGTCCAACAGACTAGTTTGTTCGAACGCATTCTTGCTGCATCGGCCGTTCGAAATTTCCAACGGCTAGTTCTCTTATACAGAAAATAGCCGTTGGGAAGTTGTTGGAAGCAAATTTTTGGCAACTATAAATACCCCTAGGTCTGAATTAACAAGAAGGGACTTCTACATTGATTACAAATAACTCTTGACCTATTTGGGAGAAATAGTATAGGGAACAAGTGTTGTAATAGTGTAGGTAGTTTTGTGAAAAGAGCTTAGAAGTGTAAGAGTTCTTCAAGTGTAAAAGTGGAGAGATAACGATTGTAACAAAGGGAGGTTGTGAGTGTAAAACTCTTGGCTCAACTAAAGGTAATTAGTGTGAGCAAGAGTGATCCTCATTTGTGTACAAGAGGTTATTGTCTCACCTACTTTGAAGAGACTTTTAGTGGCTAAACTTCAAGTTGTAAACTTGGTAGTTGCCTTGTAAGAAGCTCTTTGTAGTTGAAAGCTCCAAGCTTGAGAAGCTTGGGAGTTTGGTTTGATTCTCTTAATCTCAATATTCTTATTTGTTCTTTAAGCTTAAATTGTTGAATATCTATTGTATTCATTTGTGCTTAAGTTTTCATTTGGTGCATAAAGTTTGTATTTTCATTAAGCACTTAAAAAGGATTGCTTTTAGATACAACCTAATTCACCCCCCCTCCAAGGTTGTTTTTTCAATCCCTTCAATTGTGGAATGATTTGAAATTTGAATTTCCAGCAATTGTGATCGGTCGGTTTCAGCAGCTGGTTGCTCCGCCACTACTGGTGGTTTTCCTTTTTCCGGTGGCTGATTTGAAACTGCATTTTCAGTCCTTTGATCACTGTCATCACGTTATGGGGGATTTTCCTTCACGTTGGACATGTAAATGAGCCCCTACTTCTTCTAGTGGTGCGTCGGGCAGTAATCCAAGAGGTGTGTTTTGTTCCAGATGGGCCAATTTCATTGCGTTTAACTGGTGTCCAGCAGGTTTGAGCCGGTTTCTTTGTTGGATGCTTCGTATAATTCTCAAGGCTTGGGGTTTGCGTAACTATACTCGGGTCTGCTTTCTTGCATGTATTGGTGGAGTGACCAATTTTCTTGGAATTTGTGCAGTAACTTGGTAGCTCTTCATAGCTAATTTTTTGCCAAATACCATCTTTTCCAACCCCTAACCACACCCTAGAAGGGAGTTCAGATAGTAGATCTACTTCCACACATACCATTGCAACATTGTGCTGGCCTGGTGAAGTTTTCGGTTGCTAGATCTAGCTTGTGGGCGTTCCCACTGCTTGTCTCATTAAACACCGCATGTTTGTTGAAGAAGACTGCTAGAAGTCCTTCAAACGTGATCCATACGGGGACTATAGATGGCTCTTCTGTTATACACATGAAGGGTGGATGCCACTTGAGAACTCTCATGTAACAACCACTAATGAACCAAGTGTTCTTAAGCCAACAGCGGAGATAATCTTCCTCTAATGAAAATCTGATGATGATATGCTTGTAGTCTAGGAAACCAATTGTGAACTGACCTTTAAAGCCTATGGTGAGAAAATTCTTGCAAAGTAGTTCCATATTTGGCTTGTCCCCGGGAAAATTTCCAACCAACGTGTATCTAAAAGGGGCAGCAAGTTGCTGAATTTCTTCATGGGAGAAGAATATGGCGGGTTCTCCTTTATGTGATTGAAGGGCCATCAAGGGTTTGTTGGGAGTTTGTGGTCGGATTCCTTGATTTTGGCTTGCCCGTGAGCACTTGTGCAAAATTTCTTAGGTTGCCCTTCAACCAATGGTGCAGTTTGATCGGCCATGGCCGAGAAAGCAAGGAGTAATAGGATTAGGTTCTTTGTGTTTTAGAGTGAGAAAATGTAGAGAGAAGGAAGAGCTTGCTTTGGCTGATCTTCAACTACCTTCAGGACAAACGAATCCTCATGTAAATCCTCCAAAACTGAGGTGGCCCCTCCAGCCTAAGAGATTGTCTAATCGTATAAGAAAAGAACTGAGAAATGAGGCCTATTAATTATTCCTACACAATGAATAAGGAAGAAATTGTAATACTACTATATTGAGAAGAGAGAAAGGGTCTAATCGTACTATATTATGAAACAGTAAAGGAGATCTAATCGTACAGGATTAAGAACTAACAAAGTAGATCGAGTCATATCAGAATAAGAAATAGAACAGGAGTTCTTATAAACGTAAATCTCGTAACCCAAGATAAGAACTTAAAATGCGATTTGATTTGGCCAAATTACAAGAACCATGAGTGATAACTATGCATAAAAGAATAAGAACTAAAATATAATATGATGGTTTTGAAGAAATAAGTGAGGAATGAGGCCATGTGTACGTGCTTAATCACAGTGGATGGAGTTGTACTCGTACGATATTGAGAACTATAATAGGGGACAAATCGTACAATATTAAATACTAATAAGTGGGAACAAGTCGCATAAGATTACGAAAACAAGAAAGGAGTTCTCAACAAAGTACATCTAGAAACATAATAAGTTCTAATAACTCATGATAACAACATAAAATGTGATTTAATTATGCTAGATTAAGAACCAAGAATCAGTTCAAATTTAAAAAGAGTTTGAACAAAAGATGATGATCAAATCTTATTTGAAAAAGAACTGAGAAATGAAGCCAATTACACACCTTGTATAATGACAAAGGAAGAAGTGATAATCGTACAATATTGAGAACTAAGAAATGCGACTAATCGTGCTATACAATGAACAACAAAAGGAGACACGTTGTAACATATGCAATTCACAGAACAAAGAAAGGAGATTAGTCGTATAGGATTATGAATTATGAGAGGAGTTCCCAATCATAGTACATTTGGAAAAGATATGAGATCAAATTTCACAAGGTAAGAACAAAAATATGTTTTAATAAGAATGGATTAAGAACCATGCGCTGGACCTATTCCTTCGAGATTTAGAACTAATACATCATCTAATAGCATTTGCAAAAGAATAGAGAAATGAGGCCGATCAAACTTGCTTTACCAGTAAGGAAGAAGTTGCGATCGTTCGATATTGAAAGCCAAGAAATTGACTAACTGTTATATGAATCGTAAAAGGAGAACACATGATAAAATATTAGGGAGATAATTAAGAAACTAGAAAGGTGATCTAATCGACATACATGTTGAAAAGATAAGAATATCCAATAACGGATGATAAACCCCTAATACGTGACTTAATTAGACTAGATTGAGAACCACGTGTGGAACCTGTGCACAAAAGAGTTAGTCTATCAAATGAATGATCTAATCGCATGCGAAAGAGAACGGAGGCAACTATATTAGCTTAATAACTAAGGAAGAAGTGTAAATCGTAAGATATTGATAACTAAGAAAGTCGACCAGTCGTAATATATTGTGAGTCGCAAAAGGAGATACAATCAAACAAGATTGAGAACTAATAAAGGAGAAGTAGTCATATTTGATTTAAAAAGAACCAAGAGCGGGTCGTATTAATTAAAGATTTATAATTAAAAGATTATCCAATCGTATAAGAAAAAGAACTGAGAAATGAGGCCTATTAATTAGGCCTGCACAATGATTAAGGAAGAAATTGAAATAGTACGATATTGAGAAGAAAGAAAAGGTCTAATCGTACTATATTATGACACAATAAAGGAGATCGAATCGTACAGGATTGTGAACTAACAAAGTAGATCAAGTCATATCACATTAAGAAATAGAATAGGAGTTCTTATAAAAGTAAATCTCGTAACTCAAGATAAGAAATTAAATTAATTATGCGATTTGATTTGGCCAAATTAAGAACCATGAGTGAGAACTATGCATAAAAGAATAAGAACTAAAATATATTATGATGGTTTTGAAGAAATAAGTGAGAAATGAGGCCAAGTATACGTGCTTCATCACAGGGGACTCATGGTCCTGTACAATATTGATCTCTAATCTTGGGGACAAATCGTACAAGATTAAATACTAATAACTGGGATCAAGTCGCATAAGATTAGGAAACAAGAAAGGAGTTCTCAACAAAGTACATCTAGAAACATAATAAGTTCTAATAACTCATGATAACAACGTAAAATGTGATTTAATTATGCTAGATTAAGAACCAAGAATCAGTTCAAATTGAAAAAGACTTTGAACAAAAGATGATTATCTAACCTTATTTGAAAAAGAACTGAGAAATGAAGCCAATTACACCTTGTATAATGACTGAAGAAAAAGTGATAATCGTACAATATTGAGAACTAAGAAATGCGACTAATCGAGCTATACAATGTACAACAACAAAATGAGACATAGCATATGCAATTCACAGAACAAAGAAAGGCGATTAGTCGAGTAAGATTATGAAATATGAGAGGAGTTCCAATCATAGCACATTTGGAAAAGATATGAGATCAAATTTCACAAGGTAAGAACATAAATATTTTTTAATAAGAATGGATTAAGAACCATGCGCTGGACCTATTCCTTGAAGATTTAGAACTAATACATCATGTAATAGCATTTGCACACGAATAGAGAAGTGAGGCCAATCAAACTTGCTTTACGAGTAAGGAAGAAGTTGCGATCGTTCGATATTGAAAGCCAAGAAATTGACTAACTGTTCTATGTTATGACTCGCAAAAGGAGAACACATGATAAAATATTAGGGAGATAATTAAGAAACTAGAAAGGTGATCTAATCGACATACATGTTGAAAAGATAAGAATATCTAATAACGGATGATAAGCCCCTAATACGTGACTTAGTTAGACTAGATTGAGAACCATGTGCGGGACCCTGTGCACAAAAGATTTAGATCAAATGAATGATCTAATCGCATTCAAAAGAGAACGGAGGCAACCGTATTAGCTTAATAACTAAGGAAGAAGTGTAAATCGTAAGATATTGACAACTAAGAAAGTCGACTAGTCGTAATATATTGTGAGTCGCAAAAGGAGATACAGTCAAACAAGATTGAGAATTAATAAAGGAGAAGTAGTCGTATTAGATTTAAAAAGAACCAAGAGCGGGTCGCATTCATTAAAGATTTATAATTAAAAGATTATCCAATCACATAATAAAAAGAACTGAGAAATGAGGCCTATTAATTATGCATGCACAATGATTAAGGAAGAAATTGTAATAGTACGATATTGAGAAGAAAGAAAGGGTCTAATCGTACTATATTATGACAAAGTAAAGGAGATCGAATCGTACAGGATTAAGAAGTAACAAAGTAGATCGAGTCATATCAAATTAAGAAATAGAATAGGAGTTCTTATAAAAGTAAATCTCGTAACTATTTTATCATCAAGATAAGAACTTAAAATGCGATTTGATTTGGCCAAATTAAGAACCATGAGTGATAACTATGCATAAAAGAGTAAGAACTAAATTATAATGTGATGGTTTTGAAGAAATAAGTGAGAAATTAGGCCAAGTATACGTGCTTTATCACAGTGGAAGGAGTTGTACTCGTACGATATTGGGAACTAAGAAAGGGGACAAATCGTACAAGATTAAATACTAATTTCTGGGATCAAGTCCCATAAGATTAAGAAACAAGAAAGGAGTTCTCAACAAAGTACATGTAGAAACATAATAAGCTCTAATAACTCATGATAACAACGTAAAATGTGATTTAATTATGCTAGATTAAGAACCAAGAATCAGTTCAAATTGAAAAAGACTTTGAACAAAAGATGATTATCTGACCTTATTTGAAAATGAACTGAGAAATGAAGCCTATTACACCTTGTATAATGACAAGGGAAGAAGTGATAATCGTAGAATATTAGTCTTACCTCAAACAACATAAGTTGAAGGGCAACCAAAAACCTTTGCACAAGCTCTTTCGGGTGGACAAATCCTAAGCCTTCACGCACCAAATCCAGACCTCACCTTGAAAGCTCTTCAACTGCACAAAGGGGAACCAGCGATTTTCTTCTCCCAAGATGAAGTTCAACACCTTGCTGCACCATTTCGTTACACATTGGTGGGTAATTTTCCAAGAGGCAAGCCGAACATGGAAACTCTTCGTAAAAGTTTTCACACCATTGGATTCAAAGGTCAGTTCACCATCGGATATCTTGATTACAAGCACATATTGATGAGGTTTTCATTGGAGGAGGACTTCCTACGATGTTGGCTCAAAAACATCTGGTTTGTTAATGGCTACTACTTAATGAGGGTTCTTAAGTGGCACCCATTATTTACCACTGATGAAGAACCGTCCATAGCCCCTATATGGATTACTTTTGAAGGACTTCCAGCAGTCTTCTTCAACAAATACGCCGTATTTAGCCTTGCTCAAGCGGTTGGAACACCCCTTAAACTCGACTTAGCCACTGCAAATTTCACGTAAAGCAAGTGTGCAGTTGAAGAGCTCTATACGGGAAGTAGACCTCCTATCTGACCTTCCTTCTAGGGTATGGTTGGGGGTCGGTAATGAGGGCATTTGGCAAAAAATTACCTACGATGCAGTCCCATCTTATTGCACGAAATGCAAGAAAATTGGCCATGGCAATGGTGAATGCCGGAAAGGTGAAGCGGGGCATCCTAACCAACCTGTAGGTAACGGTGAACAAATAAAGAACTCAGCCAAGCAACCCATTCGAACAAGTTGGACTCCGGTGAAGGAACACACGGCTGGACCTTCGGGCTCAAAATCAGCCCCATCTTTTCCACATGTGAATTTTTCATGCATGTAATCTCAACCACCAGAAGCAACGGTGGTGCAACCACCAGCCGTGGAAGAACAACCACTCATGCTGGATGTGATTCAAAATTCAAACGCCACTTCTCATGGGATTGCACCAACAACTTCGGATAAGGCCAATCCAAATCAACAAACGGATTCAAACCAGCAGATGGATAAGGCCAAAGCACACCAGCACTTGGATTCAAATTTTGAAAATGAGCACATTGTGGAAGGTCAGCCCTTGAACCCCTTGGAGAGTGGGGCCAATTCGAATTTTGTGGAACCACCAACATCCTTGGCTGCACAATCAAGGGATGCTGAAAATCAGCCAACACACATTCGAATTTCAAACAATCCCTTCATGGATGATTCACTCATCTCTCATAGTAAAGATGTTGGTTTGCATTTTTTATTCCAAGTTGAGGGTTCCCTCCCACAATGTTAAATGGATCGCATTTTAGTTTGGAACATTCGGGGGATAGCTAATAAACCCTCACTTCGTAGGTTAAAGTTAATCATTCAACAACATCAAATAAACTCATTGCTCTAATGGAGCCAATGGTTGACAAAGCTAGAATCCTAATGTTTTCTAATAAGCTAGGTTTCGATAGCTGCGAGTGCAACTCAAATGGCAAAATTTGGCTTTTTTGGAACCGAGAGCTAGGTCTCGTCCCCACATTCAGCTCGGATCAGCTCCTCCATGTTTCCATTCCTCAGCAAAGTGCCATGGAAGCGAACTCCTTTGTTTACACAAAATGCACAACAGCGGAACGAAGAGCTCTTTGGGAGGAACTTCGAGCTGTCCAACCTCAAACTCCATGGCTGGTGGGTGGCGACTTCAATGTCATATCTAGTTCTGATGAATACAAAGGAACTTCCCCATTAGACCTTGTGTATAATGAGACAATGATAGGCCAGCCATGCATGTAGTTCTTGGTCAAACGCAGGTCTTTGTCGTTAAGCTAGGCGGGGGAATAGACTTGGAAATTTGGTATGGAAGAGGCTGGACAGATTTGTTTGTAACACACATTTTCTAGCAGCCTTTCAACAAGTTAGTGTTGAACACCTTCTCTTAGACGTGATCAGAGATTTGTATAAGAGCTCAAAGCCTCCAATAAGAACACCTCAGATGTGTAAAGCAAGATTCCGATTCGGCTTTAGCCTTTTCAAGTTTTGACATTGCCAAATACCGTATAGAATACACATCTAGTTGTGGGTGAAACCCGTCTTGAGCTCAAAATCATCCAAGAAGCACTTTTGGTACACCAGAGCCAAAGTAACCAAATTGCCTTAGCTCATGCCCAGCGATCCATATGAGGTGCTTGGCGAAGAGGAAGCTACAGCCTTGAAAAGGTAAGTCGTTTATTAGTATAAGAGACAGACAATCGATTGAAGTCTTTCATGCCACCAAGGTAGCAAGGAGGGTGTCTCTTTTATGAGTTATCTTAGACACATTTAGATGTGTATAAGAGACTGATATTATACACATTAGATGTGTATAAGGGTTAACTTCTTGCAGGAGCTCTTGACCTCTAACAACACGGCTGGAATTGACCTAGATCTTTCACCGAGTACCTCCCATGCACGGTTTCCGAGGAGGACTACCGGGGTTTATTAAAGGAATTGTCAGAAGGGGGAGGGAGGCCGTTTTCAACCTTAATCCTAATGGAGCAGCCGGAATTGATGGCTATAATGGAGTTTTCTTCACTACCTGCATGACATACATAACCACCATGATCTTGAATTAGTCGAGTGAATCAGTTCTCGATGGTGGAGCTAAGTAGCCTGAATCTTTTACTAGTACTTATATTGCTAGATGTCCCAAAGACAACCAATCCGAATTCTTTTAGTTCTTGATGCCCATAAGCTTGTGCACCTTCTTCAACAAAATCTGCACCAAGATATTGGCCAACCGACTTTCCCTCATTCTACCGAAGATTATTTCAGCCGAACAAGTGGCCTATGTTCAAGGGAGGGACATTGCCGATAACATTCTTCTTGTGCAAGAAATGACCAATTTCATAGATCGGAAGACGAGGGGAGGAAATTTGATCATCAAACTCGACCTCGCCAAGGCGTTTGATAGGCTTTCATGGCCTTTCTTATATGCCATTCTACACAAGATTGGATTTGCTGAACATTGGACTTCCCTCATCAAGAACGTTTTGGAGGAATGTTGGTTTTCTGTACTCATCAATGGAGCACCCAAGGGATTCTTTAAATCCACTAGAGGGTTTGTCAAGGAGATCCCTTATCACCCCTTTTATTCATGTTAATGTTGGAGCTCAGTCTCAACAGAGATTGGAGGAGCAAAAGTTCATTAGGGTAATCTTTCAGCTTATTAGACTCCTCTAACAATGATAAGGGAAGTCCACTTGGCCTTCTCTAATAGACATCGTCATGTGTACAATGGGATAAACCAAATCCATTCGACACTTAACGAGCTTCTTAGCACGGTTTGAGAACTCCTCCGGCCAGCTCTTTAACAAGTCCAAAAGCTTCTTTTACCTATCAAAGAAGGCTGCCCCTGTCGCGTTTACACATCTCCAAGCCAAGACGGGTTTCACCCATCATTTGCCTTATCCCATTTAATTATTTGGGTTGTCCCATTCATAAAGGCAAAGGACGGCGCACTACAATCCAACCATTAATTGAAAAGGTAGCTTCCCGGATTCATGGATGGCAGACGAGGTTCCTCTCCCCAGGAAGGACGGTTAATTCTAATCAAGCATGTTCTGAGCAGCATTCCCATCTACCTATTATCAGTTCTCCTTCCCCCAAGATCAGTAATTAAAGAGTTGGAGCGGCAATTTGCAAACTTTTTCTGGGGCAGCTCAAACGAGGTGCTAAAATGACATTGGATCGCATGGGGTAAAGTTTGCCAGCCAACCTATTCCAATGGTCCAGGGATTCCACCACTAGAAGATGTTTTACGAGGCTTTAGTATCAA
This sequence comes from Cinchona pubescens, assembly GCA_025175665.1. Taxonomy (NCBI): domain Eukaryota; kingdom Viridiplantae; phylum Streptophyta; class Magnoliopsida; order Gentianales; family Rubiaceae; genus Cinchona; species Cinchona pubescens. The sequence continues at coordinate 371,013 of JANKKI010000446.1, forward strand.
ACTTTGGTGGAAGTTTCGAAGGGGCAGCTCTTTGTGGTGTGGAAACACTTTGTCTCTTATAGACACCCCAAGGCCAGGGTGTATAAGAGGCTCGCTGAATGTCCAGTCAATTCTCTTACACATCTAGATGTGTATAAGATCCAGCTTCAGTCAATGATTTGAGAAGGGCCTGTTATTCCTCATATAAAAACGTTGATTGCTCCTTCTGGTTCGACCCATGGACCAAATACTGACCTCTTTCCCACAAGGTAGAACAGTTGTATGATGGGCAGCTCAAGGTCTTCCCATGTTTGGGGTTCTAATGGTTGGAATATTTCCTCTTTGGACGAGAGATACTCCATGGAGGAGCTGCAAACCATTGTCGCAATTCTCAACGAAAGATCGATCTTCATGACTGATGAACCAGACCGGATTGTTTGGACCCCTACATCTACTGGTTCCTTTTCACTCTCAACGACATATGCCACAACGGTGCGGACTTTTTCTAGACAAATGATTTGGGATGGGAGACTCCAATTGAAGATCTCCATTTTCATGTGGAAATTACTGAATAAGAGGCTGCCACTAGATGATAATTTGATTACAATTGGCTTTTCCTTAGCCTCCAAGTGCTACTACTGTTGTCATGGAGAGTCCTTGGATCATCTTTTTGTGGGCTGCGCTATCTCACGCCAAGTTTGGTACTTTTTCGAAACTTGGCTAGAGGTGATGATCGCACCTTCAACGACCATCTTAGACAAGCTTAACTCATGGTGGTGGGCTGCAGCACCCTCTTCCACAATTGCGGCTAATCCACAAAATCCTCCCTTGTATAATATGTTGGTTCTTATGGAAAGCGAGGAACATGGCTGTGTTTGATGGGAAAACAAGTAGTGCTGCACGCATCATTGCCAACATCAACTCGTATTTAGTGAATATTTCCTCAATCCACCCCTTCACAAGAGAAATTTACAGCTGATGAATTGCTTCTCTCACGGGACATTTGCTTTCAACTCTTACAAACAAAACCTAAGAGAATCTTGGCGGTCAAATGGGAATGCCCTCCTCCAGGATGTTTCAAACTAAATGTGGATGGCGCCTCTAAAGGTAATCCGGGAATGGCAGCAGGTGGTGGCGTCATAAGGGATCACAAGGGCCATTGTATACGGGCATTTTCAAATGGTTACTTTCAGCAAACCAGCTTGACAAGGAGAGGCCATGGCAAGCTGAAGAGGGGCGGTTACTCTGTCTCAGGTTGCGGGTTCACCCATTGGAGGTTGAGATTGATTCACTCATCCTTGTCAACACTTTGAATGCATGGTTTGTCGTCATCAATTTGGAGTTTTGATGACCAACTCCGTGTCATACAAGGCCTTTGTGTTGGAAAGCAGATTTCATTTAAACATATTTTTAGAGAGTCTAATCAAGTTGCTGATAGATTAGCTAATGAGGGTATTGCAAATCCAATGTATGTTGAGTACGAGCACAACACCATTCCTTGCTCTATAAAAGGTCTGGTTTGGCTAGATGCTAGGGGCTGCCCTAACCTTCGATATTGTAATAACTCATAAAATAAATAAAAGTTCTGCCCACCTTTTGGGCGTTTGAATAAAAAATAAAAAAAAATCGTACAATATTGAGAACTAAGAAATGCGACCAATCGAGCTATACAATGAACAACAAAAGGAGACACATATATGCAATTCACAGAACAAAGAAAGGCGATTAGTGGTGTAAGATTATGAAATATGAGAGGAGTTCCAATCATAGCACATTTGGAAAAGATATGAGATCAAATTTCACAAGGTAAGAACATAAATATGTCGTTTTGTTTAATAAGAATGGATTAAGAACCATCGGCTGGACCTATTCCTCGAAGATTTAGAACTAATACATCATCTAATTGCATTTGCACACGAATAGAGAAGTGAGGCCCATCAAACTTGCTTTACGAGTAAGGAAGAAGTTCCGATCGTTAGATATTGAGTGCCAAGAAATTGACTAACTGTTCTATGTTATGAATCGCAAAAGGAGAACACATGATAAAATATTAGGGAGATAATTAAGAAACTAGAAAGGTGATCTAATCGATATACATGTTGAAAAGATAAGAATATCTAATAACGGATGATAAGCCCCAAATACTAGACTTAGTTAGACTAGATTGAGAACCATGTGTGGGACCTGTGCACAAAAGATTTACATCAATGAATGATCTAATCGCATTCGAAAGAGAAACGGGGCAACTATATTAGCTTAATAACTAAGGAAGAAGTGTAATCGTAAGATATTGAGAACTAAGAAAGTGGACTAATCGTAATATATTGTGAATCGATCCAAAAGGAGATAAAATCATACAAGATTGAGAACTAATAAAGGAGAAGTAGTCGTATTAGATTTAAAAAGAACCAAGAGCGGGTCGTATTCATTAAAGATTTATAATTAAGAGATTATCTAATCGTATAAGAAAAAGAACTAAGAAATGAGGCATATTAATTAGGCCTGCACAATGATTAAGGAAGAAATTGTAATAGTACGATATTGAGAAGAAAGAAAGGGTCTAATCGTACTATATTATGACACAGTAAAGAAGATCTAATCGTACAGGATTAAGAACTAACAAAGTAGATCAAGTCATATCAGATTAAGAAATAGAACAGGAGTTCTTATAAATGTAAATCTCGTAACTCAAGATAAGAACTTAAAATACGATTTGATTTGGCCAAATTACAAACCATGAGTGATAACAATGCAGAAAAGAATAAGAAATAAAATATATTATGATGGTTTTGAAGAAATAAGTGAGAAATGAGGCCAAGTATACGTGCTTCATCACAGATCTATAATGGGATGGAGTTGTACTCTTACGATATTGAGAACTAAGAAAGGGGACAAATCGTACAAGATTAAATACTAATAACTGGGATCAAGTCGCATAAGATTAAGAAACAAGAAAGGAGTTCTCAACAAAGTACATCTAGAAACATAATAAGTTCTAATAACTCATGATAACAACGTAAAATGTGATTTAATTATGCTAGATTAAGAACCAAGAATCAGTTCAAATTAAAAAAGACTTTGAACAAAAGATGATTATCTAACCTTATTTGAAAAAGAACTGAGAAAAGAAGCCAATTACACCTTGTATAATGACTGAAGAAGAAGTGATAATCGTACAATATTGAGAACTAAGAAATGCGACTAATCGAGCTATACAATGAACAACAAAATGAGACATAGCATATGCAATTCACAGAACAAAGAAAGGCGATTAGTCGAGTAAGATTATGAAATATGAGAGGAGTTCCAATCATAGCACATTTGGAAAAGATATGAGATCAAATTTCACAAGGAGCATAAGAACATAAATATGTTTTAATGAGAATGGATTAAGAACCATGCGCTGGACCTATTCCTTGAAGATTTAGAACTAATACATCATCTAATAGCATTTGCACACGAATAGAGAAATGAGGCCAATCAAACTTGCTTTACGAGTAAGGAAGAAGTTGCGATCGTTCGATATTGAAAGCCAAGAAATTCACTAACTATTCTATGTTATGACTCGCAAAAGGAGAACACATGATAAAATATTAGGGAGATAATTAAGAAACTAGAAAGGTGATCTAATCGACATACATGTTGAAAAGATAAGAATATCTAATAACGGATGATAAGCCCCTAATACGTGACTTAGTTAGACTAGATTGAGAACCATGTGCGGGACCTGTGCACAAAAGATTTAGATCAAATGAATGATCTGATCGCATTTGAAAGAGAACGGAGGCAACTATATTAGCTTAATAACCAAGGAAGAAGTACTAAGAAAGTCGATTAATCGTAATATATTGTAAGTCTGCAAAAGGAGATACTGTCAAACACGATTGAGAACTAATAAAGGAGAAGTAGTCGTATTACATTTAAAAAGAACCAAGAGCGGGTCATAGTCATTAAAGATTTATAATTTAGAGATTATCTAATCGTATAAGAAAAAGAACTGAGAAATGAGGCCAATTAATTATGCCTGCACAATGATTAAGGAAGAAATTGTAATAGTACGATATTGAGAAGAAAGAAAGGGTCTAATCGTACTATATTATGACACAGTAAAGGAGATCTAATCGTACAGGATTAAGAACTAAAAAAGTAAATCCATTCATTTCAGATTAAGAAATAGAAGAGGAGTTCTTATAAAATCAAATCTCGTAACTCAAGATAAAAACTTAAAATGCGATTTGATTTGGCCAAATTAAGAACCATGAGTGATAATATGCATAAAAGAATAAGAACTAAAATATAATATGATGGTTTTGAAGAAATAAGTGAGAAATGAGGCCAAGTATACGTGCTTCATCACAGTGCGAAGGAGTTATATTCGTATGATATTGAGAAATAAGAAAGGGGACAAATTGTAAAAAATTAAATACTATTAACTGGGATCAAGTCGCATAAGATTAAGAAACAAGAAAGGAGTTCTCAACAAAGTACATCTAGAAACACAATAAGTTCTAATAACTCATGATAACAACGTAAAATGTGATTTAATTATGCTAGATTAAGAACCAAGAATCAGTTCAAATTGAAAAAGACTTTAAACAAAAGATGATTATCTAACCTTATTTGAAAAAGAACTGAGAAATGAAGCCTATTACACCTTGTATAATGACAAGGGAAGAAGTGATAATCGTACAATATTGAGCACTAAGAAATGCGACCAATCGAGCTATACAATGAACAACAAAAGGTGACACATATATGCAATTCACAGAACAAAGAAAGGCGATTAGTGGTGTAAGATTATGAAATATGAGTGGAGTTCCAATCATAGCACATTTGGAAAAGATATGAGATCAAATTTCACAAGTCGTTAGAACATAAATATGTTTTAATAAGAATGGATTAAGAACCATCGGCTGGACCTATTCCTCGAAGATTTAGAACTAATACATCATCTAATTGCATTTGCACACGAATAGAGAAGTGAGGCCCATCAACTTGCTTTACGAGTAAGGAAGAAGTTGCGATCGTTCGATATTGAGAGCGAAGAAATTGACTAACTGTTCTATGTTATGAATCGCAAAAAGAAAAACACAGGATAAAATATTAGGGAGATAATTAAGAAACTAGAAAGGTGATCTAATCGACATACATGTTGAAAAGATAAGAATATCTAATAACTGATTACAAGCCCCTAATACGTGACTTAGTTAGACTAGATTGAGAATCATGTGCGGGACATGTCCACAAAAGATTTAGATCAAATGAACGATCTAATCGCATTCGAAAGAGAACGGAGGCAACTATATTAGCTTAATAACCAAGGAAGAAGTACTAAGAAAGTCGACTAATCGTAATATATTTTGAGTCGCTCTGAAAAGGAGATACTATCGCGCAAGATTAAGAACTAATAAAGGAGAAGTGGTCGTATTAGATTTAAAAAGAACCAAGAGCGGGTCGTAGTCCTTAAAGATTTATAATTAAGAGTTAGCTAATCGTATACGAAAAAGAACTGAGAAATGAGGCCTATTAATTATGCACAATGATTATAGAAGAAATGGTAATACTACGATATTGATAAGAAAGAAAGGGTCTAATCGTACTATATTATGACACAGTAAAGTAGATCTTATCGTATAGGATTAAGAACTAAAAAAGTTGATCCATTCATATCAGATTAAGAAATAGAATAGGAGTTCTTATAAAAGTAAATCTCGTAACTCAAGATAAGAAGTTAAAATGCGATTTGATTTGGCCAAATTAAGAACCATGAGTGATAACTATGCATAAAAGAATAAGAACTAAAATATAATATGATGGTTTTGAAGAAATAAGTGAGAAATGAGGCCAAGTATACGTGCTTAATCACAGTGGATGTCTAGGAGTTGTACTCGTACGATATTGAGAACTAAGAAAGGGGACAAATCGTAAAAGATTGAATTCTAATAATTGGGATCAAGTCGCATAAGATTAAGAAACAAGAAAGGAGTTCTCAACAATGTACATCTAGAAACATAATAAGTTCTAATAACTCATGATAACAACGAAAATCTGATTTAATTATGATAGATTAGGAACCAAGAATCAGTTCAAATTGAAAAAGACTTTGATCAAAAGATGATTATCTAACCTTATTTGAAAATGAACTGAGAAATGAAGCCAATTACACCTTGTATAATGACAAGGGAAGAAGTGATAATCGTACAATATTGAGAACTAAGAAATGCGACCAATCGGGCTATACAATGAACAACAAAAGGAGACACAACATGTGCAATTCACAGAACAAAGAAAGGCGATTAGTGGTGTAGATTTGAAATATGTTTTCAATTAAAGTTGGTATCTTTGCATGTTTTGTATCATCATCTTTAATACGTATACTTTTGGTATTTATAACTTATGTCACAAAATGCTAATCCCAACTTTATGATCGAAAAAAAGACGGCCTAGGGTATATATGCACAAGCGAAAGGTAGTTGTTAATAGACCTTCTTGATTAGCCACAAGGCAATCTTTTAACTATGAGTAAGGAATTGATCCAAAGCCTAATTGGCAGAAAATCAATACCTGGTGTTGGTTATAACCTCAAGTGCTCAATCTTGAAGCCCCAACTAGATTCCTAGTCTAGACAAGACTAAAGAGAAATCTAAAATTCTAATTCACTCGTATGAGAGGAAAAAGAAAAATTGAAATCTTATTGCCAAAATTCATTCATTCAATTGTGTAGAAGACCCCTCTATTTATAGTTGAGGGTGGAGGATTCTAGGACTAAATTATTCAATGTGGGATAGCTAGTTTTAATAGTTGGGTTGGATCCTACAACCCATTAGCCTTTAAACCCAATTCTTGTAATGGCCGAAATACATGGCCCAAAAAATAATAATTACGTCTTCTTGAAACCAGCCCAATTAAACACACTAACACTTAAAACAATTGGACTCAAAATAAAAGACTAGAACAACTAAATAAAAGAATATTCCATGGCCGAAATAATGAGGCTAAATTTCGGCCCTTTAGCTTCTCAGCCTAGGCTTGATCTTCAATGACTTGGACGTCCATTACTAAGAACATCTTAGACTCTTTAGTGGACTTCATCTCCAAAAGGTTTGTGAGCTCTTCTTGATCTTCAACAACTTCAACTAAGCCCAACATAGCTTTATTGAGGTTCTTAGCTCTTGATCTCGTAATTGGACCTTGTGGAACTTGAAGTGCGGATTCTGTGAGCCTATATCGAGCCTTTGTGGACAATTGATCACCATCAAGTCCTTGGGATGTATCATCTCCCTCCCCCTTAGCAGGATTCGTCCACGAATCGTCACCTATATCAAAAACAAAGGGAGAAAGATCAGTGACGTTAAAAGTTGCAGAAACTTGATAGCCACCAGGTAAGTCCAGCTTGTATTCACGTGGTGATGCGAGCCATGACTTGGAACGGTCCATCACCACGTGAATCTAGCTTAGATTTTCTCTTGTTGGGAAATCTCTCCTTGCGCCAATGAACCCATACCCAATCTCCAGGTTCAAAGATGACCTTCTTGCGACCCTTGTTTCGTACCTCAGCTATCTTAGCATTTGCTTCCTCAATGTGCTTGCGGGCCTTCTCGTGCAACTTCTTGATCATTTCAGCCTTCTTTTGTCCATCTACATTGACAGCAGAAGAAACTAGTAGTGGCAGTAAATTCAAAGGAGTAGTGGGATTAAAACCATACACTAATTCAAATGGTGAAAACTTAGTGGATGAATGCATAGCACGGTTATAAGCAAATTCAACAATTGGCAAACAATCTTCCCAAGTTTTCAAATTCCTTTTCAAAACAACACGCAATAAGGTGCCTAGTGTACGATTGACAACCTCAGTTTGACCGTCTGTTTGTGGATGGTAAGCAGTAGAAAACAACAATTTGTAGTACCCAATTTATTCCACAATACACGCCAAAAATGTGACAAGAATTTAACATCCCTATCAGATCTACAATGGTATGTGGGATGCACCTTATACGCGGGCTGTCTCCCTAAAGAACACAGAAAACTTCATCAAGATGCATGCCAATTGTTGAATTTGCTTATAACCGTGCTATGCCTGTCTGGTATACACATCTAAATTTGCCAACGTTTAAAGACTTAGATCTTGGGAGACCTAACACAAAATCCATGGAAATATCAGTCCAAGGATGAGTGCATGTCTCATATAGAGACAAATCTCCGACAAGGGAATTTGACTGTGGAGGAGTATGCTATGCATTTATTACAGAGGCCCCACAGGAAGACCTTCAATGTCTAACCGCTCAAGGGAATGCTCTTGAAGTGTGGAGATGTGTATAAGAGACAGCCTTTGGCCAAGCCCACCCTCCCCATGTGATTCCCTAACAAGAACTTCACGTAAAGAACAGCAGAGAATACACACTTAGTCTCATAATTAGTTCAAAAACTTCTTAAGAGTACAATATGCTCAAATCCAAAGAAATTAGCATGCAATGTAGTGATCAAGGTGTACCTACGGGACAAAGCATCCGCTACAATGTTATCCTTCCCACTCTTATATTGAACCACATAAGGAAATGACTCAATGAACTCACTCCACCTAGCATGTCTACGACTCAATTTGATTTGGCCCTTTAAGTGCTTTAGGGACTCATGATCAGAGTGAATAATGAATTCTCTAGAGTATAAATAATGACTCCAATTTTCCAAAGCACGTACTAAGGCATAAAGTTCTTTGTCATAGGTGGAATAATTTAAAGAAGCACCACTTAATTTCTCAGAAAAATATGCAATAGGTTGCTTCTTTTGTAACAATACAACTCCTATACCTATGCCAGATGCGTCACATTCAATCTCAAAAGGAGTATGATATTGTTATCAAAATCTGGCAAAAGTAAAAGAGGGGCAGAGGTTAACTTAACTTTGAGCGTGACGAACGCCTTTTGTTGAGCTTCTCCCCATCTAAAGCCGACGTTCTTAACCTCAGTTAGCGGGGCTGCTATGGTGCTAAAGTCCTTCACGAACCTCCAGTAGAAACTCACAAGCCCATGGAAGCTACGCACTTCAGAAACACTCTTGGGGATCGTTTTGATAGCACCATAGCAGGTCTTTTGACTCGTAAACTTGGATACCCCTAGAGGAAACAACAAACCCAAGAAACACAACACTTTCCAAACAAAAGTGGCATTTCTTAAAGTTAGCATACAACTTTTCTTGTCTTAAAACAAGCAAAACAGCACGAACATGTTCAATATGCTCATTAAAGCTTTTACTGTAAATCAAAATATCATCAAAATAGACAACGACAAATTTACCAATGAAAGCTCTAAGAACATGATTCATAAGCCTCATGAATGTGCTCGGTGCATTAGTGACACCAAACTGTTGGCATGACTAACCACTCATACAAACCATGTTTGGTTTTGAATCAGTTTTCCATTCATCACCGTTCTGTTCTTTGGCTAGATGCGATCCACTTTTTAAATCTATCTTAGTACACATCTAGATGTGTATAAGAGACAGGGTTAAGCCTAAATTTTCGGGAACAGGATGGCGATACTTTACCGTGATTTTATTGACGCGGCTATCCATGCACATCCTCCATGAACCATCAGGTTTAGGTACTAGTATTGTAGGCACAGCACACGGGTGTATAATTCTCTTACACGGCCTTGACTGCCTAGTTCTTATACACGTCACTAGATGTGTATAAGAGACTCCTTAAAGAAGTCTCTTATAAGTGTAATTTGTCTATTGTCTTGCTTGTGTATAAGGATGTTTATTTCTCTACCACTCGAAGAGGAGGCATGCCAGAGGGTATGTCTTCGAGAAAGACATCACTAAACTCCTGCAAGAGAGCTTTAAACATACTTGGCAGAGAATCATCTAGGGTCAGTGGTAGAGAAATAAACATCCTTATACACAAGCAAGACAATAGACAAATTACACTTATGTACTTCTTTAAGTTGCAGGGTTAATTTTCCATCTTCTTTCACTTTAGACTTAGCAAACTCCCTTTCATTAGTCTTCTTTGACCTATGTTCGGGCAAAGCCTTGTTATGCTCATCAACATTCTTTTTAATTTGATTTTGCTCTTGAAGGACTTGTTGGGGAGGTAGAGGATGCAACACAATGGTTTTACCATCCTCTTCAAATCTAAGACAATTAGTATGACCATCATGCAGTGTTTTCCCCAACAAATTGCCAAGGGCGTCCAAAAAGTAAATGACTTGCATGCATAGGGACGACATCACACAACACTTTGTCATTATATTTTGCCTAGGTTAATTGAGACATGCACTTGCTTAGTTACTTTTAGTTCACCATTGTCATTTAACCATTGCAGTCTATAAGGTCTAGGGTGTTTAAACGTTGGTAAATTTAGCTTATCTACCACGAAGTACATTTCCTTGGCAAGTATAGCATCTCTCATCTTCACTTTCACTCGTCCAATTGCCATCAGGGTGAGTGTATAAGACTTTCTTATTCGGGCATTGGGATGAAATGTGTCATCTTCCACCACATCTGAAACACTGAATGTCCCTTGAGCGGTTAGGGGCCGAGGTATTACCTTGGCTGGTTTGGGCCTTTGGCTTTGCAGGAATGGGGTTCTCCTTGAGTTTCTCCATTCTCTTGCTCTGTTCAGGGTTAGTTCGAGAAAATCTCCAATTTGAACTGGAAGTAGAGCTAGACTTGGATTTACCTGGTCTTATTCGGAGAGCCTTTTCTACCTTGTTTGCCCTTTGTTATAGTCCAAGTACTCGTGAAGATCAACCACGTCAGCAATCTCTTTGTTGAGGCCGTTGATGAATCTCTCCATGGTGGTCTCTTCATCTTCATACAAGTGAGCTTTGCTCATTGCCATCTCCATCTCTCGAGCATACTCCTCCACAGTCAAATTCCCTTGTAGTGAGTCCCTGATGTCTTCTTGAGATTGGTTTGGCACTGTGGTCTTATACACATCTAGAGTAGTTGAAGTAGATGCTTGTGGTTTGCCTCGAAGTTGTTGAATTTCAAGACTCATAGTGGCAAACTTCTCATCAAAGTCCTCCATCTTATTTAAGATCCTTGCCATTACACTTTGCAGCAGTTTCTTCTTGCATCTCCTTGTTCCTTTGTTGCACGTCCTTTTCCTGTGCCATAGTCACAAAACAAAGACTAAAGAGAAGGGGTAAAAAAAAAAAGGTTAGTGATAATCAATAAGAGAGGGTTTCACTCTTTGGGGAGTAATGCACTCAAGTCCTCACTTTGGGTTTTATCACTCTTAATGATCTTTTCACCTTACTCTTTGAAAATCTCACTTCACTCAAAGATTCTCTTAAGAAGCCTTGTAAAAACTATGAAAATAGCCAAAGGGTTCCAAAAGTTGATCCTCAAAGCAACCAATCGTATTGATTGGAAATAATGTCCAAAAGGATCTCGGATCAATATAGTTTGAAAATTTAGGCTTAACCTTTCGGATATGAGTCAAGGCAAATATCCGAAAGCAAAAGGACACAAAGAAAAGCACAAAAAGAACAATAAGATCACAAAATTTAGTAAAGAGAGTTTACTAAATTAGAGAAGATAATTTTCAAAAGAAAGAAAAGAAAGTAATTTTTTTTTTAACAAAGAAGCAACACTAGATCTGATTTTTATTTTGTTTTGTTTTTTTTGTTTTCAATGACAGTACCTGTGAACAGTACGGTGAACAGTAACAATGAACAGTATGATAAACAATATCGGTGAACAGTACAATGAACAGCCCGATGACCAGTATGATGAACTTACAATTTGAGTTTGACCAAAATTCTAGACCAAAGCTCTGATACCACGGTGATACGGGTTGATGCCCAAGGTATGTAGAACTTGATCATAAAATGCTAAAGATCCCAACTTTATGATCGAAAAAAAGGACGGCCTAGGGTTTATATGCACAAGTGAAAGGTAGTTGTTAATAGACCTTCTTGATTAGCCACAAGGCAATCTTTTAACTATGAGCAAGGAATTGATCCAAAGCCTAATTGGCAGTATATCAAGTTCTGGTGTTGGTTATAACCTCAAGTGCTCAATCTTGAAGCCCCAACTAGATTCCTAGTCTAGACAAGACTAAAGAGAAATCTAAAATTCTAATTCACTCGTATGAGAGGAAAAAGAAAAACTGAAATCTTATTGCCAAAATTCATTCCTTCAATTGTGTACAAGACCCCTCTATTTGTAGTTGATGGTGGAGGATTCTAGGACTAAATTATTCAATGTGGGATAGCTAGTTTTAATAGTTGGGCTGGATCCTACAGCCCATTAGCCTTTAAACCCAATTCTCTTATCAGCTTCTCATCCTAGGCTTGATCTTCAATGACTTGGACGTCCATTACTAAGAACATCTTAGACTCTTTAGTGGACTTCATCTCCAAAAGGTTTGTGAGCTCTTCTTGATCTTCAACAACTTCAACTAAGCCCAACATAGCTTTATTGAGGTTCTTAGCTCTTGATCTCGTAATTGGACCTTGTGGAACTTGAAGTGCGGATTCCGTGAGCCTATATCGAGCCTTTGTCGACAATTGATCACCATCAAGTCCTTGGGATGTATCATATGAGATCAAATTTCACAAGGTAAGAACATAAATATGTTTTTAATAGAATGGATTAAGAACCACCCGATCCATAAGACATCGGCTGGACCTATTCCTTGAAGATTTAGAACTAATACATCATCTAATAGCATTTGCACACGAATAGAGAAGTGAGGCCCATCAATCTTGCTTTACGAGAAAGGAAGAAGTTGCGATCGTTCGATATTGAGAGCCAAGAAATTGACTAACTGTTCTAGGTTATGAATCGCCAAAGGAGAACACATGATAAAATATTAGGGAGATAATTAAGAAACTAGAAAGGTGATCTAATCGACATACATGTTGAAAAGATAAGAATATCTAATAACGGATGAAAAGCCCCTAATACGTGACTTAGTTAGACTAGATTGAGAACCATGTGTGGGTCCTATGCGCAAAAGATTTAGATCAAATGAACGATCTAATGGCATTCGAAAGAGAACGGAGGCAACTATATTAGCTTAATAACCAAGGAAGAAGTACTAAGAAAGTCGACTAATTGTAATATATTTTGAGTTGGAAAAGGAGATACTATCAAGCAAGATTGAGAACTAATAAAGGAGTACTTTCCGAAGTAGTCGTATTAGATTTAAAAAGAACCAAGAGCGGGTCGTAGTCATTAAAGATTTATAATTAAGAGTTAGCTAATCGTATAAGAAAAAGAATTGAGAAATGAGGCCTATTAATTATGCCTGCACAATGATTACAGAAGAAATGGTAATACTACGATATTGAGAAGAAAGAAAGGGTATAATCGTACTATATTATGACACAGTAAAGTAGATCTAATCGTACAGGATTAAGAACTAAAAAAGTAGATCCATTCATATCAGATTAAGAAATAGAAGAGGAGTTCTTATTAAAGTAAATCTCGTAACTCAAGATAAGAAGTTAAAATGCGATTTGATTTGGCCAAATTAAGAACCATGAGTGATAACTATGCATAAAAGAATAAGAACTAAAATATAATATGATGGTTTTGATGAAATAAGTGAGAAATGAGACCAAGTATACGTGCTTAATCACAGTGGAAGGAGTTGTACTCGTACGATATTGAGAACTGAGAAAGGGGACAAATATACCTCGTAAAAGATTGAATTCTAATAACTCGGATCGAGTCGCATAAGATTAAGAAACAAGAAAGGAGTTCTCAACAAAGTACATCTAGAAACATAATAAGTTCTAATAACTCAAGATAACAACGTAAAATGTGATTTAATTGTGCTAGATTAAGAACCAAGAATCAGTTCAAATTGAAAAAGACTTTGAACAAAAGATGATTATCTAACCTTATTTGAAAAAGAACTGAGAAATGAAGCCAATTACACCTTGTATAATGACAAGGGAAGAAGTGATAATCGTACAATATTGAGAACTAAGAAATGCGACCAATCGAGCTATACAATGAACAACAAAAGGAGACACAACATGTGCAATTCACAGAACAAAGAAAAGGCGATTAGTGGTGTAAGATTATGAAATATGAGAGGAGTTCCAATCATAGCACATTTGGAAAAGATATGAGATCAAATTTCACAAGGTAAGAACATAAATATGTTTTAATAAAAATGGATTAAGAACCATTTCTTCTGCGGCTCGACCTATTCCTCGAAGATTTAGAACTAATACATCATCTAATAGCATTTGCACACGAATAGAGAAGTGAGGCCCATCAATCTTGCTTTACGAGTAAGGAAGAAGTTTCGATCGTTCGATATTGAGAGCCAAGAAATTGACTAACTGTTCTATGTTATGAATCACAAAAGGAGAACACATGATAAAATATTACATCTAATTAAGAAACTAGAAGTGCAGGTGATCTAATCGACATACATGTTGAAAAGATAAGAATATCTAATAAAGGATGATAAGCCCCTAATACGTGACTTAGTTAGACTAGATTGAGAACCATGTGCGGGACCTGTGCACAAAAGATTTAGATCAAATAAATGATCTAATCGCATTCGAAAGAGAACGGAGGCAACTATATTAGCTTAATAACCAAGGAAGAAGTACTAAGAAAGTCGACTAATCGTAATATATTTTGAGTCGGAAAAGGAGATACTATCAAGCAAGATTGAGAACTAATAAAGGAGAAATCAAGTAGTCGTATTAGATTTAAAAAGAACCAAGAGCGGGTCGTAGTCATTAAAGATTTATAATTAAGAGTTAGCTAATCGTATAAGAAAAAGAATTGAGAAATGAGGCCTATTAATTATGCCTGCACAATGATTACAGAAGAAATGGTAATACTACGATATTGAGAAGAAAGAAAGGGTATAATCGTACTATATTATGACACAGTAAAGTAGATCTAATCGTACAGGATTAAGAACTAAAAAAGTAGATCCATTCATATCAGATTAAGAAATAGAAGAGGAGTTCTTATTAAAGTAAATCTCGTAACTCAAGATAAGAAGTTAAAATGCGATTTGATTTGGCCAAATTAAGAACCATGAGTGATAACTATGCATAAAAGAATAAGAACTAAAATATAATATGATGGTTTTGATGAAATAAGTGAGAAATGAGACCAAGTATGTGAAACCCAGTATTTTAATAGTCTTGTTCTTTGATTTTAACTGGTTTAAAATGTTTTTCATATTAGGACAGTACGAGTACAACTAAGTGTAATTAGTGCATTGTGGTGTGTAAGTGTTGTATGATGGCTGATTATTCAGAAAAAAAAAATGTTAAGTTAGTAGCAAAAAAATTAGTTTTTGGGTCAAATAGTCAACTTGGAGACTATTTGGTCAATTTGGCACTATTTGGGTCAACTTTGGAATTTCTTTTTAAGCCTTCTTCTTGCTTTATTTTTCCTCATTTCTTCCTTGCTGCTGGCCGACTCTTCTCCTCCATTTTTCCCTAAAAAATTTTCTTGGATTTCAAGTAGAAATCACTTGGAAGGTAAGATTTTATGTATTTTAGCATTTATGGCTTATGGGCTTTATGATTTAAGCTTTAATTTCAAGTTTTGTAGGATTATTTATGGCTGAGAAAACCCTCTTTGCAGCCTTATAAGTTGTGATTTATGTATGTTATGGGTTGTTTTTAGTGTTTTGGAGGTTGGGAAGTGATTGGGGTTGATTTTTAACAACTTTCCATGGTTAGATTACAAATTTTAAGATTATGAGTTAGGGTTTTGTCTTCCATATGTGACCTAGAGTGTTATGCTATGAATGCTTATGTCTATGCACATAATGATGTTTTAAGAGTGTTTTAAGGTTAGTTTGGATAGGAATTGAGACTTGAAACCAAGTGGAATTGATTTCCCTTCATTTTGTAAGTAAGCGGAAGTTTGGCGCAACTAGGATAATTTGGATAATTGGTTATGTTTAAAGGGTCTTTAATGATCTTTTGATGGTTTTAGGTGTTTTCCATTGTTGTGGAATGCTATTGATATAGTCCGGCTATTGCTCCGTGAATCTTTCCGATCTGAGGATTTTGTTGGTTGAATATGTTGTTTTGAGTTGGGTTGTAACCAAGGTCCCTTGAATACCTTGGAAATGGATTTTGTTGGTTGGTTGTATATGTTGTTTTGAGTCATTATACCCGTTAACTAACACATCTAGGGATGGGTTTTAGCTTGTCGAAGTTGGTCAGAATTTGTGAAAAGGTCATTTTTGACCAAAGAGCTTTTGGTGTCGTTTTCTATCGTTTCGCATCGTTTTCGTTTCCCTAGTCATTCTTTAACTTCTACATCTCTTCTAAGAGTCTCTTATACCTGTTTTAGGTACCACGCCACCTACCGCCGGCGATCGCGTTGGTGATCCTTTGTGCGATTTTGCTTTGATAGGTGGGTAACATAGATTCTCTTCCACGTGTATTTTGTTTAACGACTTTCGAAATATGTTTGAATGGATTTTAGAATGTGTATGATGTTTGGAACTGCACTTTTACCAAGTCCATAATCTTCTTTATACACATCTAGATTTTTGGAATTATTATATATGAAATCGGGACCAAGCTATTTTATGTTAATCAATTGATATGTTTGCAAACTCTTTTGAAATGAAAGCATTTTATGACTGTTTTGGCTCATAGGTGACCGAGGTATATAATTCTGGATGTGTTAATGTTTGATTTGTGGAGAACCGGTTCTATAGTCATCCATGGGACGCCATGGTGACTGCTGTGAATGTGATGAACTATTTGCTGAGGGGTCTTGTGATGGGATAACTTGACCTCCCGGTCAGACTAGTAGGTGTGGTAGATTACTAGATCTGGCTAGTACTGTAGGTTATACCTTGGAGCCTAAAAGATACTCATGCTAAAAGATACTCATGCTATTTTATTAAATTCCGGATTGAAATAGTTCATCACATTGTTAGCTATGCTTTAGCATACTATATTTTGAAATGATTGGATCTTTTTGGCTATGTTTTGGAAAAGCATACGATGTTTTGTAATGTTTGGATCTTTTTGGCTATGTTTTGGCAAAACCTGACGTTTTAATGGCATGATACATTTTAGAAACTACTTATGATTATGGTTTATTGACGTTTAAATGGCATGAGAATTTTAGAAACTGCTTTATGACTATGGTTTTCGCAAATGTTATTATCTTTATGTTTTCTTTGTATCGAAACACTTGGCCCCATTTGAAGAGCTTTTATGATATTAGAGCTACGTATACTTGGCCTCACGTGACTTATAATTTTTAATAAAATAGCATGAAAATCTTTTAGCATGAGTAGTGTTTAGATCCAAAGTATAACATACAACACTAACTCTGCGGATAATCTTCCAAGCTTCTCTTTTGTTTGGAGAGGCGTAGTGTATTAGATAGGTTTTGTAATGATGAAATTTGTTTTTGTTGTAGCATCTTTTGTACTAAGAAGGAATTTTGTAATTCGTATTTTTGTGTAAAAATGAAATATTCGGTTTTATAGTTAAGAAATGGTTTGATGGTTCTATTACATTGTGGTTATAGTTTGTTGCTCTGTTCGTTTGTGCCTTGC
Source organism: Cinchona pubescens (assembly GCA_025175665.1). NCBI lineage: Eukaryota > Viridiplantae > Streptophyta > Magnoliopsida > Gentianales > Rubiaceae > Cinchona > Cinchona pubescens. The sequence goes on from JANKKI010000446.1 coordinate 388,522, forward strand.
GCTTTGGACCGGTGTGCCATTAGCCCGGCGTGTTACGGTCCCGTTTTTGGGGCGTGACAAAGTATACGTGCTTAATCACTGTGGAAGGAGTTGTACTCGTACGATATTGAGAAGTAAGAAAGGCGACAAATCGTACAAGATTGAATACTAATAACTGGGATCAAGTCGCATAAGATTAAGAAACAAGAAAGGAGTTCTCAACAAAGTACAGGTAGAAACATAATAAGTTCTAATAACTCATTGATAACAACGTAAAATGTGATTTAATTATGCTAGATTAAGAACCAAAAATCAGTTCAAATTGAAAAAGACTTTTAACAAAAGATGATTATCTAACCTTATTTGAAAAAGAACTGAGAAATGAAGACAATTACACCTTGTATAATGACAAAAGAAGAAGTGATAATCGTACAATATTGAGAACTAAGAAATGCACTAATCGAACTATACAATGAACAACAAAAGGAGACACAACATGTGCAATTCACAGAACAAAGAAAGGCGATTAGTGGTGTAAGATTATGAGAGGAGTTCCAATCATAGCACATTTGGAAAAGATATGAGATCAAATTTCACAAGGTAAGAACATAAATATGTTTTAATAAAAATGGATTAAGAACCATACGGCTCGACCTATTCCTCGAAGATTTAGAACTAATACATCATCTAATAGCATTTGCACACGAATAGAGAAGTGAGGCCCATCAATCTTGCTTTACGAGTAAGGAAGAAGTTTCGATCGTTCGATATTGAGAGCCAAGAAATTGACTAACTGTTCTATGTTATGAATCGCAAAAGGAGAACACATGATAAAATATTAGGGAAATAATTAAGAAACTAGAAAGGTGATCTAATCGACATACATGTTGAAAAGATAAGAATATCTAATAAAGGATGATACATCCCTAATACGTGACTTAGTTAGACTAGATTGAGAACCATGTGCGGGACCTGTGCACAAAAGATTTAGATCAAATAAATGATTCTAATCGCATTCGAAAGAGAACGGAGGCAACTATATTAGCTTAATAACCAAGGAAGAAGTACTAAGAAAGTCGACTAATCGTAATATATTTTGAGTCGGAAAAGGAGATACTATCAAGCAAGATTGAGAACTAATAAAGGAGAAGTAGTCGTATTAGATTTAAAAAGAACCAAGAGCGGGTCGTAGTCATTAAAGATTTATAATTAAGAGTTAGCTAATCGTATAAGAAAAAGAATTGAGAAATGAGGCCTATTAATTATGCCTGCACAATGATTACAGAAGAAATGGTAATACTACGATATTGAGAAGAAAGAAAGGGTATAATCGTACTATATTATGACACAGTAAAGTAGATCTAATCGTACAGGATTAAGAACTAAAAAAGTAGATCCATTCATATCAGATTAAGAAATAGAAGAGGAGTTCTTATTAAAGTAAATCTCGTAACTCAAGATAAGAAGTTAAAATGCGATTTGATTTGGCCAAATTAAGAACCATGAGTGCTAGCACATCTATCAGATTAAATACTAATAACTGGGATCGAGTAGCATAAGATTAAGAAACAAGAAAGGAGTTCTCAACAAAGTACATCTTAGAAACACAATAAGTTCTAATAACTCAAGATAACAACGTAAAATGTGATTTAATTGTGCTAGATTAAGAACCAAGAATCAGTTCAAATTGAAAAAGACTTTGAACAAAAGATGATTATCTAACCTTATTTGAAAAAGAACTGAGAAATGAAGCCAATTACACCTTGTATAATGACAAGGGAAGAAGTGATAATCGTACAATATTGAGAACTAAGAAATGCGACCAATCGAGCTATACAATGAACAACAAAAGGAGACACAACATGTGCAATTCACAGAAACAAAGAAAAGGCGATTAGTGGTGTAAGATTATGAAATATGAGAGGAGTTCCAATCATAGCACATTTGGAAAAGATATGAGATCAAATTTCACAAGGTAAGAACATAAATATGTTTTAATAAAAATGGATTAAGAACCATGCGGCTCGACCTATTCCTCGAAGATTTAGAACTAATACATCATCTAATAGCATTTGCACACGAATAGAGAAGTGAGGCCCATCAATCTTGCTTTACGAGTAAGGAAGAAGTTTCGATCGTTCGATATTGAGAGCCAAGAAATTGACTAACTGTTCTATGTTATGAATCGCAAAAGGAGAACACATGATAAAATATTAGGGAGATAATTAAGAAACTAGAAAGGTGATCTAATCGACATACATGTTGAAAAGATAAGAATATCTAATAAAGGATGATAAGCCCCTAATACGTGACTTAGTTAGACTAGATTGAGAACCATGTGCGGGACCTGTGCACAAAAGATTTAGATCAAATGAATGATCTATGTCTAATCGCATTCGAAAGAGAACGGAGGCAACTATATTAGCTTAATAACCAAGGAAGAAGTACTAAGAAAGTCGACAAATCGTAATATATTTTGAGTCGGAAAAGGAGATACTATCAAGCAAGATTGAGAACTAATAAATGAGAAGTAGTCGTATTAGATTTAAAAAGAACCAAGAGCGGGTCGTAGTCATTAAAGATTTATAATTAAGAGTTAGCTAATCGTATAAGAAAAAAAACTGAGAAATGAGGCCTATTAATTATGCCTGCACAATGATTACAGAAAAAATGGTAATCCTACGATATTGAGAAGAAAGAAAGGGTCTAGTCATACTATATTATGACACCGTAAAGTAGATCTAATCGTACAGGATTAAGAACTAAAAAAGTAGATCCATTCATATCAGATTAACAAATAGAAGAGGAGTTCTTATTAAAGTAAATCTCGAAACTCAAGATAAGAACTTAAAATGCGATTTGATTTTTCCAAATTAAGAACCATGAGGGATAATTTGGTTCTATGCATAAAAGAATAAGAACTAAATATATAATATGATGGTTTTGATGAAATAAGTGAGAAATGAGACCAAGTATACGTGCTTCATCACAGTGGAAGGAGTTATACTCGTACGATATTGAGAACTAAGAAAGGGGACAAATCGTAAAAAATTAAATACTAATAACTGGGATCAAGTCGCATAAGATTAAGAAACAAGAAAGGAGTTCGCAACAAAGTACATCTAGGAACATAATAAGTTCTAATAACTCATGATAAAAACGTAAAATGTGATTTAATTATGCTAGATTAAGAACCAAGAATCAGTTCAAATTGAAAAAGACTTTGATCAAAAGATGATTATCTAACCTTATTTGAAAAAGAACTGAGTAATGAAGCCAATTACACCTTGTATAATGACAAAGGAAGATGTGATAATCGTACAATATTGAGAACTAAGAAATGCGACTAATCGAGCTATACAATAAACAACAAAAGGAGACATAACATATGCAATTCACATTGAACAAAGAAAGGAGATTAGTCGTGTAAGATTATGAAATATGAGAGGAGTTCCAATCATAGCACATTTGGAAAAGATATGAGATCAAATTTCACTGGGTAAGATCATAAATATGTTTTAATAAGAATGGATTAAGAACCATGTGGCTGGACCTATTCCTTGAAGATTTAGAACTAATACATCATCTAATAGCATTTGCACACGAATAGAGAAATGAGGCCCATCATACTTGGTTTACGAGTAAGGAAGAGGTTGCGATCGTTCTATATTGAGAGCCAAGAAATTGACTAACTGTTCTATGTTATGAATCGCAAAAGGAGAACACATGATAAAATATTAGGGAGATAATTAAGAAACTAGAAAGATGATCTAATCGACATACATGTTGAAAAGATAAGAATATCCAATAACGGATGATAAGCCCGTAATACGTAACTTAGTTAGACTGGATTGAGTACCATGTGTGGGACCTGTGCACAAAAGATTTAGATCAAATGAATGATCAATTTTATTATAATCACATTCGAAAGAGAACGGAGGCAACTATATTAGCTCAATAACTAAGGAAGAAGTGTAATCGTAAGATATTGAGAACTAAGAAAGTCGACTAATCGTAATACACTGTGAGTCGCAAAAGGAGATACAACAATCAAACAAGATTGAGAACTAATAAATGAGAAGTAGTGGTATTAGATTTAAAAAGAACCAAGAGCGGGTCGTATTCATTAAAGATTTATAATTAAGACATTATCTAATCGTATAAGTAAAAGAGCTGAGAAATAAGGCCAAATAATTATGCCTGCACAACGATTAAGGAAGAAATTGTAATAGTACGATACTGAGAAGAAAGAAAGGGTCTAATCGTACTATATTATGACACAGTAAAGGAGATCTAATCGTATAGGATTAAGAACTAACAAAGTAGATCGAGTCATATCAGATTAAGAAATAGAACAGGAGTTCTTATAAAAGTAAATCTCGTAACTTAAGATAAGAACTTAAAATGTGATTTGATTGTAGTGTCATGGGCAAATTAAGAACCATGAGTGATAACTATGCATAAAAGAATAAGAACTAAAATATAATATGATGGTTTTGAAGAAATAAGTGAGAAATGAGGCCAAGTATACGTGCTTAATCACAGTGGAAGGAGTTGTACTCGTACGATATTCTGAATAAGAAAGGGGACAAATCGTACAAGATTAAATACTAATAACTAGGATCAAGTCGCATAAGATTAAGAAACAAGAAAGGAGTTCTCAACAAAGTACATCTAGAAACATAATAAGTTCTAATAACTCATGATAACAACGGAAAATGTGATTTAATTATGCTAGATTAAGAACCAAGAATCAGTTCAAATAGAAAAAGACTTTGAACAAAAGATGATTATTTTCATGCGACCCTATCACAATGGAGAACATTATTGTCTATAATGAACACATAACATAACACCTAAACATATAAATAAAATTCTCACAAATAGGCCAAGAAATGAAGGACAAACAAAGACGAACAAAAACTTAACACTCCCAACGAAGTTAGGTCCACGACACGACACAAATCTAAATGGAAAAACCAAATAAAATATGCAAATTATTACCTAAATAAGTACTTGAACACTTAATAAACACTTACTAACACGTAAAATAAAAATAGATAAAAACACACAAGAAAATACTAAAAATTCTCGAAACTAGGAGCAAAATCATCAAGTTTAGGGTAGATATAGCTCTAGTTTCCTTGAGTTATCACACCCCGAACTTAAGTTTTCGTCCTGAGCAAAATAAAAGACAAGAAAATGAACAGCAAAAATGAACAACACAAAACACATGGCACCAATCACAAGACACAACATACTAGAAACCCCCAAGATTGTCACACAAAAGGTGAATAATGGATGTAGTTTGAATAGTTAGGAGACCTCTCAAGGGACCTCGAAGACCATATGGCAATTGAACTATTTTAACTAGTCATTCCAAACTTTTCAACTTTTCCAAAGAAAATGAGTTCAAATGCCAACAAAATGTAATTAATTAAAATAACCAAGTGTTAACCATCATCAAAAAGGTTTTTCAAAAACAAGTTCATTCATTTAAAATATACTGTTGCTCAAATCAAAAGGATTACAACATTTTTCAACCATTTCGACGAGGTCATATGGAAATAGAAGATCATTAGGAGTCTACCTAATGTGCACATGTCACACAAATGGGAGTATTACTCTATCAAGGAGTGAGTAGCATGATATCAATTATGGGTATTTTAAACATTTCCTAGTCGACTTGTTGGTATTCTAAAACGTAATTCCTAATGGCTTAATTCGGAGTTACAACATGGGTAAACGTCGGAATGCCAAGTTTAAATAACTCGGTCATATGATAGTGCAAGTCATTTGTCATCATCGAGTACCTAATCAATCAATTTTCCTTCCAAAATTCACTATGCAAATATTTACATTCATGAAAAGAAACCATTCCAACGCTAGTAAATAACACCCCCGAACTTGTCATTTTATTCAAGTGATTAATACAACTCATCCTACCGCTCACCCAAAATAGAACAAACGCATAATAATCTGCTAGAAAGTTTAAAAATGAAAGACTAGGCAACGATTTTGAATTACACATGAACAATCAAAAAGCTAAAATAGAAGATGAACAACATACTAGGCAGGTGAAATGTAAATGCAACCCATTAAGCACAAATTGAACTTAAAAACAAGAGTCCTACCATTTAACTATGGACGTCACCAACATTGAGCACAACACAAATCAAGACCAAGCAATGAGCAAATTTCAAGTAGATCATAAAAATGCAATTTCCAATTAATCATAAATCCCAAAAATTGATTTTTCTTCAACAACCAATCATAGTTATACTAAGGAAGAAGGATGTCTCTTCACGGGGTTCAAACAATTTAAAGAAAAAGAAAAGCACATATAAGGGTAACAAGGTTTAACACAACGAAAAGGTTATCTAATTGCCCAACTCATCCCCCCAAGCTTAGTTTCAAACATAATCGGCTTCAAAAGGACATTACAATCACAAAGACTACTCTTAATCCAAATCAAGCATTCATATGATTTCCTCAAAATAAGCTCAAATATTTAGAACGTGAAGTGTATCAACAACTAGAATATCCATAATCAGAAGATAAAACCAAGTCCAAGTTCAACCAATAAATCATGTGCATCATTCACAAATCACAATAAGTCATATATTGTCATCACCATTCTCACTAACAACCGTATTTGTCCAAGAGATTCCAACAAATCATTTTCCAATAACACAACAAAACTAATAAAGCACAAGGCTAAGCCTTTATTACCAACGAGATATTTAAACTAAAGCAGGTAAAGTAAAGACAGCATAATAAAGAAAAATGAAAGAACTACTTCCTCAACACCAAGGAAGCTTCCCAAGGATATAGTAATCCCTGTTGAATTCGCACCATTGTTGAGTCCTCCGAAGTCTCCAATGAAATGAACTTCGGCATATGTAGGTTGTGCCTCCTTGGCCCTCTCTAAAATGTATCCTTCTTCTTCTACTCCTCTAAGAACGGGCTCTTTCTCCACAAACACCCCAAATAGAACCTCTTTTATTGTAATCGGGACAAAAGCACACTCATGCAAGGGGAAAGTTGGTAATCTCTACATAAGTATTGGGTGTTTCGATTGTTGCAACTTCAACTTCAGGAGGCTCTTGAGAACCGATTTCTTGCAAGCCATTTTCAATTTGTTCTTCTGGAAACGGTTCTTCATCTATTGGTAGAGGTGTTGGAATACATTGTTCTTCATCATTTGCTATTCCTTGAATCTCGACAAGTCGGTCTCGTAACCGATTGTTGGATGTGGCTTGCTCTTCACGGAGTGTGTCTATTTCTGTTTGAAGTGGAGAAAGTTTTCTCGTTCTTTGGCCATCATTTCTCGAAATAGAGCCCTTTCATCTAGAAGTTGGGCTATTTTTCCTCGAAATTCTTTAATTTGCATCCACTTGTCCATCCTTCTTACGTTTTCACTTTCTTGAATTGTTTGGTGAAGGAAATATGTTACTCCAAATTGATAATATTAAGGCTCTTGTGATGGAGGGAAAGAGTAGGAATTTTCTTGATAGCTCTCATAAGGATATGGATGGCTACACCAGCCCATTTGATAATTTTGCTGGCTCTCATAAGCGTATTGATGGCTAGACCATCCCACACGATAATCTAAGGGGAAAGGAGAGTAACCATAACAGAGGTTAGACTGTATTAGTACCAAGTAAACCTTGTGGGTGTGTACTCAAAATATTTGGGGATTAAATACCAATCGTAAGGTCTGAGACGACCCAGAAAGCACTTGATCATATTATGATCAACTTTGTAAGCCTACTTGGAGATTGAGTATTTACTTGTAAGAACTGAATCAATATTTGCAACTCCGGCAAAAAATTCAGAAGTGTATTTCTTACATTGAACCATTTGTATATGTGTGGATACAGTAACCTATAGATTTTATCTGGATTCATTCGGTCCTTTTGATTCTTGCTCGAGCCGGATGATGAAAAATTATCAATACCTGACTTGAAGATCCTGTATTAAGAGCTAAATTGGCTAAAGGTATGGGTCATAATTATTACGGAGAAGTTGATACTTACAAGGGGGCTCAACCTGGAATGTTGATTGACAAAAATGGATCATGAAGGTACCGCTAAGCTTATCATTATTCACATCTAGATGTGTATACTTGAGATTCCGACAGAAGACAGCTATTTGTAACTCCTAAAAATCGAGAAACCAACAAATATTTTTTAATGTTTACATTCCTGTCTCTTAACGACATCTAGATTCAATAAGAACAGGTTAATAATCTCTCAACGTCCTCGAATTATTTCCAAGAAGTAGAGAGAATGTTAATAAATTTCAAAATCCATTTCGCCGTCAAGATGCGACAAGCTCGTCTTTTTGATTGGTACTGCAGCTTGCCCTTTGGTTGGGTATTGGTGCAACATTACCTATTGATAAATCCCTAACTTGAGGTCTTTTGACATTCTATTGCGGAATATGTGTATCAGGATTAATAGTGAATTAAAAAAGAATTCTCCCCAGATACACATATTCAATTCTAAATCTATATAGAATATATGAATTGTATTAAATATTCAAAACCTATTTTCATCTTAAAAAAAAAACCGAAAGAAATTCAATAGATTTAAAACTTATTTTTCAGTAAATAAATTATCAAATATTTTTTTCTAGAATCCCCAATATCTGTTTTACATCTTCTATGCGAAAATGTTCAATTTTCATAAGATCTTCTTTACTGATATTCAAAAGGTCCAATAATGTATATATATTGGACCTTTTGAGGCAATTATAGATCCTTGGGGGCAACTCTGATTGGTCAATAAAAATCGATTTTAATACTATTTCTTTTTTATTTTTTCTGAGTTTATCCAATTGATCCTGAAAGGTAAAAGGGGATAAAGGAACCGCGTGTTGATTGTTCTCTAAATGTGAGTTTTCTTCTTCCATATGTAAAAATGGAAGAAATAAATCAATCAAATTCCGGGAGGCTTCATGAAGCGCTTCTTTCAGAGTTAAACTTCCGTTTGTCCATATTTCGAGAAATAATATCTCTTGTTTTTCATTCCCATTCCCATAAGAATGAATAATAATATTCGCATTTCAAACAGGCATGAATACAGCATCTATATGATAACTTCCATCTTAAAAGTTCTATGGCGTTTTTATGAGATATCCGCGATTTCTTTTGATTTCTAATCCAATACACAAATCGATTGGTTCCATCAAGCTAGCTATATGTTGTGTATTATCAATGATTTCTACATAAGGTGGTAAGACGATATCTTGAGCAGTTACATAGCAAGGACCCCTGAGACAAATAGATGCGTCACAAGTTCCATATAGATTACTTCTGAATATAATATCTTTCAAATTCATTAAGATTTCATGTACCGATTCTTGAATACCCGCTATGGTAGAATATTCGTGTGAGACTTTCTCAGATTTTACACGTGTGATACAGACATGGTCCTTCTATTTCTCCAAGTAAAGCTCTTTGCATAGCAATGCCTATTGTGTCGGCTTGACCTTTCATAAGTAGTTCTTTCATTTTTCTTTATTATGACGTCTTTACTGTCTGTTCTTGATTCAACACACTTCCACTGTAGTGTCCGAGTAGATACTGTTATTTTCTCTTGAACCATAATAATAATATTTGATTAGATCATTGAATCATTTATTTCTCTTGTTTTTCTTGAAAGTTCTTCAATATACATTCCTACACACGTCGTTTTTTCGGAGGTCTACAGCCATTATGTGGCATAGGAGTTACATCTCGTACGAAAGGAAATAATATACCACTTCTACGAATAGCTCGGAGCGCTGCGTCTCTTCCGAGACCGGGACCTTTTATCATGACTTCCGCTCATTGCATACCTTGATCTACTACCGTACGAATAGCGTTTGCTGCTGCGGTTTAAGCAGTAAATGGTGTCCCTCTTCTCGTACCCTTGAATCCACAATTATGTACCTGCAGAAGACCAAGAAACCACTCTACCCCATACATCTGTAACAGTGACAATAGTATTATGGAAACTTGCTTGAACATGAATAACTCCCTTTGGGATTCTACACGCACTTTTACGTGAAATAATACATCCATTCTTACGTGAACCAATTCTCGGTATAGCTTTTGCCATATTTTATCAGCTCATAAATATGAGTTAGAGATATGGATATATCCATTTCATGTTAAAACAGATTCCTTATTTTTTTATGTATCGCTTGCTTTAGCGAGTCTGATTAGCCCTGTCTTTGTTTTTGTCTCGGGTTGGAACAAATTACTATAATTCGTCCCTGCCTACGGATTAGCCGTCATTCTTCACAAATTTTACGAACATAAGCTCTTATTTTCATATTTGTCATTCCTTATCTTAAATCTGAATCTACTTCTTGGAAGATAATAAGTTACTTTAGATTTTGCGTCTTGAATCGTATTCTCGCGAAAGGAATGTTTAAGTTAAAAAATCATCTTAATCCTTCGAATCCTTGTTGTGGAGTCGATAAATTATGCGTCCTTCGGTTGAATCATAACGACTTACTTCAATTTTGACCCTATCTCCTAGTAGTATCCGTATAAAACTGCGTCGGATCTTTCCTGAAACATAACCTAGAATTAGATCTTCATTATCTAAACGAACCCGGAACATGCCATTGGGAAGCGAATCGATAATTAAACCTTCATGAATCCATTTTGTTCTTTCATTCCAGGTAAAGCCCCCTTGAAGTATCAACTAATGGAGGAGGAACAATATTAGACAACTCGTCCCTTTTCTTTTTTTTTTTACAATTACAAATAGTAAGTTTCAAATCCAATTTGTATATTAAAAAGATTACCATACATAACACAAAATTTCTCCACCGATTCCTTCTAGTCGAGCCTCCCGGTTTGTTATTATACCTCGAGAAGTAGAAATAATTTCAATCCCCATTCCGCCTAAAATTCGAGGAATTCGTTGAGAGTTAGAATAAATATAGTTCGTAGACCAAGTCGACTGATCCGTTTTAAATTTAAAATATTTCTATAGGGTCTTTTCCTATTCCTTCTATGTCGCAGCATTAAAACAAACAAATATTTGTTGGTTTCTCGATGTTTTCTTACGTTTTCTATAAAACGTTCTCATAAAAGTATTTTAACAATATTTTCGGCAATATTAATAGATGTTATTCGAACTACTCTTTTTTTATCCATATCAGCATTTCGTATAGAGGTTATTATCTCAGCAATAGTGTCCCTACCCATGATGAACTAAAATTGTTGACTCCAAATTTGATATAATCAACATGTCTTTCTTTTTTTTACTTATTTGTTTGTTTATGAATAATTAATAAAGGTATATACGTGAGATACAATCTATTTATTAATCTATTTCTTTCAAATACCCCACTATAAACATATCACGATCTTGGTTTATAATACCTCGAGAGCTAATGAAACTATTTTAGTAAAATGTAATTGTCTCAACTCCCGGGCGGTCGCACCAAAAATTTGAGTTCCTTTGCGATTTCTTTCTTGATCAATAACAACTGCAGC